>CM065135.1:19538210-20133210 GCA_033026305.1 Cirrhinus molitorella
AACTATTAAAATGTGTTAAAACGTGTTATTTGAAGTGTTTAGATATTAAGATGGACATATCGCTGTATATGCTACATAATTATTTGACAATGTTTCCATTTAAAATGTTGTTGATTTTGATTTCAGTACCATTGCATGTCAAGGTCAGAATGGTTTGTTTAGAGATCAGAAGTAAATCTATCAGATACTAGGACTTTTTTGGTTGATTAAAGACATATGTATTGTTTACGAGTTTAAATACATGATGATAATGTTTCTTATGCACTCAAAATTTAAATTCAAGGCTGAATAGTCCCAAAGAATCTACATTTACTGTACAGTCTTATTTTGCTGACTTACATTACCAGTCAAACGTTTTTTTTTAAGAAGTACAGCAGAAACAGTACAATTTTGAAATATGTTTACTATTTAAAATAGGTGTTTTCTATTTGAATATATTTTAAAATTAAATTTATTGCTGTGAATTCTGAATTTTTAGCATCATTATTCCAGCCACACTGTTTTGCTGCTCAAATTTTTTTTATTATTATTATGTTGAGAACAGCTAGTTAAGAAGAACAACATTTATCTGAAATAAAAATAATTTTTTGTAACATTATAAATGTCTTTATCATCACTTTTGATTAATTTATAGTTCTTGGTAAATAAAAGTATGTATATGTGTGTGTGTGTATATATATATATATATATATATATATACACATTTATATATATATATATATATATACACATTTTTATATATATATATATATATATATATATACACTAACTCCAAGCCTTTGAATGGTATGTAGTGTACAATATTACAAAATCAGTTTATTTCAGATAAATTCTGATCTTTGGATCTTTCTATTCATCTAAGAATCCTGAAAAAATGTACTGACCTGTTTTAAATGTTGATAATAATAATAAATTATTCTTGAAAAGCAAATCAACATATTAAAATGATTTCTGAAGGATCATGTGACACTAAAGACTAGAGTAATGATGCTAAAAATTTAGTCACAGTAATCACAGTAATAAATTACATTTTAAATAATATTCAAATAGAAAGCAGTTATTTGAAATAGTAAAAGTATTCCAAAATTTTGCTGTACTTTAAATCAAATCATAGTGTATGTATGTAATTTTAAATGTTATAATCAAGAATTATGTTTTCTTATATCAGCATGTTTATGTGTAAATTCATACTATTCTGATTTCTGATGAGACATTTGTATCTAAACTGCTTGATTATATTTGACAGATTGACTGTTGTAACCCATCACTGACTGCAGGATGTTCTTAACTCTGGCGCTTTTGCGGAAGGGAATCCCAGGGAAGCAGTGGATCGGGAAGTACCGTCGACCACGAGTAGTTACCTGGCAGATGAAGCGGAATATGATTAAACGTCTAGAACAGGAAGCAGAAAATGAATACTGGATCAGCCGGCCCTTTATGACACAGGAACAGGAGCAAGGCCATGCAGCGCAAAGGCGAGAGTGGATGTGGGAACAAATCAAAGCTACACGACAAGCCAAGTTTCCTGAACACAAATACATAGCAGACCAACTAAACCACCTGAAAATCACCAAGACCTGGCCCAGCTAACCAGAACATCAGAATAATGGAGTTTGGAGAAAAACAAAGACGCTTTGTGCTTGATTTGATATTTTCTGCATTGTGCATATGTAATATGTGCTGTTTATAAATAACTTCATCACATTTTGACTCCTCTTCTTTTTTTGATTCATTATGTAGTCTTAACTGTAATGTGTTACAGCTAAATTAAATTCAAAGGCAATTCCAAACAAATTTGTCTGTCAAAATGTGTTTAAAGGGATAGTTCACACATTGATTACTCACCCTCATGTTGTTCTAAACCCGTAAGACCTTTGTTCATCTTTGGAACAAAAATTTCTGACCCTGCACAGACAGCAATTCAACTAACACGTTCAAGGCCCTGAAAGGTAGTGCGGATAGTTAAAGTAGTCCATGTACCATCAGTGCTTCAACAGTAATTTTATGAAGCTACAAGAATGCCTTTTGTATGCAAAGAAAAATGAGACTTTCTTCAACAATTTCTCTCTCTGTACTCGCAACTTTGTTTTCAAGTGTAAAAGGTCTAGTTATTGAACATTTTAGAATTATATTATATTTATACAAAATAATATTGTATAGACCTAGATAGATACATACTGACCTGTTCAACATGTATAATTACCCTGTGTGTACTCCTATCTACCTTTTTCTTCAATGCAAAAGTAAGCCTATGGGTGAGACCTCCAGTTTATTATCCGCTACAGGGAAATAATGAGAGGAATAACAACGTACAGTAAACCCTAAAACTGTTTGCACTACAAACCAGTGTGTTCATAATTAAGATAATACATTAAAAATAATATGGTAAGACACACCACAAGATCAAGCAGCAAAACGAGCTGTTTTGTACAGCTAAAAATAGCTGGATGCAGATGATACTGAAACCTGACACAAAATTTACAATTCGCGCCCACTCTTAGTTAAGAAAATGGTGGATAAATACTCAATATAATACAATATAATATAATTTAATACTCCCATGCACTAGAGAGCAGTGTACGCGTAAAGATGGCAAACCACGCTAAAAACTTCACTTCCCACAAATCAGTGGGCGCGAGCACCTTGGTCTCCATGACAGTCTTGTTATTGTTGTTCAGTAGATAATCATGGACGGATGAAGAATACAACTGCTTTTCTCAGCATTAAATTCTTTCAAGCAAATCAGTCGACGATATGGCGGAATAGTCAGATTTTTGTTTTATGTTCGCGGGCTCTTTACTATCCTCCACGCAAGGTTTGATTGATAGATCAGGTTCGGCCCAGCTCAGTGCTGGATGTTACACCTTTTCTCACAGCAGAGCTGTGATCCACTCTACGTGGTTCCGTGTGGTCCGACTCTTTGTGAAGTATGAGAGAGCAGCGGTGGTGGAGCAGCGGCCCGGTCCGGACACAGAAGGCTCGGAGTCGGATCACAGGCTTGATGGAGGAGATGCGCCTGTAACAGCTTCAGGAGGATGATTTCACGATACAGCCGCCGGCCTGTATCTCACAGCCTAGAGATGTGCGTATAAATCACACCGACACGATCTCAAGCTGCCTACTTAGCATTTTTTTTTGTTGCTTTTTTGGTATCTTTGTTTCATAGGTAGCCAACTCACTAGGTTATTATGGGCTGGTGTTTAAATATATCTGGGTTATTTGCTTCCAAGTATAATGTGTAAATGTAACAAGTGATCATTTACAGTCCTTCATTTTTTTTTAGATTAATGCCTAGATAGATTATCAGAAAAATAGACAGATAGATAGATAGATAGTCAGGTTATCAGTCCAGTTATTCAGATGGTTGATAGATGGTCAAATAGAAATATCTTTGGATTAATCCTTAAATAGAAAGTCACAGATAGATAGATAGATAGATAATTAGAAAGATATTTGGTTTGATCCATAAAAAACAGACAGAAAAAGAGACAGATCTTTGAACGTATCTTTAGATAGATAGATAGATATTTAGAAATATATTTAGTTTGATCCATAAAAAAGGTACAGACAGATAAATAGTCAATAGACAGATCTTTGAATTTATCCTTTTATTTATCCTGATTTTGGATAGATTGATGAATTGATTGATGAATCGATCAGTATATAGATTTTAGAAGCTGCTTTGTCTTCATCCACTGAATGTCCATCCTGTCTCTCTTTCTCTCTCTCTGCTTTTTTTGTAGTCGTGGTTTGTCCCGCAGCTGTCTGGACCAGCATCCTCTTCCGGAGGAGGCAGATGATGATACTGTGCATCCTTCCAGACGCCTGCATGATCTTGAGGAGGACATGTCCTCATACAGCAGGTGAGTGCCTGGTACAATGTGTCTGTACAGGTATAAATTACTTATTAAGAGACAGGCTTTCATCGCTGATTATAATGTGTGAATTGTTGCATAATGTTTATTATATTCAGTCTTTCCAATCTGACGTTTGAATTTCTGAAATTATCACACTCTCTCTCTGTCTTTCTAGGTCTGAGGAGTCCTCTGCATCATCCGTCAGATCAGGATGTCAGACACTCACCACAGATGACACAGCTCAGTCTTGGTCTGGTATCCATAGTTACACAGGAACTGGCATCTCTACAGAACGCAGCTCTGTCTTCTCGTGGGGCTACGATGTGAGTGATGACTTCTAAGGGAAAACACCAGATGTGTTCTTGTTTTTTTAACTGTACGCAACATCTTCAAAGCATTTTCAAACTCTTTTTATTGTAGGAATTTGATAAAGCCGCTTCCAGGCAGGTCCAGCAGATGTTTGAAGAGATTGAAGAACAGTTGTACGAGAGGAAGTGTGAAACACAGCTCAAAGGCCTGCAGGAAGAGTGTCAAGAGTGGGCTTCACGATTCCCTCATCTACGGTATGCACTCGTACACATGGACACGCTCAGATCTGTGAACATCACTGACGCCTTCGTCTTCTCTGGTTATGGCTGCAGGATTAATCATGTTTTAATCACGATCATGATTTCAGCATCTCTTGATTAATTGTATATAATAATCTGCCATATTTTTTTGCCAAGGTTTTTGAACAGTACGTTTTTTTTTAAATAGTGTCTTTACTCACCAAGCCTCCATTTATTTTTTCCAAAGTACAGCAAAAACAGTACAATTTTGAAATATTTTTACTATTTAAAACAACTCTGTTATATTTGAGTTTATTTTAAAATTTAATTTATTCCTGTGATGAAGCTACATTTTCAACGTCATTACTCCAGTCTTCAGTGTCACATGATCCTTCAGAAATCATTCTGAAATGCTGATTTGCTGTTTTTATTATTATCAATATTTAAAACAGTTGAGTAATTTTTTTCAGGATTCTTTGATGAATTGAAAGATCCAAAGATCAGCATTTATCTGAAATAATTATCTGAAATGAAAGACATTTATAAAGTTACAAAAGATTTCTGTTTCAGATAAATGCTGTTCTTCTGAACTTTCTATTCATTAAAGAAACCAGAAAAAAAATCTACTCAGCTGTTTTCAACATATTAATAATAATACATGTTTTTGATTATTGATACATGATTTCTGAAGGAAATGTGACTGGAGTAATGATGCAGCTTTGAAATCACAGGAATAAATTACCTTTTAAAATATTTTAAAATACCTTTTTTTGGATCAAAAAATGTAGGCTTGATGAGTAGAAGAAACTTCTTTAAAAACAAAATATTTTACTGTTCAAAAACTTTTGACTGGTAGACTTGCAAAACAACTTTCATTTGAAGATGCTGAATTTCATCAAGTGCACTTTTTTTTACAGAATAAAAAAGAAGTCTTTAAAAAATGTATGTATGTATTAAATTCACTTATTAAAATAACAAAAACATTCAAATCTTCAACCTCACAATCTGTAAAGGAGTGAAAAAATATCAAAAACTCCATTAAATGTCATAAAGTTAAAAGTTCATAAATAAAGCTTTTTTCATCAAATCTTTTGTTAGGATGTAGTACAGCACCCACAGATGTAGCATGTCTGGGTCATGTTTGCATTTGGCCATATTTCTGACCTTAAAATCAGGTTAGGCATGAAATATTCTCTTCACAATCATTTAGGCATGTGAAAATCAGCTGAGAATTGAACAAATAGTTCTAACCCTTCTAGGAAGATTGGAATCTTGTCTTTAAGCTAGAGCAAAACAGGCTCTATATCTAGAATTAGCATCCAAAAACAGTATTGGATTTCATTCAGCAAAAACAAAGCAGAGTGGTAAATGTTTTAACTAAATAATTGTGATTATAAATGTATTTAAAGTTTTATCGTGCAGCCCAGTCTCTGGTTATTAAACCTGTTTGGGGCTTTTGTGTGTTACAGGATTCTTGGAACACAGCTGGTTTGTCCCACAGATGAAGGATTCCAGTGGTACGCTACACCTGCTCATGCGCCCATCCCCTCCAGTGGCGGCCAGAGCAAAGAGAAAACGAATGAGTGAGTCATCTGCGGGTTTGTGGACATGTGTGTATGAAATCATTAGAGTTCTATAAAGCCTATTTTTCATGTTACTGTGTACGTGTGGCAGGTTGTGTGTGCAGGGTCGGAGGGCAGTTTTGTGTCGGCCCACTTTGGAGGTGACCCACCCTAGTATCACTCCCAGTAGTAACCATGCAGACGAGCTGCCCAGGGTGATCGAGGCCGAAGGGCTGATAGAAGAGTATCTCGCCTTCGACTGCAGGGACTTGTGAGTGTGTGTGTGTGTGTGTGTGTGTGTGTGTGACAGATGGGAGTTGAGCGTCATTTTTTCAGATTTTTTTCTGTGATTTTTGTAGATGAATAATATGTGTGTTAATGTAGGGATGAGGAATGGGAACGGGAGTATGTGAACAGACGGCGGAGGCGCTGGCTGCCCCCTGTCTCGCCTTATCGTTGTCGTCGGGAGGCCGTGTTTGATCTGCTGTTTGATGACGTGTGGCGTGAGCTCATTGGCTGGATGGAGGAGCTTGTACGTCGGCATTGGGAGGGTTTTGTGTCAGGTAGGATGAATTTTCAAATACTTGTGTAAATCAGATAGTTATTTTGGTTTTTGTTTAGCAAATTGGAAATAGAATAGATGGTCTGCCGTTCAAAAGTGAAATGTTTTTTAAAGAAGTTTCTTATTTTCACCAAGGCTGCATTTAAAAATAAAGTAAAAAAGGTAATATTGTTACAATAAAATAAAATATTATTACAGTTTCAAATAACTTTTTCCTGTTTGAATATATTTTAAAGTTATATATTTTATATTTCCTGTGATGGTAAAGATGAATTTTCAGTAGTCATTACTCCAGTTTTTGGCATCACATGATGAAAAAAAATCTTTATCCTGTTAGAAAAAAAAAAAAATTATATATATATATATGACAGTGAGGTTACATATAACATACATATAACAATGTATACAATATAATACATTACCCTGAAGGAGTTTATTATGTGATAATGATCAACTATGGAAGCCTGTTTGTGCCACTGAATAAAAAATAAAAAAAGGTTAATGCGACTTTTCATCTCACAGTTCTTATAAATTCGCAATTGCGAGTTATAAAGTCAAAAATTCTATAAAATAAACTCGCAATTATGAGTTATAAAGTTAGAATTGCGATATATAAACTCACAATCCTTATTTCTCAGAATGGTGTAATATAAATTCACACTTGCGAGAAATAAAATCAGAATTGCAAGATAAAAACAATTCTGAAGGTTTTTTTTTTGCAAATGCGAATTAGCAAATTGGAATTAGAATAGATGGTCTGCCATTCAAAAGTGAAATGTTTTTTAAAGAAGTTTCTTATTTTCACCAAGGCTGTGTTTAAAAATAAAGTAAAAAAGGTAATATTGTAAATTATTATTACAGTTTCAAATAACTTTTTCCAATTTGAATATATTTTAAAGTTATATATTTTATATTTCCTGTGATGATAAAGATGAATTTTCAGTAGTCATTACTCCAGTTTTTGGCATCACATGATCCTTCAGAAATAATTTTAATATGCTGATTTCTTACTATTATCAATGTTGAAATTAGTGTGTGTTGCTTAATATTTTCTGTGGATATTGTATTTTTTTTTTAGATATTTTGTCAGGATTCTTTGATAGATAGAAAGTTCAAAGTAACATGATCTATTTGAAGTTTTTTGTAACAGAATGAAAATCTTTATCCTGTTATAAAGTCAAAAATTGCATGAAATAAACTCACAATTGTGAGTTATAAAGTCAGAATTGCGATATAGAAACTCACTATTCTTTTTTCTCAGAATGGTGTAATATAAATTCACACTTGCGAGAAATAAAGTCAGAATTGCAAGATAAAAACAATTCTGAAGGTTTTTTTTTTTCAAATGAGAGTTTATATCTCATTCTGACTTTTTTTCTCATCATTCTGTCTTTTTTTTAGAATTGTGAGATATGAACTCGAAATTGCAAGAAATAAAAGATAAAAACTTGAGTTTTTTCTCAGAATTGTGTGCTATAAATGCTCAGTTGCGAGAAAAGTCAATTCTGATGTTTTTTTTTCTCGCAAATGCCAGTATATACTTTGCCATTCTGACAATTTTCTTGCAATTGTGAGTCATGGGGCATTCACACCAGACGCGACTTGCGCGAATAAATCACGCTATTTGCGTGTGGTTGGACACTTGAACATTTTGAGTTTACTCGCTTCATTTGCATGTGAAATTCACTTCGAATCAGACGCGAAATCACGTCATGGGAATTTACCAGATTGTCTGACTTCCTCACTCACTTTCTTCCAAGCAAGATCCTTTTTATTCCTGTTTCTATAAAAGTACAAAGATGTATTGTACAGCTCCGGTATCCACATACAGCGTGATGATTTTGTCCTCCATTGTTGTTTCAGATTTCTCCCTCCGCTCACTACGTCGTAATTACGTCACTACTAGAGCAAGCTCCTGATTGGTTAACGCGGCGTGAATATTCGGCAAAGTTCAGATTTTTCAACTCACACAAATCACGGGTTACGTGCATCAAATGCCCAAAACGCTCAATTCACGTTGCCTCATTCGTGCGGATGTCTATCGTGGCATTGCATTGCAAATCACTCGCACTTAACGCTTCATCCCCATCTGGTATGAACACACCATTAATAAGTCAGAATTGTGAGATATAAACTCAAAATTACAAGTTATAAAGTCCAATTTTGGGGGAAAAAACACTAATTTATTCTCAGAATTGCAAGTTTATCTCACAATTCTGACTTAATAACTCATATAACAGAATTGTGAGAAAAAAAGTCAGAAGTGAAAAACAAAAACTTGCAATTCAGAATTTTTTTTTGTTAATGCAAGTTCCTATCTTGCAATTCTGACTTTCTTGCAGTTCTGATTTTTTTCTCAAAATTGTGAGAAATAAGTGCATAAGTTCTTATCTTACAATTCTGACTTAATTCACAATTGCATGTTATGAAGTCAGAATTGTGAAATTCTGAGAAATAAATTAAATTGTGAGTTTTATATCTCATTATTCTGACTTCATTTTTTAGAATTGGTTAATTTTTCAGTTATAATTTCTCAGAAAGTATAACTAGCAACTGCAAATTTATATCTCATCATTCTGAAAAAAAAAAGTCAGAATTTTGAGACAAAGTGTCACAATTACCTTATTTTTTATTATTCAGTGGCGGAAACAGGCTTGCATATCAACATATACATTGTACTGAAAATTGTCCTTCTTATTTGACAGCTCACCACATAAATCAAGAAATGAAAATAAAATACTGATTTGAATTTATATTATGTGAGTGGAGGCTGCAGTTGTACGAGAAATATACAATTTAGGGTTAATTATTCAAAACTACTTTCAAAGCAGCGTGCCGTGTTTGGCCAAATCAAGTATTTCATGTGATGAATAATCTCTCTGAACATCTCTGTCCATCAGATGATGAGAAGAATACCGTGGCCCTCAGCCCTGCCTGCCCTGATACCCAGAATCCTTTTCTGCTGCTGTCCAATGTCTCAACAATGCTTCCTCCACTGTCACAGACCAGAACACAACAGCTCGCGGCCAGCTTGCAAGCCCAGGTTAGTCGACCCAGAATGGTTCCTCCTTTTCCTTCTGTGGCAGATGGATGCCACACTGATATCATCTAAAATCCCATCCCACTGATTTCAGATCCCCTGCCACCTGCACCTCAAAAATATTTAAATAACAGGATTCCCACGATCATGGAAAAATAGTGAATGGGTACTGCATCCAAAACTATTTATATAATGCATGCCATATTAATTGTGATAACTTTGTAATTTTTCTACCTTGAAAAATTAATTTGCCATGCTGTGTTTCAATTTAAAATTAACTCATAAAGGGGGAAAAATGAATAAAATTGTGAAATACCCAAAATACACTGTACCACATAACATCCCATATGCATAACATTTTTAATCATAAATAAATAAACAAAACATGGACATGGTTTGCATCAAATACAGTCCCAAAAATATATCTTTGGGTCGAAATTGCATTACATGTAGGGCTGGGCGATATGGCTGAAAACTGTATCACGATATCAGTGTTTCATATCGGTCGATATCGATAATTATTGATATTTTTTATGACCCATTTAAGGACCAGGAGTAATGAACAGCGACCAGCGGAAGACAGTTCATAGTCTATTTGTTCAGTGCCGCCTTAAATAATCACGACCTAAAATAAAATCTATAGATATAAAACAGTTCAAGTATAAAACAATGTTGATGTAAACGTCAAACCTAGATAAATCTTCGCTATTAGGCGCATATCCAACCGTCTGTGCGGAGAGTGAATGTTAAAGCTGCTTTGCAGGATGCGCCAGCGCCGTCAGTTGAATTTTTTCAGACATGATAAATACATATATAGAAAGCTTTAGATTATTACTTAACGAAATAAAACAAACCGAAAAAAAACTCTTTCATTATGTAATGCGTAAAGATTTAGCATTTAAGGCGCGCCAAAGAGATTGCGAGTCGGGATCTTTGTGACACTAAGTTTATTCTTAATTCAAATATCTCCTTACTATTTCCCACCGACATATTCATCTTTTATTTTTGCATGTGCTTTGTGGCAAGTTTCAGTCTATTTCTTGAACGTGAAGCTGCACTGAAGGACTGCTGCTGGCTGAGACACTAAACGCCGTCCGAACCGCTCTATCAAAGTGAAAGCGAAAGTAAAGTCTTACTAGCGCGGCATTTTTTTAATCACCACAATTGATGGAAGTCTAAAATATAAAAATAAGGAGAAGCCTAAAACAGGCCTGATGCCCGGCCGCGTCTAAACTATTACGTGAAAATCCCGGCCAAAAAAACGGGTTGAAATGGCAACATAGCCTACATATCCAGCAGACCAGCACGAGACAACGATATGGCGCAACCAACTTGATACTGTTACATGATTGGCTGTTAGCTTGTCACTCCATACGTTGCTAGGTTACCAGAGCGCGAGTGCCTTTGTTAATGCAACCAAACTTGCTTCGCATCCTCTGTTTTCTTCCGACGAAGAATAAAAAATATCGAACGTTTTATCGAACACATTTTTTATTGATATCGATCACGTGTCTATCGCGATACATATCGTTATCGTTTTATCGCCCAGCCCTAATTACATGTATAAAAAGTTCATTTAAAAAACGTTTAAGTGATAGAAATAAATTTGTCTGAAGCTGTGGGAATTCTGTATATGTGCTTAGTCATTGTGGAGAGATCTTCACTGCTTTGTTTTCTCTCTGTCTTTACACATGTACATACTCAGGAATACACACAAATGCTGTATTTCACTGCTGTCAGCATTTGTCTTTTCACCTTTTTTCCAGGCTTTCAATTCATTAACTTTTTACCTCCTTTTTTCTGTGTTTTCTTCTGTGTCCCTGTTTCTGCCTTTCTGTCCAATCATCCATCTGTCACCTGTGTTCTTCCTTTCTCTTTCTATACCTCTTTATTTCTATCCTTTCCCTTCATTTTCTTTCCAAAGAGCTCAAAGTCATGGGGTTCAAAGCACAAGTCAAGACGGAAATCCAAAAAGCAGAGAAAGTCATCTACTGTATGTAACTCTACCCTGATAACAACACTTAAACAGAGAGGGCGAGCAAGAGTCTGTAGACTGGTTTCTCTCTCTTTCTCTTAAACTTCAACGCTCATCTTTGTTTTATTAACACACAACTCGCTGGACACTTTTTTAACATCCTTTTAAACTGCCTGTCTTTATTTTAAGCTTGCGTTCAATTTTTTTATTTTTATTTTGCGGGGGTGTTTATAATGCTTGTTCCCCAGTTTTGTTTCTGTTTTGTTTTACACATCATCGCATGCTGTACAGATGATGGATGTCAGATCCTGTGAATGCCATCTTCTTCTTTTTTTTTATCACTGAGATATACAGACTTTTGCAATAGCATTAAACATTCATTTCCTTAACTCTTTCTCTTTCTTGCTTCTCTCTCTGTTTTTGTTCCCACAGACCAGTCGAGTACCTGTAGGGGCGGCGGTTGCTCATCACAATCTCAATGACCTCATCATGATACATGGCATTCCACTGCAGCAAAGGAACCTGGGAACACTGGACCGAATCGCTCAGTATGAACACTGCAGAACAAATAAACAAAACAAACTTTTTTTTATGTTTTTGAATAAAGTCTCTATGGAAGCCTGTTCGCCACTGAACAATAAATAAAATTATTGCAACTTTTTATCTCACAGCTGTAACTTTTTTTTCTAAGAATTGCAGGATACACATTTTTAATTCTGCATTTTTTCTCATAAACTAGCAATTGTGAGTTATAAAGTCAGAATTGTGAGATATAAACTTGCGACTGTGAGTTAAAATGTCAGAATTGCAACTTTTCTGCACAATTCTGACATTTTCTCAGAATTGCAAGTTTTTATCTCATAATTCTGACTTTATTTCTCACAATTGTGAGTTTATATCACGCAATTCTGAGAAAAAAATAATAATTGTGAATATATCTCTCAATTCTGACTTTATAACTCACAACTGCAGAAAATCAGAATTGTGACAAGTAAACTCGCAATTGCAAGCTACAAAGTCAGAATTGCAAGATATAAATGCACAATTCCGATTTTTCTCAGAATTACACGTTTTTATCATAATTCTGACTTCATTTCTAGCAATTGTGAACTTATATCATGTAATTCTGAGAAAAAAGTTAGAATTGTGAGTTTATATCTCTCAATTCTGACTTTATAACTCGCAATTGCGAAAAAAGTAAGAATTGCGAGATGTAAACTTGTAATTGTGAGTTATAAAATCAGAATTTCAAGATATAAACTCAAAAATTCAGACTTTTTCTAAGAATTGTAAGTTTTTATCTTATAAAGTCAGAATTGTGTGATATAAACTCACAGTTGTGAGTTGAAGTCAGAATTGCAAGAATATAATGTAGTATAAATTCTGACATTTTCTCAGAATTACACTTTTTTATCGTAATTCTGACTTCATTTCTAGCAATTGTGAGTTTATATCATGTAATTCTGAGAAAAAAGTTAGAATTGTGAGTTTATATCTTGAAATTCTGACTTTATAACTCGCAAATTGAGGAAAGTCAGAATTGCAACATGTAAACTCCATTGCAAGTTATCTCGTAACTCTGACTTTATTTTTTCCACAATTGTGAGTTTATATCAATTCTGACTTTATAACTCACAATTGCAAAAAAAAGGTATAAGTATAAATTCAGAATTTCAAGATATAAACTCAAAATTCAGACTTTTTCTAAGAATTGTAAGTTTTTATCTTATAAAGTCAGAATTGTGTGATATAAACTGACAATTGTGAGTTGAAAAGTCAGAATTGCAAGTTATAAATGCACAATTCTGACAGTTTCTCAGAATTACACATTTTTATCATAATTCTGACTTCATTTCTAGCAATTTTGAGTTTATATCACGCAATTCTGAGAAAAAAGTAAGAATTGTGAATTTATATAAATCTCAATTCCGACTTTATAACTCGCAATTGAGGAAAGTCAGAATTGCGACATGTAAACTCACTATTGCAAGCTATAAAGTCTGAATTGCAAGATATAAACACACAATTCTGACTTTTTCTGAGAATTACAAGTTTTTATCTCGTAATTCTAACTTTATTTCTTGCAATTGTGAACTTGTATCACAATTTTAAGAAAAAAGTTCCAATTGTGAGTTTATATCTCAATTCTGACTTTATAACTCACAATTGCGCAATTGTAAGTTATAAAGTCAGAATTGCAAGATATAAACTCAAAATTCTTCATTTTTGCTAAGAATTGCAAGTTTTTATCTTCCAAAATCAGAATTGTGTGATATAAGCTGAGTTTGAGTTAAAAAGTCAGAATTGCAACTTATAAATGCACATTTTTGTTATCACGCAATTGTTATCACGCAATTCTGAGAAAAAAGTAAGAATTGCGAGTATATCTCTCAATTCTGACTTTACAACTCACAATTGCGGAAAGTCAGAACTGCGACATGTAAACTCGCAAGTGCGAGTTATAAAGTCAGAATTGCAAGATATAAACTCAAAATTCTGACTTTTTCTAAGAATTGCAAGTATTTAACTTGTAATTCTGACTTTATTTCTCAAAAAGTTGCAATTATCTTGTTTTATTTAGTGGTGGAATCAGGCTTCCATAAGCCTCATACTCGCCAAGGCCATTCGCCACATGCTTGTGTATCAGACTAGAGTGGTTGTATCATTTGCTTTTGCATGCAACCAGCAAAGACAACACAATTGAAAGACTTGTTGTCTATTTATTGTCTTTTTTTGTTGCATCAATTGCATAGAAAAGCAATGCAGGAATTTTTTTTTGCCTCTCCATGGCTTTTTTAAATGAATCACAATTTCTTTCAATAATCCCCTCTCTATTTTTCTGGCCATAGGGACTCCGAGGAGAAAGTGTCTCATCGTCCCGGCTCTAGTGTCATTCCCACCAGTAAACCTCGGCCCCGTCGTGCACTGGAACAAAGCACCTCCTCTTTGACCCGCCCCCCTCAGTCGGCACGGCGACGGAACCCTCCCCCCCGCACTTTGATGCCATTGACATCCAGTGTACAGCAGCCCATCACAACTGGCTCCATGGAAGAGGTGGTTAGAGGCACAAGATTGTAAGAGCACCATTCATGTCAACTCCTGTACTCTTTTGTTAACCAAAAAGTGATTCTCTTGCAAAAGCGATTTTCTTGTGGCTGTGTGTGTTTCAGGACAACTGCCAGTGATCGTTTGGCCTCACCTCCAATGCCTCTTAGTAGAAACACACTCCTCCCTCCCATTGGCACAGGGGAGACAGACCATGCATACTCTGGACAGCACTCACGACTTATGCAGGTGCTTTTAATGTAACACACACAACCAGATTATCACATTAGTAAGCTGTTGAGTTGTTTCATGAGATTGGTCATCAAAATTTGTAGTTGTTTCTGGAAAGGAAAGTTTGTAAAATTGTAAATCTGCTAAAAACTAATTTTGTTACAGTTGAGGTCAAAAGTTTACATACACCTTGCAGAATCTGCAAAATGTTAATTATTTTACCAACATAAGAGGGATCATACAAAATGCATGTTATTTTTAATTAGTACTCACCTGAATAAGATATTTCACATAAAAGATGCTTACATATAGTCCACAAGAGAAAATAATAGTTGAATTACCCTGTGCAAAAGTTTACATACACTTGATTAATAATGTTACCTGAATGATCCACAGCTGTGTTTTTTTGTTTAGTGATAGTTGTTCATGAATCCCTTGTTTGTCCTGAACAGTGAAACTGCCTGCTGTTCTTCTAAAAAAACCTTCAGGTCCCAGAAATTCTTTGGTTTTTCAGCATTTTTGTGTATTTGAACCTTTTTCCAATAATGACTATGATTTTGAGATCCATCTTTTCACACTGAGGACAACTGAGGGACTCATATGCAACTAGTTTCAAATGCCCACCGATGCCTCAGAAGGAAGCATGATGCATTGAGCTCAGGGGATGAAAACTTTATGAATTTGAAGATTGGGGTAAATTCAACTTTTGTCTTTTGGGAAACATGTAAGTATCTTCTGTAGCTTCTGAAGGGCAGTACTAAATGAAAAAGAGATTATATTTAGGCAAAATAAGAACATTCTGTTCCAAATTTTACTCCCCTGGCTCTTAATGCATTGTTTTTCTTTCTGGAGCATCAGTGAGCATTTAAACCTTCTGTAATAGTTGCATATGAGTCCTCAGTGTGAAGAGATGGATCTGCTAAAAAAAAAAAAAACAAGTAATTGGTGGGACCTGAA
The DNA here is from genome assembly GCA_033026305.1 of Cirrhinus molitorella. Classification (NCBI taxonomy): domain Eukaryota; kingdom Metazoa; phylum Chordata; class Actinopteri; order Cypriniformes; family Cyprinidae; genus Cirrhinus; species Cirrhinus molitorella. The sequence goes on from CM065135.1 coordinate 19,553,988, forward strand.
GGACTTTTAAGAAGAACAGTGGGCAGTTTAACTGTTCAGGACAAACAAGGTGGACAACTGATGAACAACTATCACTAAACAAAAAAAAAAACACATCTGTGAATCATTCAGGTAACACCACATTATTAAGAATCAAGGGGATGTAAACTTTTGAACGAGGTCATTTTTCTAAATTCAGCTATTATTTTCTCTTGTGGACTATATGTAAACATCTTTTATGTAAAATGTCTTATTCAGGTCAGTACTAAATAAAAATGACATGCATTTGGTAAAATAATTAACATTTTCCAGATTCTGCAAGGTGTATGTAAACTTTTGACCTCAACTGTACATACACTTCCGTTCAAATGGTTGGGGTCAGTAAGATTTTCTTTATTGTTTTTAAAAGAAGTTTATATTTAATTAAATGTATAATACAGTATGTTTATTTTATTTTGAAGAAAAAAAATGTATGGTTTAAGTTAACTATGATAACTCTGGTAAACACATATTTGTAGAAGCAGAGAGGCTCCTCGAGTCGTGCGCACAGTGCAGTGACCGACGAGGGTGTCAGTCTGCAACCCAGAGACAAACTGCACCTGCTGGACGTGTTTTCCAGACCCAACACCACACACACCTTTAGGGTGAATCTCTCCCGCACGTGTATACATTACATAAATTCACATGATCTTTAAGGCCAGGACACACCAAGCAGACCGTCGGCCGTTGGTTAACGTTGATGGAAACGAGTGATTAAATAAAGGCGGCACAGACAGAAGGCTTTTTTAATATTATGTGATCTTGCCCAGGCATTCCAATATGCAAATATTTTTATAACAACACTAAGCCGCTTAAATATAACTGATATTCAAAATGTTAAGCAAGTGCTGCTTTGTCTATGTGTCGCATATCTCCGTGTATCTTATATATCCATGTTTCAGTTTTTCCTTTTGCATAACGAATATATACTATTGATACCTGCTAATACAGACCGCTAATTCCTCTCACGCAGGCACAGAACACACGTTAGTTTGCAGTCAGCTGTAGTCTGAGTGGTGTGTTCAATCACTGGCACAAGACATCAACACCGTAGACTTTCGTCAATGCTAGTTCTTTGAAGTCAGCTTGGTGTATCCCGGTCTTTACGCTTCAGTCTGATCCCCATCATGTGTCTGTATTTTTGGGTTTATTGATCATGGCAAAACTTTCTTTGCAGTCAGACACCCCTTATCGCCGTTCATTTACTGGAATAGACAACATCGGGCAGGGACGACCTGGAAGAGCGTCTGTTGGTGTAGGTGGGTGCATAAAAAGACACATCAGACATGTAGACGAATACTATAGTTGTATAAATTGTCTCATTGATTGTGTTTGGGTGTGTGAATGCAGATTCTCTGGGAATTGGTGTGACTGGAATCAGTTTGGGCATCAGCAGCTCCTCCTTCATAGACTCATTTTCCCATCATCCCCTTGGCCACTTTCCTATCGAGCATGAGGAGGAGCCAGATGCAAAAGGTCCGCCCCCAGGTCAGTGAGAATCCATTTTCATGGGCTTTTTTTGCATGATTTATAAATGGAGGGAAAAAATATTAATTTATAGAAAAAGCAATAGTATTTTTTAGTATTAATCATAATTTTGTACAGCTACATTACACTGTGTCCTAACTACATGTGACGTGACAAGATTCCAGCAACAAGCAATTTGGCTGTCCACACCAGACGTGACAAAATAACTAAAATATCACAGCGCACTGCACTCCTAATGAAATTGGCAAGTTTATAATCTAATGAATAAATATTAAAGCTTTTTAGCATTATTAAAACTATACTGAGTGGCTGATACCATCTTTGTCATATAAAACACTTGTTGGTTTGCATAGAGTTCTAACATAAAGTATCTCACAGAAGTAAGTACACCCCTCACATTTTTGTAAATATTTTATTATATCTTTTCATGAGACAACACTGAAAAAAAACTACACTTTGCTACAATGTAAAGTAGTTAGTGTACAGCTTGTATAACAGTGTCAATTTGCTGTCTCCTCAAAATAACTCAACACACAGCCATTAATGTCTAAACTTCTGGCCACAAAAGTGAGTACACCCCTAAGGGAAAATGTCCAAATTTGGCCCAATTAGCCATTTTCTCTCCCCAGTGTCATGTGACTAGTCAGTGTTACAAGGGAGTGGAGAGCAGGTGTGTTAAATTTGGTGTTATCACTCTCACTCTCTCATACTGGTCACTGGAAGTTCAACATGGCACCTCATGGCAAAAAAACAGAAAAAAAGAATTGTTGCTCTACGTAAAGATGGCATAGGCTATAAGAAGATTGCCAAGACCCTGAAACTGAGCTGCAGCACTTTGGCCAAGACCATACAGTGGTTTGACACGACAGGTTCCACTCAGAACAGGCCTCGCCATGGTCGACCAAAGAAGTTGAATGCACATGCTTAGCGTCATATCCAGAGGTTGTGTTTTGGAAATAGACGTATGAGTGCTGCCAGCATTGCTGCAGAGGTTGAAGGGGTGGGGGGTCAGCCTGTCAGTGCTCAGACCATATGTTGCACACTGCATCAAATTGGTCTGCATGGCTTTTTGAGGGGACAGCAAATTTACACTGTTATACAAGCTGTACACTCACTACTTTATATTGTAGCAAAGTGTCATTTATTCAGTGCTGTCACATGAAAAGATATAATAAAATATTTACAAAATACAAGGATTTTTAATTCTGAATATTAGATTAGTAAAAACAAAATAAGCATACCAACCAAATCCTGAAATGTTGTTGTTAGTTTGAGCTGAATTAATTGCATAAAAAAATGTGGAAAATAAAAATATAATAGGAATATCAGAAACCCTTGCATGCAGTGTAATAAGATTTATATTCTTGGGCTCCTCAAATTTGCCCCTTCTTAGTACTTTATATTTATGAATATTACATAATTTTTTACTTTAAAAATAATGATGAAAGAGTGAGATGTAGAAAGGAAGTCATTTATTATTCTGATTTATCATCAATTTATTATTTAACATCTATGATTAATCATTAAGTACCATGTTCTGTGCTAAAGTCTAAACTTTTTCTTAAGATTAAACTTCCTAAACCTTTCACAGATCTCACAAGAAATATTCCTTACAGATTTGCACCACATTTGTACTACAAATACCTTTAGTCTGCATTTAGAAACTCACCTTAAATATACACAGTCAAAAGATTTTTTAATTCTCTTCTGCTCACCAAAAATACAAATATTTCACAATATTACTGCTTTTGCTGTATTTTGGATCAAATAAATGCAGGCTTGATGAGCAGAAGAGACTTCTTGAAAAAAACATACAAAATCTTGTCTCACAAATCTAAATCATTTCGGTAAGAAAGCACCTGTAAATGCCTGAATGAGTGTTCATACTTTGTCTCTCTCTCTTTATCGTTACAACTAGTGTCTGTTCCAGCACGTTCCCACAACAGAGGCGGTTCGACGGCACGCAGTAGCAGACCAGGGCTTTAACACAAACACACATTCACACACATATACAATATCCCTCACCTTCTCGAACCAAACTCACCTCAGCACTGACGCAACTTTTCTTCAGTACTGACAGACACTTTATACGTCTGCTGGACTTTTGTATGACACGCCGTTTGGGTGTGGATTTTATTTATGACCGCTGTTGTTATTATTATTATTATTAGTAGTAGTATTGTTATTCATGTTGTTGTTTGAAATTTTCTAAAACCCTATTTTTGTATATTGGACTATTCAGCTTCATATGGCTGCCAAATACAGGAAACTTGTCTTTTCCTTACATCTGTAGATGTACTGTACATGCTGTACTGTATGGAATAACATCTTTTGGTTTTCCCTAAAGAGGCTCTGTGAGGCCTACATGGAGTTTCTATGCAGGTTCATTCAAGCAGGGTGTTTCTTGTTGCCTCACCTGAGTGTTCAGGACCCTTTAGGATCGTGGAACCTGCTATAAAAGATTATATGATCTATATCCAAGATGGATGTTCCATTGTGATGCAATTCCAACTATTTCATCCATGATCATGGGCAATAGGTGTGTAAGAATTCTTATTTTGAAGTTTATGAAAAGTCCAAAGGGTTGTAACCCTTTGTATCAATAACATTATAACATTCAAACTGACTCGAATGTCTTATTCAGTGTGGAACCAACATGATCCTGTGTTTCAGAGGGAAAACACCTGCAATACGAGAGCAGGCTGGTACAATAGTACAGCTTACATAATGACGCTTGAACAGGATTTAAAGTTTCAAGTTTCTTATTTTACGAACAATTTGTTATTCAGAAAATAAGCCTTTGTGATTGAGCCTTAGTCCCGCGAGCCATACTGAGCTTGGCAAGTGACGGACAGTATGGTGTTTATTAATTATTACATATATTAGTAGAAACGCACACAAAGACTGCAGAGTTCAGGGTTTGTTCAAATAAGCGTACTGTAAATTTTCTTTTGTGTGTCGCATTAAGTGGATTTTACAGGAATATTATAGGGACATTTTTCATTTAAGACTTTTAAATGGCCATTTGGTTCTTTTGGTGCCAGGAAATCCTTAAATATTTAGCACTGACTGGTAAAGCACATTTTGACGTACCATTTTACTGGCAGATATTGAATGTGGCTCTTACAGGTTTGTAATGTTTATGTGGCAGCTTCACTGTAACAGCATTTATTGAAATCGTACCGACTTTAACTGAACATTTCTCTAACTGCATTTCTCCAATTTGATTAATGTGTTGATCTCAGTGAGTATTGCTTTTAATATTTTTTTTTCTATCTGGAGAGTAACTAAGCTCAAAGCATGTATTATGAGTGTACAGGCCATCATAATGTTTGATGATCAGAGAGATGGATTCCTCTACAGCCATACCGAAGAGATGTCACAGGAAGACATCTCTTCATACCCCAGCCTAACGCCTCCGCCTCTAAGACAGATCCAGCTATTCTTCACTCAGCTCGGCAAGGACAATCTAGAGTTGCAGAAGTTGTAGCCATATTTGACTTCTAGAGTTTCTTTTGAGATTTCTAGAGTTTCAGTAGACATTCTGCTGTCTGACCACAGAGTTTCATTGCTGCTGATTGGAGTGGGCAGATTTTAAGAGCCATGTCACCTGGATCAACAGACCACACTGGTCTTTTAATCATGGATGCAGATCTTTTGCAAGCGGACTTGTTTTGTGTGGGAAATAATAGTTTATCTGCTCTTAAGTCTGGTGGAGATGACAGTGCTGGATGGGAGTGTGTGTGACTGTGTGTGTGCGCATGTGTGTGTGGAGGTAACCGCTCTTGGCAGGTGTAGCACTGCTGTATCTAAGATTCCCCCTAAATGTTTACCTCTGTAACATAAATGAGAATGGCAATTGAAAAATAAAGGTCATTATTTGAATAATACTGTGTTTTTCTCTTTGTCTTTGACTCTGTAACAGTGCTGTACATGCATGTGGATTCGTATTGGCGGCACAGAATGTAAACACGAAACTCGCATATTTAGCTGATTATTGCTGCTGAAAATGGTCAATTTTCATGTTTTAGGCTGTACTAATTGGTCGAACCAGGAAAAACATTTGGAGTACTATAGACTGCTAAAAGTTAAACAAAACAAATCAAGTAGAAGAGTGCAAAAAAGGTGTTTGTGGTTGGCCAAACTGAACCAGGATTTTCAGGGCGAGAATCTTGACAACATTCTTGTTTGTTCTTATCATTTCCAGTCAGGTAGGTGAAATATTAGGCTAATATCTTATTAGGCTAATATCTTATTAGGCTAATATCTTAATTATTACTGCTTGTACGCATCTCTACCACCTATTAACTTTAGTTTGTCAAAACATTGCACCCTTTCCTGCTTACTAAGTCCTCTATATGATTTAGCAGCTTCCACACTGTCTAAACCCATGGTTTAGACAGCATAAATTAGCAGAACAATGTATTCAGTAGTACATTAACCATGCAATCCATGCTGTTGTTTACATCCGGGTAACTGACTAACGAGAAGAATAATGATGTGCAGTAAACGGTAAAACTATTTGCGCTACAAACCAATGTGTTCATAATTAAGATAATACATTAAAATAATATGGTAAGATGCACCAATTTGCAATATCAAAAAGCAAAACAAGCTGTTTTGTACGGCAAAAAAAAAAAAAAAAAAAAAAAAAAAACCTGGATACGGCTAAAATGTCAACAATTTACAAATTATTCCCTGCTGGAAAAAAAAAAAAAAAAGAAAAAAAAGCTAAAACCAGCCATCAGCAGGTTGGTTTACTGCGGTTTTGGCCTTTTAGCCACTTTGCCAGTCTGGCCAAGGTCTTAGCTGGTCAGGCTGGGAGACCACCAGCTAAAACCAGCTACTTTTAAGAGCTACTTTTAGTTTTTTTTTTTTTTTTCCAGCAAGGTTAACATTTGCTGACTGAAACAAGGGTTTGGACGTTTTTCCTAATATGTTTTGGTTTGATAGTTTGTGCTGAATTAGTTTAATGAATTAGTTTAAATTATTTTGTTACCGTTTTCCTCTTATAAAAAAGTAAGTGAAATAATAATAAAAGTAATATGACTGATTAAACCCATTACACAGTCATTTAAAAAAACAAGACTTGTTTCAGTCGATCTAAAGGGCTAGTGTACTTCTTTTTTTTATTTACTCTACTTAATCATCATCAAACATATCCACATTATTTTTTGCCTAAAAGCCCCTGCTGAAAAAAACAGCATATGCTGGTTAGGTAGGTTTTGATGCTTGCATGCTAGCTGGTCCTTTGCTGGTTTATGCTGGTTTAAACTGGTCCTTTGCTGGTTTATGCTGGTCCTTAGCTGGTGTAAGCTGGTCCTTAGCTGGTCATGTGCTGGTCCTGCACCAGCAAAGGACCAGCTTAAACCAGCATACCAGCATCTAACCAGCATATGCTGTTTTTTTCAGCAGGGGTGGGCGCAGCCATTTGTAAATTTATTTGGCTTCCGGTCTCATCCGCGTCCCGCTATTTTTAGCTGTACAAACAACTTGTTTTACTGCCTAATATTGCAAATTGGTGCGTCTTACCATATTATTTTAATGTAATCTTAATTATGAACACACTCGTTTGTAATAGACACAGTTTTACCGTTTACTCCACGTTTTCACGTTATTTAAGTCTCTTTCATAGGCTTACTTCTGCGCTGAAGAACAGGGTGGATATAAGACTTTATTCTCTACAGTGGAACACAAAGGATTTTTAATTTTGCGTGAACCCTTGCTGCCACCTACTGTCGTAACGAACTATCCTGTTGAAACGGCTAGCAAACAAATCTTTTTTGAGCCGACTCAAAAGATTCAAGTCACTATACATCAAAATCCCCACAAGTGTTTTTGGGACATCCAGCAGCTGTTCAGGGGTTGTTCCTCATGTGGACGACAGAGGGAGCCATTGGAGCACGTTTGATGTGTGTGGAACTGCAGCATCCAAAGTTTGTCGTAAATATTTGTCATATTTAATAAGAGCTCACAACGTCTGAGTATTATTTGTATAATCAGTAGCATTAATACTAAGACTTTCTATTTGTTACTAACATCTCTACACTGAATTGCTTTCACATGTGTATAATCTAAATTCAGTCCATTTTATTATTCAGGAACATGAACAGCCATTGCCCTTGATAAATGTCAAGGCGTGAAACATCCACAGATCATCTTCACGTCTGGTTGGTAACTGTGTTTTTATTAGTGCGCAGAAGCGCAGCACAACAATCACATCACAGACAACGAAGCGAACTGCTAACTCGTTTTTTTCCCTGCTGCATGCTTTAGCAGAGCATAATCAACACACTGACTTCACACGGCTCTTTCGCTCTCTCTCGCCCCTCCCTCACTCTGTGACTTTCTCTGATACTGGTGGCAGATTGAGAGATCTGATACAGCTCTGGTTAGCACTGGTGCTCAAAGCCCTCCGGCTGTTTCTCTTGCATATTTTGGCACGGTCCTCTTTTTGTGTAAGAGACGAGAGAGTTTCTGTTATTCAGACACTCAATACTGTATAATTAACAACAGAGACGGCATCACACACAACAACAACACAAACATTAATATGGGAACATCGTAAAGTTAGTTAGTTTTTGCTGGTGTGAGCTTGGTCTCACCTCTCTTGGTATTTGTGTGTCTGTGTGTTGGCATATTAGTGTGTGTTTATGTCTTTCGACGGTCACGTTCGACCTCCACCGCACCAGATCAAGGCCCCCAAAAGTTCCCTCTCTGGCCTTACAATGGCTTCCCTGTGGCGTAATGTCTCTCCATTGAATCCCTCAATGGATTCTGAGATGTCCACTCAACATTCGCTTCTGGTTCTCACCGTCTTGCTGTGGTACTTAATTGGAAGTCCCCAGCGTCTCATAAGATAAACGTCGAACACATATAGCATCCCTGGTTCAAGTTCACCGACCACCGCTGTTGTGACCGCCCGACGTGGGTTCAACTCCTGGAAGTACTTACAGAGGACTCTCTCCTTTGCAGGACGGGACTCTGGGTCAATGCAACGATCCGTCGAGGTGTGCTTACTGTCAAGTGGGATTTGCCTCCGATAAACGCAATAGAGACTCCGCTCTTCGGTCCCCATCCAGGCCAGAGTGACGGAGTTGCAGGTCCGCAACTTGTTGAAAGACTTAATCTGCAGCGTGGTGGGAAACACCGGCACTGCTCGGCGGTGGTACGCCGATGATGCCTGCATTTTGAGACAGAATTTGGACTTGCTGGAATCGCCTTTAGGGATCACCAACGAGGAACCTGAAGCCAAGGCCTGGAGCTGGATGAGGTACGAAGGGGCACCATGCAACCATATCTGGGCAAGCTGATGTCCCACCTCTTGAGATGTCAAAGTCTGTCCTTTGCTTAAGACTGTGACCTTGACTTTACTAGTGCTGTTGCAGGTGTGCAAAGTAAGGAGGCCATTTTGTTGCCACCCACGAGGTTTGAATCGGAACTGATCCCCCTGTAGATTCCTTGCGTCCCCGTTTAGGGTGACCCATTTGACCTGGCCTTCCCGTAAGGATGTGACAGCTGGACGAGCCTCCTCGTGTGTACGGGCAAAAGTGCCAGTGTAGGCCGCACTTGTGCCGTTAACCCTGTCCACTACGAACACGTCGAAGTAGTACTGCGTATCCGGAAGCAAATCTGAAACAGTGCAGACACTTTCGATGTCCCTGCAAACACATCCAGGGTCCTCAAATTTGTCAGTCGTGGATGATTCACGATTCTCGAGAGCATCCGGCTGCTGCCACCACAAGTCTTTGAGTGTTCCCCACACAACTTCCTTGCTTTGTTTGTCCCGTCTCTGTCTCTTCTGCACACTCTGTATCTCCTTTCGGATTCCCTCGCGAGCAGCGCAAAGACTTCGATAGTTGTGTTTGTGGTTGACTAAGACGCAATATTCGTGATGTGGCCGGTGACCATCTTTAACAACTACGGAGGAGCTCGGAGCCCAGTTTAAGGTGACGCTGGTCATTCCCACTCCTAGTGTGTGCACCCTGGGGTCCGACGGCAGTTCCGGGAAAGCTCCCGAGGGACCAGGACCTTCATGGAGGTACGCCGACACTTGCGTGTCCTGTTCGTTTGATTTCAGCCGCAGGATGTAGATGGACGCAGGAGCGTAGGCAGGACCGGTGTAGGTGTCTACAGCATTGCCGGTGTAGGTGTAAATCCTAACTTCTCTTCCAGAACCTCTCCACCAAACCTCAGGCATGCTCTTCTTCGAGCTCCCTGCAGAAATGAAGCATTTCAGATCAAGATCAAGCGTACTCAAAAGACGGCTCTAATCAAAAGCGAGCTAAAAACATTTGGGCGGCATGCACGGATGAGCCTGTTTTTCATGCAAACCATCATTACTTTTGTCGGCACACTTTTAGAGGGAACGTTTGGTAATCAAAGTGAATAATTTAAAGGTGTAGATGGGGACCCCTGAGTTCACAGTCTAAATGATTTATATGTCACTTTATGACTTTATAATGCTGCTTTGCCTGCCAGACTAACTCTTCATTTCAGTACATGCGGATGATTACGAAGGCAGAGTGCAGAAATGTAGTCACCATAAAACGCAATGCAAAATCAAATCAGTAGGATTATTCTGGGGCTGTTAAATGCATGAAGCAGATGTGTCTTCTAAATATTAATTAACATAATTGCTAATTGCGGAGTACTTTTTGCAACAAAATAGCTTAAACATGCATTTATCTGACTAGCATTGTAAGTGAAAAAAATATTAATTTAATTGTCATTTTTAACATTTAAAGTTGGAAACTTATTTTTTGTATGCATGAAAACTGTATAATATCAAAGGTACACATTCTTAGTAATTGTGCAGTTAATTCTCATATTGTATTTTCAGAACGTTTTGGAATATTTGTCCTCTCCCCAGATTTGTCACTACCAAAAAAGTAATATATAATTTAATAAGAATTGTTATATTTACCTATTAATATTTTGCTTACATCTTCCTTGTAAGACATATATATTTCTGTTTTATTAAAAGGTTTTCAGATGTAAATCAATACCAATTACAATTTTAACAATATTTCAAGTGTGATTTATGAGATTTTCAATGCAATTTTTTTTTGTAAAAGAATTTTAAGATTTTAAACTTAAGGATTCACTAATTTGAATATACATTGAACCAAACACTATCATGACATCTTAGTTGATAATTCAGTATACTTTATTTTTGACAAAACACCCCATGTTTTGGTCATGACAGCATATTTTCTTGTAGTAACCATATCACATTACAGAATTTTAACCCACATACTAAAACACTACTAAAACGTACTAAAAGTAAAAAAAAAAAAAATTAATAATAATAATAAATAAATAAATAAAAGCATAACTGTACTAAAATTTTGTTTATTTCCACCAAATAAAGGATTACATGTTTCCGTTTGTAACGAAACAATAAAGACATGTTTCGGTTATGACTGTTTCGGTAGTGACAATTTTAGATACTTTTGAACCTAGCTCAAAGATGCTAATCAGCACATGGTTAGCTAGCACAGTTCTGAACATAAAATGTTATGGAATAACTAAAACTAAATGTTATGGAATAACTCCCAAAAAAGTGTTTAATTATTAAAAAAATGGTGTTTGGAAGTGACATTCTTTACAGTTACACAGATATTTTATACTTTTGAATACATTTACCTCAAAATGATAGGGCCTATTTACTCACTATGTAGCTATGAGAGAGAGGGACACATAAATAAATATTTCCTGGTTTAAAGGTGTAGTTAAAATCAGTCTCAGCCAATGGACGAAAACATACACTGTTTTGGTAGTGACATGAAAATGCAGGTTTCATAATTTACAAAAGAAATATAAAATAAATATTTTTTGGAGATTCACTTCACTCAAAAATATATTTAATTTAAATATAAAATATTTAAATATAAAAACAACCATGAAATGAAATGCAAAAATTATGTAAATATAATTTTTTTATAAGTTGAAATAAGTTGGGCCACCTCCCAACTGCAAGTACCCACTAAATTATGATTTTATATAGATTAAGCTTACTGATATTTTAAATATTATTGTGGGTTTCAATGCTTTTTGAATGTGTTTTTTGGTTGTGGGACAGTAGTTTGCACCAATTCTGCAGAATGGCCCATATCTTGCACCAATAATTATCAGTACATTTATAATTACAATTAAAGGAATAGTTCACCCAAAAATGTAACTTAATTACTCACTCTCATGTCATTTTAAACCTGTATGACGTTCTTCAAAATATTTTGTTTAATGTTCCACAGAAAAAAAGAAAACTAACCAAAAAGTCATGGAGATTTGGAACAACATAATGGTGAGTAAATGGTGAAAGAATTTTCATTTTTAGGTCAACCTAGATGAAACATTCTTTTTCTTTGTAATCTCTGAATACCTAATTATAACCTATAATGTTAACAAACAGACTCTTAAAGTGTTACTAAAAATTAGAAACAGACGTCAGTGTTTATCCATCCAGACTGTGCTTGCATATGTTGCATCTCTTTGTTTCTGTTTGAAAATGTTTTTCTTTCTTGTCTTCTCTCTGTCAGGGAAACAGCCTGGAGATTTGGAGATGGATAAGAGGAGAATCTTCTGTCCACAGAGGCCCTAAAGCAACACAACAGCAGTTTTACACCTGCTAATTAAATCAGTGAGCCTCAAGCGACTGCTCGCTTCTTCATTAAAGCCTCTGAAGGGATGTAACCCGTCCGCCCTTTGGATACAAAATCCCTGAGTTGTCTGTTAGCCCTGGTTAGGTCTATGCCAGCACTCCCCAAACACACACACACACACACACACACACGTACATGTTTGTTTGCATGCATGCATGCACAAATATACCTTCAAGCAGACACAAGTCCATGAATAAGCATACACAGACACACAAACTCACAGTGTGCTTTCTTAGGTGGTTTATCCTTCAGGGTTCGAACAGCCAAGCTCCATTCGATGGGCACTGCACAGGGGCTCACAGTAACCGACAGCAAATCGGCTTTCTTCTTTAGTGTGAAATACAGTCTGAAACACAGATCAGTATCTGTATGTATTAGACACAGCAAAGATGACATGTTTAGTCTAATTATACATAAAAGCTCTAAATCTATTTTTATATTCCATAAATTAACCATTAATCATAAATTAATCAGTCAAACAGTTCCCTTTAACAATTAGCAAAATCATGCCTCATTAGGAGAATCTAATTCACCCGATTTGTATTCCTCATCTCTCACAGTGTGGCTATATTTCTTATTTTAAACTTTATATTAAAAAATCCTATTTTATTTTTTACTCTAAAGCACAAACAGATTTCTATAAAAGACCCTCTATTGGAATTAGAGTTGAGGTCAAAAATTTATACCATCAGCATCTGCAAAATGTTAATTATTTTACCAAAATGCATGTTATTTTTTATTTAGTACTGACCTGAATAAGATATTTCACATGAAAGATGATTACATTTAGTCCACAAGAGAAAATGAAAACGAAAAAAGTTTACATATACTTGTTAATACTGTGTAGGTACATGAATAATCCATCCCACAAATGATTTGGTTTTTCAGCATTTTTGTGTATTTAATAAAAACTTTTTTATATATATTTAGGGTAAATGTAATTTATTTTGTCTTCTGGGGAACATGCATATCTTCTTTAGCTTCTGAATTCTTCTGTAGCTTCAGATATTTATGCAAAGTAAGAAAAATGTTACACATCTTCATTGTGTTCAAAAGTTTATACCCCTGGCTCTTAAAGCATCTTTTTTTCCTTCTTGAGCATCAGTGAGAGTTTGAACCTTTTGTAATAGTTGCATATGAGTCCCTCAGTTGTCCTCAGTGTGAAAAGATGGATCTCAAAATCATACAGTCATTGTTGAAAAGGGTACAAATACACAAAAATACTGAAAAACTAAAGAATTTGTGGGAGCTGAAGGATTTTTCCTCAAGTGAGACCCACTAGACGTTTTTTAAATCTTAACCGATTTTAAAACCATGGGAGAACACAGACATCCTCACATCAGAGGTGGCCCAATCAAGTCGTAATATTCACAATTTGAGTTCGGGAATGCTCTGTCTCGATTGTAAGCATTTAAATTATCATAATGATACCACACAATAGAAGATTTTTTGGACAAAATTTTTTTGCAACAAACCCCCCTGATCATTCGGGGGTGCAAATCTGGCTTAAAGTTCCACTGAAGTGCTTTGAAACATGCAGCAATATTCAATGTGTTGAGGTAATTTTAAATGAAACAGGAAGACAGGGCAGGACATATCAGCAATACGCTTCGGATACTAGAGAACATTGGCTTGGACCAAAAGTTTGATGAGAAGCTGAAGTGCAGGGTGCCATCAAAATGTCATCAAAATAGTTGATCCATATTGGTGGAAGTTAGAGACTGTAAGTTTTGAATGCTTATATTTTGTAAACGTGAATTTTGTCATTGTTTTGGAGCACTAGATAACCTTATAGCTAACATATTCATATTAAAAGTAAAAAAAAAACTTCAATTTTGATTTCATTGGGACTTTAAAACCAGCGTTAAAATCTTCAAGTGTGTGGCCAGCCCTCAGGTGCAAAAATATCTTGTTACAAAACATCAGAAACCCAAAGACTTTAACACATGACTGCCCACATTTATAAATAAATGCCTATTCAGTGTTCAGAAACTTGATCCACTTAGTCATATTATTATTTCTAAACACCAGAGTAAAGATAAGAGTAAAATATAAGAATGTCCAACAAATCTTGTGCTGTTCTTGGCTTTTACTTTTTTCTGAGGAGGATATATTTTAAGAAATCTCTGTGTTTTTTTTTGTCCATACAATGAAACTGAATGGTCGCCAAAAGTGTTTGGTTACCGGCATTCTTCAGAATATTATTCTTCAGAAATGCATACAGGTTTAAAACTATGTGTGTGAGCAAATTATGGACATTTTTGGGGTGAACTACAGTTGTGCTCAAACGTTTACATACCCCTTGCAGAATCTGCAAAATAAGATGGATCATACAAAATGCATGTTATGTTTTATTTAGTACTGACCTGAATAAGATAGTTTACATAAAATGCATGTACATATAGTTCACAAGAGAAAACAATAGATGAATTTATAAAAATGACCCTGTTCAAAAGTTTACATACCCTTGATTCTTAATACTGTTGTTGCCTGAATGATCCACAGCTGTGTTTTTTTGTTTAGTGATAGTTGTTCATAAGTCCCTTGTTTGTCCTGAACAGTTAAACTGTCTGCTGTTCATCAGAAAAATCCTTCAGCTCTTTGGTTTTCCAGCATTTTTGTGTATTTGAACCCTTTCCAACAATGACTGTATGATTTTGAGATCCATCTTTTCACACTGAGGACAACTGAGGGACTCATATGCAACTACTACAGAAGGTTCAAACACTCACTGATGCTCCAGAAGGAAAAAACATGCATTAAGAGCCGGGGGTGAAAACTTTTGAACAGAATGGAAATGTGTACATTTTGCTAATTTTGCCTAAAAATCATATTTTTTTCATTTAGCATTGCCCTTCAGAATCTACAGAAGATAACTTGCATGTTTCCAAGAAGACAAAATTAGTTTTTTTTATTTACCATGACCTTTAAATTTCAAAAGTTTTGAATTATAAAGGTCAGAGAGAGAGAGTGAAAAAAGTGGTCTATAAAAGCTAAATGTAACCCTGTACCACAAAACCTGTCATAAGGGTACTTGTTTTGGACATTTTGTGAGATTTAGACTGAATAAAAAACTTTCCATTGATATATGGTTTGTCAGGATAGGACAATATTTGGCCGAGATACAACTATTTGAAAATCTGGAATCTTAGGGTGCAAAAAAATCTAAATATTTGAAAAAAATCACCTGTCCAAATTAATTCTTAGCAATGCATATTACTAATCAAAAATTAAGTTTTAATATATTTACGGTAACAAACTTACAAAATATTTTCATGGAATCTTTACTTAACATCCTAATGATCTTTGGCATAAAAGAAAAATCGATAATTTTGACCCATACAGTGTATTTTGGGCTATTGCTACAAATATACCCATGCTACGTAAGACTGGATTTGTGGTCCAGGGTCACAAATGATGACTGTTTTGGAACAAAACAATGCACTAATATTATATAAAAGGACCTCAGGGAAAAAGAAATGTAATTGTGTGACTAATTAATTGTATGATTAAATAAAATGCCGCAGAGCTTCCTGGGGGGATGTTTGACTCCTGTTGTTTGCCCAGGTTGATCTGCTAATGAAGGTGAGGAGAAACAAAAGCAATGACTCCAGAATGACTGATCTCTGATAAGCTTCTATCGATCCATGGCCATCGTTTAGATATGCATCTCCACAAACCCTAATGTTTACAGATCACAGCTGATGCCAGGTGCAGCGTCACTGTAGCGTGCTCCGCTCAGGCAGGAAACACATTCACTCCCCCTCTGCGAATAACATCACACTGGGCAGAATCTGGTGAACCTCCCTTGGTGCATTCTGGTAACACCAGCCATTTGGCAACCGCCACTTCCTCTGACCTTGAAACCCTGCCTTCAGTCAATGGTTTTCTGCATCTTGAACTGCTCATTATATTATTACTATGGAAATAGTCAGACATTAGATTTAACACTCAGCGTTTGTTTAATGTGATTTGGATCTCTTATTTGCATGCCGCTGGCACACCGGCATGGCACATTATCATAATATTGATTTCATTCTTCTGGTAATCAGGTTTAACTTTGACCTTGACAACAACAAAACAAAGGGGTCATAGTTTTAGTCTGAGGCAGGTGCACTTCAGGTGTGTCCATCCCATTACCCTTTTGATGCACTTTTTAGTACGAGTTTTGTGTGGAAGGCACAAGCACACAAGTTACAATCTTTTAATAGATTAATTAATTTGATTTATGATCAGCGGCTCCTGCCCTGCGGCTGTGCGTTGAAACTCATTCTGCTCTTCTCTCTCTTTCTCTCGTTCTCGCACTCAGTCTGAAGCCTGACACCACCTCTGTTACGGGTGAGGGAGCAGTTCTCACTGTGATTCTCACTGGCTAGTGTTGCTAATGGAAAAAGAAAGCTGCAATTTTAGCTGCTTGAATTTAGTGGGTTTGATAGAGTGGAAACTGTGGAAAAATTTTAAGCCGATTAACAAGAATCAATACTTGACTAATTATTGGTTCTATATTTCAGAATGTCATAAAAAGAGCTTGTTTTGCTATTAAAATGACAAGCTACCTCGTTACTACTAACAAACTGCTACAAGGGAAATATTGTAAATATATTTTCTTATGAATTAGGTTTTCATTTATGAGAAAAAATCCACCAGATCCCATTTTTCCCTCAAAATAAGGTTCAGTAGTTAACATCAACTAAGAATAAACAATGCTTCTACAGCATTTGTTAATCTTAGTTAATGTAAATTTGAGCATTTACTAATGCATTATTAAAATCACAAGCTGTGTTTGTTAACATTAGTTAATGCACTGTGAACTAACAAACAATGAACGACTGTATTTTATTAACTAACATTAACAAAGAATAAATAGTGTAATAAATGTATATTTCATTGTTTGTTCATGTAAGTTAATACATTAACTAATGTTAACAAACTTGTGATTTTAATAATGCATTAGTAAATGCTAAAATTAACATTAATTTAGATTACCAAATGCTGTAGAATTATTGTCCATTCTTAGTTTATGTTAATTAATGTTAAAACTTATTATAAGGTGTTACCAATATTTCTTTAAAACTTACATTTATTTTATTTTTATTTCAGTTTTAGTCATTTTACTACTTCAACAAACTTATTTCAGTTTTTGACATGTTTTTCTTATTCATTTCAATTTAAGTTTTCATTAAATATTTATATTTTATTTAAATTGCCAAAAAAGTCTTAGTTTCAGTTAACAATAACAACACTGATTATAAATAGGCAGCTATTTCCATGTATACTGTATAAATTAAAGCTTTATACTGTGAAAAACGGTAAAGGAATAATATAATAAATAATAATAATATCAAGATATATTTACATTCTATTAAGTATCCCATTGTGGCCTCCTAGGTATTTGACTACAATGTTGATTTAAACTCTTCCACTCTTCTCTACTGCAGTTAGAAGCAGCAAAACATACATAATACATACATAACTATTTTTTTCTTTTATTCTTTTCCTAAAACATGTTGGTGTACCTGCCTCTTAATGGAGAAATTCTTTATTGTCTTTATTTCCCACTGTCAGTATGTGTTTTGTTTTTTACCTGCGAGCGCGTCCTTTAGGCAGATGTACTGGTGTGACTCTGTTTTCACTCAGCCATGTTGTCGGGTGTAATGTCACTTCATTTTCAGGTGCTAGGGCATGGATGGTGCTGGGACCAGAGAGGAGGGCCACAGCCACCCAGAGACACCAGGAGAGAGCCATCCTTGTCCAACACAAACGGCCACTCACTTGCACTTGACTGAAAAACAGAGAATGTTTTTTATTGGCAGGAGCCTTTATTATGATTTATCTTAACCTGTTTAAACCTGTTTAATAGAATATTTCACCAGTGTTGGGGGTAATGCATTACAGTAACGCAAGTTACGTAATAATATACATTTTTTCAAGTAAGCTTTCTAGTAAAGTAACGCCTTACTTTTTCATTTTTACTTTTTGTTTCCTTAATGTATTTAATCCTGTTTTATTAACCAATGACTTTGCTGCTGACCTTTGTTGATCCAATCCAACCGTACACTGCAAAAATACTTTTCTTACTTAGATTTGTTTGTCTTGTTTCCAGCCAAAATATAAAAGAAAATTCTTAAATCAAGAAGGATATTCTAGACAAGTAAATAATTATTTTCTTTAAGTCAAAATTAAGTTAATTTTTGCTTAGAACAGGCAAAATAATCTGCCAGTGGGGTAAGCAATAAAATAAAATAAAATCTTATTTCAAACAGAAAAACAAGATTATTTTGCTTGTTTCAAGCAAAATCACACTTAATTTTGTCTAGAAAATCCATCTTGATTTAAGAATTTTTTGATATTTTGACAAAAAAACTAAGTAAGAAAAGCATTTTTGCAGTGTAATAATAAGCAAAACTTACTTTAGATTAACTAACATTTGTGCTTTTCTTTCCCATTGCTGAAGAGTGTTGAACTATCTTTTCCTACAGTTCTGTTGTACAGACGTGAAGTAAACTTTCCTTTAGCCTTAGTCTTATTCACTTAATTTCATTTTGGTGTGAAAGGGCTTTTACGTTTGCTAAGAATCAAACTTTTTTATATTAAAAACAAACAAACAAGCCCTGTCCAGATTTGAAAGTAACGCTAAAGTAATGTAATGCATTACTTTCCACAAAAAGTAACTAAGTAACATAATTAGTTACTTTTTTAGGGAGTAACGCAATATTGTAATGCATTACCTTTAAAAGTAACTTTCCCCAACACTGTATTTCATTAAAATCAAAAGGGCGATATTAAAGGACAATGATGTTTGTCCTAACTTTTTAATTTCATAGAACTACTGTGGTCAGTTCGCTGCATCTGAATTCTACTAAATTTGATTAAAGGGAACCCTGGGTATTAAGACTTGTATGGCCTAATATAACGTAAATGATGTCCCTTACTGAAATATGTAGAAAACCTATAAAAGAATCCACACTGTTTAATGCATATTTTGGACTATGGGGTATGCACACTGACCACACTTTTGGTCGTAATTTTCAGTCAAAGGGCAACAAGAGAAGCAATGAAAGTCGTCACTGCTTTCCTAGCGATAAGAAGAGGAGGAAAAAATGGGAGGAAGCCTGTAGAGGAATAAAAGTTCTTAAAGACCCGCATATTTGTTCTCTCCACTTTAGCCCTGATGCCTTTTAGTAGACCACAGCTACTGAAAGAGCTTACAAATGGCACAGACAAGAAATGCTAGATGCCATCCTGGCAGGATGTAAACATGCTGACGCTTGTCATGACGCCACAGCCACCGAAGGAGTTTCTCAATGTGGATTTCACTCAAAATCTGGGGGTGTCTAGACTCCTTGTGAAGATAAAATGATGGTACAGTTTTGGGTTTAAGCTTACGCTTATATCCATAACTGCTTCTGTGTACCAAAGTTAGCACAATCTAGAGAAAAGTGATGATTACGTTTTAAATATGGATATTTTTCTTATAAAAATGCATCAGTTCGCTACAAGAGGCCTTTATTCACCCCCGGAGCCATGTGAGGCACTACTTATTATAGATGGACACACTTTATTGGACTGTTGAAGAGAAACACCTGTCCACTGCCATTATAAAGCTTAGAAGGGCAAGAACAGTTTTTAATATAACTCCGATTGCATTTGTCTGAAAGAAGGACGTCATATACACCTAGGATGCCTTGAGGGTGAGTAAATAATGGGGCAATTTTCATTTTTGGGAGAACTATCCCTTTAAGCCCAGGTATTAATACTTAGTCCTAATAAACAGGGTTCCCTTTAAGAACTTTAAGGACTTCTGTACATGAAGTATGTGCTTGAGATCTGAGCATATTCTACATCTGCCATGTCCTTTGACATTTGACACCATGACATACTAACAACACTGTTAGAAAAGAAATGTGCAAAACTGAAGTATAATTTTTGAGTCCAAAAGAACAAAAAATGTTTTTGGTATAGCACTCGAAGACATCTGACTCACAGTTGTCTTTCATTTATGTTTTTTAACATTTAGAAACTGATGATCCACTGGTTGCATACTTCACAATCTCCGCAGACGCAGTATGTCGTTCAGATATTGTTCGCCTACCACAGTTCAACTCATTTGGCATACTATTTATTACAGAAAATCGCATAAGCATACAGACTGAAGTGAAAAGCCGATTTACCGTATCTTGTCAGTCAGTCCATCTATTTAGATTACAAACGGCTCACGCTTGGCTTATGAAAGCTGCAAGACAAATGAGGACATCTGGAAGTTTCAAAAGAGCTGATCATTCAGCAGAATTTCGACTTTATCTCATTTCACAAAGTGTAAATCCATCATACTTAAAACATCTTCCTTGTCCTTGATGTGAAAGTTGGAGATAAACTGCCAGCTTTAAATTAAAATTAAGATTAAAATCTTCTAAAACCTGTCAAAATCCAACTCTGATGGCTGAAACTCACATTCCCGGGCTAAATCCTGGGAAGATCTGCACTCGGGGCTGATGTGTTAGATGACAGTGCTGTTATTTATCTCCCAAGGTGCTGACAAACTGACTTGTGTTTCTACCGACATTCAGCACAAAGGTTATTCATTACGGCTGACAAGCAAAGAACAGAGCTATCAGTCAATCAGTTGATTCTCACACTCCATCTGTTGTGAGGGCAAGATGAGAGAGAGGGAAGAAAACGCGAGAGGACGAGGGAGAGAAAGTTAGCCTCATCCCAGCTGATGATTCATTGATAGCAGGAAACATTTGCCTTTATTCAGAGAGAATTATTTATATGAGCAAAGAAAATTTGCTATCCGCTAACACTCAGTGCTCTCCGCTTTGACACTCCACACAGAAGCGAGAGCGGCACTTCAGCGATGCCTGGCAAACACTCACTTGAATCTGTCTCTATTTTTAACAGGAGACATCAAATTGGTTTACCGTGGAAATATAATTCAACTCCTCTCATTATGTACGAACAGCAGGCTGCTTTGCTTGTATAAAAATCCATCGACAAAAAGAACAAAACCGACCAAAACAGCACCTGGAGGTAATCTGAACACCGCCGAGCGGCGGCTGTGGGGGAGAGTTGAGGAAGTTTGAAACTCCTCAGATGTTCAATCGGTGTTTATCTGCAGCTGATGGGCCCAGTGAAGTGAGTTCACGTCCCTGGGGAGAGAGAGGCTGCGATCAAAGCCGTCGTGCTGAAAAGTGTCCCCATAACAACACGCATGGTTGTCGCTGGGGAAACCTTGCCCTGTAGATCGGATGACAGGCGGTGGAGTGAACGCGCCTGAGACGCGACGCGCTCTCTCATCACCCAACCTCTGCTCTGATTATGACTTCTGAACAGGCCCTCATTAGAAACAGAAGAGAAGCATGGAGGGGGTGGAAAAGAAGGATGCAAGGAAAGTGTGAAGGGAGAAGAGAGAGAGCGAGATGGGAGCGGGAAAATGTCCAGGAAGATGAAGAGAGGGATTAAGAAAGGTGAAAAAAAGACAGCGAAGGTGAGAAAGAGAAAAAAAATGAGGATAAAGGGAGAGTGATGGAGGGAGGAGCCGAACAAGGGCGTAGGAGGTGAGAGAGAAAGACGGGAGGTGGAAGTGTAGAAGAAAATGGAAGACAAAATTGACGCGTCCAAATAAATATGCGAAAAAGAGGTCGATGGATAGTCATAAAACCTCTATGTCAGTCTCACGTTTGGGTTATATTTTCCTCAAGAATCAAAAGAGCTCTTAAGAAATGTTTTGCATTAAACTAATAAAAAAAAAACTTTAGATATTTTATCTTTTGCATTGTTATGCCAAAATTCTCATTATTGTAATGCAATATATATATATATATATAATTTATATTGCCTTTGAGAATAAAGAGAGTCGGTTGCATGGACTCTTATATGGAATATAAAAATTATTTTATCATGCAAATATATTAATTGTCCTAAAATGAATTCTTCAATCTAAAAAATGCTGAAAAATAAAAAATTCTTAGTCCTCTTATTAAAATTAGCTGTTTCATCAGATCTATATGGAAATATAATGTATGTACATATATTAGATGTCCATAAGTGAAACATATTAATAAAAAAAACAAAAAAACATATGAAACCTATTAGAAACTGGAACAATATTATATATTTAAATATATATATATATATCCAATACAAAAATTTACATATGTATAAGTAATACATGTTGGACCTAGTACATGTATACATATATATTATATTTACATTTTTTTTTTAAGAATTCTCTTCTATTTGATCCAAAGCACAGCAAAAAGTTTTACAGTAAAATCCTGAAATATTTGTATTATTTAAAATAACAGTTTTCCATTTAAATATATTTTAAAATGTAATTTATTCCTGTGATCAAATTAAATTTTCTGCATCATTACAGTCTTCAGTGTCACATGATCCTTCAGAAATCATTCCAATATGCTGATTTGCTGTTTAAGAAACTTTTTTAACATTATTATTAATATTTAAAAAAGTTAAGTAAATAAATAAAACCCAGAGTTAAATGTTTAGTTTTATTGAACTCAACTATTGTTAGTAAATTACTATATGGCTGGCTTAAAATGAAACAAAAATAGGTTGTAAATTAAAAATCAGACACATAATTACTAGAGGCATTAGCGATATAATCAAAAGGTGAACATTTATTAATAAGCCGTTAAATTGTATTATTTAAGTATTATTTATTTAACTTATTAATACGTTCATTTATTTATTGTTAATTTCAAGTCTATTTTAGGTTCATTTTAAGCAAAACGTGAGTTAAATAAAACTACCCAGAAGCTTGGTTTAAACATTTAACCCAATCACTGGGTCAAAACAACCCAATCACTGTCCATATTTCACCCAGCACTGGGCTGTTTTCAACCCAGCATTTTTTTAGAGTGCTTTTGTGGTTCTGATAGTATAATTTCTGATGTCTTTATACTACACAGTCTGCCTGTTCAGTAAATCTCGCACCAATTTTATTTCTCTCTTTATCTCTCAATCTCTGTTTACTGTGTTCGGCGAGCTCGTATTACTGTACACACTCTCTCTCTCGCTCTCGATTTGTTGAAGAGCTTGTTGATGGCGTTGGTGGCTGTGGTGTCATGTGACACATGCTCTTTGCAGGGGTCCTGACTGCTCCCAGGGGAGCCAGATATAAAGAGAGAGAGAGAAAAAAGGGAGAGAGGTGGAAAAGAGAGACAGAAAGACAGAAAAGGACTCCAAACTTGAATGGTATAGAATGAAAACTGAGAACTCATGCAAAGATGTGGGCCGTAGGGGGGGTAAATAGACAGAGATGTGCTTAGAGAAAAAGCGTCTAGTGAAAGACTGAGGGGAATTATGGAGCAGAAATATAACTCAGGATCTAATTGTCGACTTCAACAAGTCAAGTAACACTAATTGCTTTGTCTTTCGTCCTTGCTGTCTCTGCCTCACTCACAAAATTGAATTCAATTCAATTATGGTCATGCATGCAATGCTAGCGCAGCAATACAAATTGAACAAAATTAAACTAAAAATATATATTTTTAAATATTGTTATATGTTAAGATTTTAGATTTTAAATTACTATATTTCGTACCTAAGATTTCAATGTCATCAGATTTACAAAATAATAAATACATTTGAAAAACAAAACTCTTTCTTTCTGACACCATGTCTGTTTATTTATTTTCAGATATTGTGATTCAGTTCGAGTTTCATCCACACTATGAGGAGTTTGTGAGCTGTTCTGGATTTCCCTGAAACTGAACCACCATCCCAAACCACAGACTACCTCACCGCTGTACTTATGGGCTATTTAGTGGTCAAAGAGACATGAGTAAAGACACACACATCCAGAAAGAGGGGACGATTCCAGTCTCATGTAACAAAGTGATGGGGCAAAGAAACTATTGATTGAAGAAAAGGTCCATATTATTAAACATTTATACTTTTTTTCTACAAAAAATGCAAATTGCATTCAAAATGTACAATTTATTACTTTATGTTTTCACAGAGAATTAAACCCATGACTTTGGCATTGCTAGCAGCATGCTCTACTAGTTGAGTCCTTGACATGTAATCACAGACACACAAACGTACAATCGCATGTACTTACCTCAGCCAGCGCTCAGGACGTTCACTCTGAAGAAAGCAAGCAGGAGAGGTGAAGAGGAGCAGAAGTAAACGGGTCTGATGTCTTCTGCGCTGGTGCTCAGAGTCACAGAAACTCCCCTGTCCTGCTGGAGTCCTGAGGATAGAGGGAAAGAAAGAAAAAAAGAAAAGCCCTCCCACCCTTCTCCTCTCCTCTTTCTCCCTTATCCTCTCTCTTCTCTCGTTTCCTCTCCTTTTCTCTCCTCTCTTTTCTCCCCCCGACCCAGATCGGTGCAGTCTGATAACTGAGGCGCGCTAGTCAAACAGACACATGCGCGTGTGGACTGTGTGTATGTGTGAGAGAGAGAAGAGATAGATGATGGATAGAGGGATGGAGAAAGTCTCTTGGCGAAGGGCTGTCATTGTAAGAGGGGTGGTAGTGTGTGTGTGTGTGTGTGTGTGGAGTAATTACAGAGAGAATTGGGGAGGGTGTTTGGAGACGTGTGTGTGTTTGAAGATTGCATAGGGATGTGTTAATTACATTTGGGGACCCACACCAAAGATCATTTCCATTAATTCTCATAGAAACTCAAACCATAAACATCATTACAAACAGTAAAATAATTGATGTCCTTTCAGGTTTCTTGTTATTTTAAATTATCCCAAAATTGTCATTATCAGAAGGCAGAAAAATCACATCCAAAATATTACTGCCAGGCTAAAAAGAAAAAAATAAATGTATATATATATATTGAGTTGAACTTAAATTGTGAAACCAGTTTACATTTAAACAATTAATTATTTTAAAATATATGTAAATATATATTTGAAATAGAAATTATATAAATCATAGTCCTTTTATTAAAACTTACTGTAGCTGTTTCATCGACCTATTGTATAAACATATCATGCACAAATGTCACATATTGTCATATGAAATAAAACAATGAAAACCTATTAGAAATTGGAACAATATTTAATATAAAACTATATATCTAGCCCATACAAAAATGTATGCTTATATATGTAATGTATGTATGTGTAATACATTTTTGGACATATATGTCATGTATATATATATCCTACCTAAAACCCATTAATATATATATATATATATATATATATATATATATATATATATATATACACATACATTTTTGGACATATATATATATATATATATATATACAGGTCCTTCTCAAAAAATTAGCATATTGTGATAAAGTTCATTATTTTCTGTAATGTACTGATAAACATTAGACTTTCATATATTTTAGATTCATTACACACAACTCGAAGTAGTTCAAGCCTTTTATTGTTTTAATATTGATGATTTTGGCATACAGCTCATGAAAACCCAAAATTCCTATCTCAAAAAATTAGCATATCATGAAAAGGTTCTCTAAACGAGCTATTAACCTAATCATCTGAATCAACTAATTAACTCTAAACACCTGCAAAAGATTCCTGAGGCTTTTAAAAACTCCCAGCCTGGTTCATTACTCAAAACCGCAATCATGGGTAAGACTGCCGACCTGACTGCTGTCCAGAAGGCCATCATTGACACCCTCAAGCAAGAGGTCTGTGGGAAGGAAAAAGTGTGGCAGAAAACGCTGCACAACGAGAAGAGGTGACCGGACCCTGAGGAAGATTGTGGAGAAGGACCGATTCCAGACCTTGGGGGACCTGCGGAAGCAGTGGACTGAGTCTGGAGTAGAAACATCCAGAGCCACCGTGTACAGGCGTGTGCAGGAAATGGGCTACAGGTGCCGCATTCCCCGGGTCAAGCCACTTTTGAACCAGAAACAGCGGCAGAAGCGCCTGACCTGGGCTACAGAGAAGCAGCACTGGACTGTTGCTCAGTGGTCCAAAGTACTTTTTTCGGATGAAAGCAAATTTTGCATGTCATTCGGAAATCAAGGTGCCAGAGTCTGGAGGAAGACTGGGGAGAGGGAAATGCCAAAATGCCTGAAGTCCAGTGTCAAGTACCCACAGTCAGTGATGGTCTGGGGTGCCATGTCAGCTGCTGGTGTTGGTCCACTATGTTTTATCAAGGGCAGGGTCAATGCAGCTAGCTATCAGGAGATTTTGGAGCACTTCATGCTTCCATCTGCTGAAAAGCTTTATGGAGATGAAGATTTCATTTTTCAGCACGACCTGGCACCTGCTCACAGTGCCAAAACCACTGGTAAATGGTTTACTGACCATGGTATTACTGTGCTCAATTGGCCTGCCAACTCTCCTGACCTGAACCCCATAGAGAATCTGTGGGATATTGTGAAGAGAAAGTTGAGAGACGCAAGACCCAACACTCTGGATGAGCTTAAGGCCGCTATCGAAGCATCCTGGGCCTCCATAACACCTCAGCAGTGCCACAGGCTGATTGCCTCCATGCCACGCCGCATTGAATCAGTCATTTCTGCAAAAGGATTCCCGACCAAGTATTGAGTGCATAACTGAACATAATTATTTGAAGGTTGACTTTTTTTGTATTAAAAACATTTTTCTTTTATTGGTCGGATGAAATATGCTAATTTTTTGAGATAGGAATTTTGGGTTTTCATGAGCTGTATGCCAAAATCATCAATATTAAAACAATAAAAGGCTTGAACTACTTTGAGTTGTGTGTAATGAATCTAAAATATATGAAAGTCTAATCTTTATCAGTACATTACAGAAAATAATGAACTTTATCACAATATGCTAATTTTTTGAGAAGGACCTGTATATATATACACATACATGACATATATGTTGTACCTAAAACCCATTAATATATGTTAATACTATATAAGTAAATAAAAAAGATAGGCTTTTATATGTATTAAGAAATGAATAAAAACATAAATGTCATTTTTTTGTATGCAAGTTGTTTTAATAAAGTTAAATAATAAAATATATATTGCTGACATATAGTACTTTCTACATATAATACTATGTTAAAAACGTATGTACACATAAAAATGGTCTTACCCATTAATCAACATTTTAAGTGGATCAGAAAAGTTCATCAAAGTTGTCCTATGTACAATTTTGTACAAAATGTACATTCTTTTGGTATTTGAAGATAAGAGTTCAGTAATTAATGCAATGTTATGTAATATAATGAAACATGTATACTACATGGATTTACATTATGTTATGTCATGTAATATGTGAACCTGGACCACAAAACTAGTCATAAGGGTAATTTTTTTTTTTTTTTTTAAATTGAGAATTATAAATCATCTGAAAGCTGATGAATGGCTTGTTAAGATAGGAAAATATATATATCGAGATACAACTATTTGAAAATCTGGAATCTGAGAGTGCAAAAAAAATCCAAATATTGAGAAAAATACCTTTAAATTGGTCCAAAATGAAGTTCTTAGCAATGCATATTACTAATCAAAAATTACATTTTGATATATTTACAGTAGGAAATTGACTAAGTATCTTCATGGAACATGATCTTTTACTTAATATCCTAATGATTTTTGGCATAAAAGAAAAATGTATAATTTCGACCCATACAATGTAGTGTTGGCTATTGCTACAAATATACCTGTGCTACTTAGGACTGGTTTTGTGGTTTAGGGTCACACATATGTAACATATATGGCACTATCATTGTTGATATAGGGCAGTATGTATTACATTACGTCTAGGCACAGATATAAACATAGATATCGGCCTATATTTATCATAAATACATGAGCTCTGAACAGACAGTCGCTCCACAGCACACACCTGATGCGTGGGTGTGTGTGCGTTTATGTACGTATTGTTCTAAAGGTCAAGTGCTCTTCTCAGAGAGATTGAATATGTACATGTAATTGTAAGTGTTTTTCCCGAACTCGACACTGTGCCTCTCTCCTCCACACAATGCTATCTCTCCATCTTCCACCCCTCCCTCATATTCTGTCCATCCTCCACAGCAGAATGAAAAGAGCTATTTGCATTGTGTGTGTGTGTGTTAAGCATGTCTCCTGGGCCTTTTTGAATGTATTCTATGGGTGCTTCAGCCATGCTATTGAAGTAATGAGAACACTCCACCCATCTGGTCATTGTGTGCGTGTGTGCGTATGAATGTTTGTGACCCCAGATCCAGCAAGGAGGTGCATCGCTCACACGTAAAACCAGAGCTCATCCAAGACTTGATTTCCTTGACCAATAGATATGTCCAGACAGTAAGAAGCGATTTCCTGTGGCGGACCGCCATCGGTGGCTTTGGTTCAGGTCAGGACAGCAGCTCGGCAGTGACGAGAGGAACCTGATATGACTGACAATCAGAGTCCTAATGAATCTAGAATGTTCTTGATGGTCACGGTCATGCTAAATCCATTGTGGAAAGAGGAAATTTAAAGGACAAACCCTTCAGATTATATTTCATGTTGTCCTTGATCATTATATTTTGTTTGCTCTCGGCTTCAGAATATTTTTGCGCTACAAGGAGAGTGTTTGCAGGAACGTGGGTTAAAGTCATTAGTGGTGAGATGTGTAAAGTGAAACTTTTGGCTATAGTTCAGAGTTGTCGTTTTTTTCAGGTAAATGTGAGAAAATGGGAATAAAAAGAATGAAAAGAATGACACACTTAATGTGGGAGCAACAGTTCAAAGGAGACCCATTATGCCCCTTTTTACAATATGTAATATACGTCTCAGGTGTCCCCAGAATTAGTGACACATTTCAGCTCAAAATACCCCACAGATAATTTATTACATAATTTTGAAAATGCCTATTTTGAGTGGAATTATAAACATGCTGTTTTTGTGCATGTCTCTTTAAATGCAAATGAGCTGCTGCTCCCCACCCCCTTTTTTCTGGTGCACACATCTGAAGCACGCACACAGAAAGTGGCTGTCACACAGCATGAGTTTTAACCAAAGTTCTCTTTCATGTTTTGTTGTGCTTAAACGGTGAAATACACACGTTTGTATAAAAAAACACATGTGAGTTACAAAAACAATCGGTTATGTCTGTGAAGGTAAACAGCTGGGAAAGAAATTGCATGTTTATATTAGGTCTGCGTGGCAGCAGTGTAATATACAGTAAATAAATCAATAAATCCACTGCTCTCTTGTCTCCTCTGAGGCTGGGACTCTAATAGTGTTTTGTGCACATCTGTGTAGCCAAAGAAAGAACAGTTAACATGCTTTGCTAAAACTTTTGCCACGGTGTTAGAACTGGACTGTTGTCGCTTGCAAAAACACAATGGCGATTCCGTAGGTGGAAACATGCAGATTGAGGGGTGGTAATATTATATTAAAATCCTCTTTCTAAGTCACTGGCTGAATGTATTCTGAGCAGCTCAGTTTTTCACAAGCTTGCAGCTTACCAGAAAAAAAAATGTACTGGGTTGCTCTTTTTCACGTTTTCTGGGTTGGTAGATGCGCAGAGGACCTGACTCTAGCACTTAAACATGGATATCGTCAGATTTTCATGATATGTCACCTTTAAAATGTCTTGACAGATTCTTACAAACACACATCTTTCACTTCACAAGACGTTAACTGATAGACTGGAGTGTGGATCACTTGTGGGTTTTTGTTATGTTTAAAATAAAAATATATAAAATTACAAGATTAAAATTTCGAATTAGGAGAATGAAGTCAAAATGTTAAGAGAATAAAGTTGAAATTATGAAAATAAAGTCTAAATGTTTCAAGAAGTTTTGAAGTTATAATTATTAAATCATCGGAATAAAAGTTTTGATATTTTGAGAGGATAGCCTGCACATGCAAATGGCCCAGATTGGGAGCACCAGGAGAAACTGCCAGGCCACTGGAATTTATTTGAATATATGCAGGCTTATTAGCAGAAATCATACAGTGTAATACTCACAAGGACAGTATGCTTTAAAATAATACGTCACATCTTTGATTGGATTCATTAGGCCTATTTGTAGTGCGCCATCCACCCAATAATAGTAATAAGCTTTGTGCTTTTAGTACTTTTAATATAAAAGAAAGTCTCAGCTTTCAAAATCTGTCAGTTTTATAGCAAAATACAAACAATGTGTCTTGCAATAACGTGCTTTTCACGCAATTTAATGTAGCGGGACAGATTGCTGTATTCATGTGAATCAATTGTCTTTTCGATTACATTAACCCCTTAATTGTCACCCGTCCCCTCAGTGGGATGCCTAAATTTACTTCACCAGTTTACAAATAAATCCTAATTTAATCATGACAAACTATATATTGTTGGAAAGGTCTAAGACTCCTAAATAGATATTTGACCATTTTTTGTGTTACAAATTATGTAGGAAAAGTAATAGATTATTTTAAGTCAAGAGGGTACCTCAAAAATCTACTTCATAACAGGAATTCTGACCTTTGTCACAAAAAGACTTTCTTCGTTGCTATAATGGAGCGATAGAGATGTGAAGCGGGCGGATCCAAGTGCAAGCTTTTTTTAAAAGACATAGTCATAACAGGCAGGGTCGAACAATGGCAAACAGGTATAACATGGACAAGGCACAAGAGTAATCTGTAACAGACAAGGGTCGATCTGTGACCAATGTAGTCCAAGGGGTGAGGCAAATGGGTAATCCAAACAGTGAGGTGAGAGTTCAAAAACAAGGGGCAAGCAGAGTCCAAAATGACAACCCAAGAGGTTAATCCAAGGCAGGCAGGTAATCAAAACACGGAAGAACCAGACTAGACTTAGAACAGAGGAAAAACTAGGAATAGGGTCCGTAGAGTAGCTAACACGAGGAGTGCTAAACACTATACAACACTCTGCCCGGAACAATGGTTGGGCCTTGTATTTAAAGGGTAAGTGTCATTGGCTGCAGGTATGTGTAATTGGTTGCAGATGGGAAATGTAGTCCAGGGTGAGGTGTAACAGTCTGTGTAGTGTGAGAGTCATAGGAATGGCAAGGCGACCTCTGACAGAAGAACATGGACCGGATTCCTGACAGTTGCCTTTTTCTGTATCAAGCTTTAGAAATCATAAGAAATGATATATCACTTGAAAACTTAAAATCTCAAAATTCATTTATCATATATTTCAAAATGTTTTCGTTCATGAATTATACAAAAAAAAAAAATAAGGTTGAATACTGCATTTTCACGTCTATGTTCAAAAATGGGAGTGACAGTTAAAGGATTAAATTATACTGTTTGTGAAAATTCCACCACCAATCTTTCATTCCTCACATGTAATTAAAAACAACAGTAAATTGTATACTATTATATTGTTGTCTTTTCTGAGGTATATAAGTCACTAATCACTAATCACGCTGTTTTATTGACCGTATAATACAGGAAATGATTGGAAATAATATTTAACGTCTTCCATTCATTATTTGTGGTGTTTTGTGCTATTTAATATAACACAGTTTTCAAATTGTTTTATCACAAAATACAAATTATACAAAGTATAAATGCCCTCTTTATTTCTAGTTTATAGCACAATATAAATGTGAAGGAACATAAAAAGTAATAAAAAATAATGAAAAAAACAACTGTGTAACCTAATATAGTGAAACAAGTGTCTCGCTGTAATGGGAAAGACTACTGATTTATATGCCGGTTAAACTTAGACGAATACAGCGATCTGTCAAGCCACATTAAAAAGTGTGAAAAACATTATTTTAAGACATATTGTTTGCATTTCGCTATAAAACTGACAGATTTTGAAAGTTGAGACTTTGGAATATCCCCCGGCGCTCCCAATCCGGGCCATATGCATATGCATGCAATATTTTGACATTATTCTCGAAATACTTCGACTTTTTTTTTTTTTTAAAGGGTTACTCCACCCAAAAATGAAAATTTTGTCATTAATTTGTCATTAATCGAACCGTAAAAGGTTCGATCGTCTTCGGAACACAATTTAAGATATTTTGGATGAAATCCGGTAGCTTTTTGACTGTCCCATTGACTGCCAAGTACATTACACTGTCAAGGCCCAGAAACATATGAAATACGTTGTCAAAATACTGCCATCAGTGGTTCAACCATAATTTTACGAAGCTATGAGAATACTTTTTGTACGCAAAGAAAACAAAAATGACGACTTTAGTCAAAAATTTGTCTCCTCTATGTCACCGTAGCGCCATTTTGGAAAGTATCCACTGGACGTAAACAACATACGCTGTTCTGTATCAGCCACAACACACTGATACGTTTTCTATGCGTATTTACGCTATTATTCGAACGAAAACATCGCATCCTTGTGTTGTGGATGATACAGAACAGCGTACGTTGTTTACGTCCAGTGGATACTTTCCAAAATGGAGCTACGGTGACACGAATTGTTGACTAAAGTCGTCATTTTTGTTTTCTTTGTGTACAAAAAGTATTCTCGTAGCTTCGTAAAATTATGGTTGAACCACTGATGGCAGATGGACTATTTTGACAACGTATTTCATATGTTTCTGGGCCTTGACAGTGTAATGTACTTGGCAGTCAATGGGACAGTCAAAAAGCTGCTGGATTTCATCCAAGATATCTTAAATTGTGTTCCGAAGACAATCGAACCTTTTACGGGTTTGGCACGACATGGAGGTAAGTGATTAATGACAAAATTTTCATTTTTGGGTGAACTATCCTTTTAAAGATATATGTTTTAGATATATAGTCAGG
Organism: Cirrhinus molitorella; assembly: GCA_033026305.1. Lineage (NCBI taxonomy): Eukaryota > Metazoa > Chordata > Actinopteri > Cypriniformes > Cyprinidae > Cirrhinus > Cirrhinus molitorella. The sequence goes on from CM065135.1 coordinate 19,586,791, forward strand.
ATTCGAACTTAGGATGCCCATAGCACAATGGTGCTGTATGTCGGCGCTATTGACGCCAACTTGACTTTATTTTTTAAACTCTTCGACTGTATTTTCATAATTTCGACTTCATTCTCGTAATATTTCAACCTTATTCTTGTAATATTTTCACTGTATTCTCATGGTTTCGACTTTATTCTTGAAATATTATGATGAAGGCAGAAACAGTCTTTGCATACTTGTGATACTATCTACATAAGCAGCTAAGTATTTTTTTTTACATTTCAGTATTTTAGTAATGAGTCTCACCAATTTGCCTAAAAGATGTCTATTTCAAAGTATGATGCTTTAATCGGGCCAGTGCTAAATCTTTCGGTGTTTAGAGGTGGGCCCCACACTCCTTTCCCCCCTGGAGAGCTGGGTGAGTGCTTTAAATGGGTCTGGCCCACTTCAAAATCCCTTTGAACTGCCTGAAGTCTGGCTTTCTCTGATACTGCCGGGGTTTTGAAGTTTTGATTTATAACTGATTAACCTTTTTGCCAGAAATACTAAAAATGACAGACGTACATGAACGCACACATACACGTTCCATCAGCTTTCTCTTCTTCTGGTGTTCTCTCTTACTCACTCTCTCATTCTCTTTCACTGCCTAGGTCTGTTTTTTTCACCATGCAGAATTTCTGTTCTCTTGTGTTCTTCTTAATAATTCATTCTCCATATTTACTGGATGCTTCTGTCTCTGTACAGCATGCATTCACACACAAACCTACAACGTATCTTTAATTAAAATAATTGGATTTTCAGGTTTTATCAATTATTTATGATTGGTTAAATGTTTCTCATAAATGCAGGCCATTAGTATTATAAAGACTGTAAGTGTATTAAATGCAACATCGTTCCATTTCGGTGGTTATGATGAGAAGACCTCTGTAGCTCAGGGCAAACTCCTGCATAACACAACACTGACTGAGAGACAGAGAGAGAGACAGAAAGGATAGAGAGAAGACAGAAAGGAGAAAGATGTGATAGTGGTCTGTTGATAGTGATCCGAATTTTAACAGCAGATGACAAACAGTTGCCCATCTGCCCATATAAAACTGGATTCTCTCCAGGGACCCAAAAGAGAGAGGAGAGCGAGAGAGAATATGTTTATGGAAACAGTATGATATCACTATATTGGCACAATTTGTGTTATACTTCAGATTTAGCTGACTAAATAAATCAGGTGAATAAATCTCAGTTTATTTATATTACTATATATTTAACATTTTTTACTTCTAATTCTTTTTGGCAAAACAAATAGGTGAAAAAAAAATAAGAAAAGAAAAAAATCAGTCATAAATCTTCAGCTGTCATGTGCATTGTCTTTTTAACCAATCAACACGTCACTTTTGCCCAGAGTTCAGCTTGACCTCCCAGTGCGTGATGTCATGGCTGCACCAGGTCATGGAGTCACTATGATCTCGTCCAATGGGAGTTTAGCGCATGACACATGTTCATGATCTCATCCATACAACAATTCCATATGGATCTGTTATTTCTGCATCTGCAGCCATTACAAAAGTAGGATAGCTGTCTGTGTGGCCGCAGAGAGACACTAGAGATGGGGTGTAAGGTTGAAACGTATGCGTGTGTGTGTGCTGTCACACAGTCTGAAGCAGAGCATATGACAATAGATCTCTTAATGAGATGGCCTGTGTGTGTGTCTCTCCTGAAACAGTTATAGCTGATTGAGGGGGAGGGTCTCGAGAGAGCTGAGGGGGGCCTGATTTGACCCCAGGGGTCGTGTCTCCCCACTAGACCTCGTTTCATTTCATTTTTACTGATAAAAAGACTCCCTCTCTTCTTTCTTTCTGACTTACACACACATTCATTAAAGATCTGCCAAGCTTTGAAATGTTACTGAAAATAGATCTATTATCATGCTGCTTATCTTCTTAAGTGCAGACAGGACTCATTCCTGAACACATGCACGCCCGCAAATTAGTATTTTGGGTTAAATACAAGTTAAGCTCTATTGACATCAGAATAGACAACGATTTTGGCTAATAATGCAGTTGCAGTGGAAGTCTATGGGGCAAACACATGACTGTTACATAGGCTTTGACACTGAAATTGCATTTCTGTGATTTTTTTTTACTACTGTTCAAAATGTTGGGGTCAGTAAGATTTTTTTTTCAAGAAATTGATATGTTTATTCAGCAAGGATGCATTTAATTGATCAACGTCACTGTAAAGAATGTTACATTATTACAAAAATATTAAATAACTGCTGTTCTTTTGAATTTTCTATTCGTCAAAGAATGTTTCATCATGATTTCAGCAAAAATATTAAGCAGTACAACTGTAACATTGATAATAATAATGATCCCTCAGAAATCATTTTAATATGCTGATTTGGTGCACAAATTATTATAATTATTTCTAAAAGATCATGTGACAGAAAACTGTATCGATTGCTGAAATTAGGTTTCTGCCACTGAATAAAAAAAGGTTATTGCAACTATTTTTCTCACAATTCTGACTTTTTTCTCTGAATTGCGTGATACAAACTCAAAATTCGGACTTTTTGCTCAGAATTGTGAGACATACAAATGCGAGTTTTAAAGTCAGAATTGCATGATATAAACTCACAAATCTGACTTTTCTCTTAGAATTGTGAGATATACTTACAATTGCGAGTTTTAAAGTCAGAATTGCATGATATAAATTCACAATTGTGAGTTATAAAGTCAAAAATGCATGATATAAACTCAATTCAGATTTTTTTTCTCAGAATTGCATGATATAAACTCGAAATTGTGAGTTATAAAGTCAAAAATGCATGATATAAACTCTCAGTTGTGAGTTATAGTCAAACATGCATGATAAACTCACAATTCAGATTTTTTTTTCTCAGAACTGCATGATATAAACTCGAAATTGTGAGTTATAAAGTCAAACATGCATGATATAAACTCAGTTCAGATTTTTTCTCAGAATTGCATGATATAAACTCAAAATTGTGTTACAAAGTCAAAAATGCATGATATAAACTCTCAGTTGTGAGTTATAGTCAAACATGCATGATAAACTCACAATTCAGATTTTTTTTTCTCAGAACTGCATGATATAAACTCGAAATTGTGAGTTATAAAGTCAAAAATGCATAATATAAACTCACAATTCAGATTTTTTCCTGAGAATTACATGATATAAACTCGAAATTGTGTTATAAAGTCAAAAATACATGATATAAACTCGCAATTCAGATTTTTTTCTCAGAATTGCATGATATAAACTTGAAATTGTGAGTTATAAAGTCAAAAATGCATGATATAAACTCACAATTCAGATTTTTTGCTCAGAATTGCATGATATAAATTTGAAACTGTGTTATAAAGTTAAAAATGCATGATATAAACTCACAATTGAGATTTTTTTTCTCAGAATTGCATGATATAAACTCGAAATTGTGTTATAAAGTCAAAAATGCATGATATAAACTCAAAATTGTGTTATAAAGTCAAAAATGCATGATATAAACTCTCAGTTGTGAGTTATAGTCAAACATGCATGATAAACTCACAATTCAGAATTTTTGCTCAGAATTGCATGATATAAACTCGAAATTGTGAGTTATAAAGTCAAAAATGCATAATATAAACTCACAATTCAGATTTTTTCCTGAGAATTACATGATATAAACTCGAAATTGTGTTATAAAGTCAAAAATGCATGATATAAACTCTCAGTTGTGAGTTATAGTCAAACATGCATGATAAACTCACAATTCAGATTTTTTTTTCTCAGAACTGCATGATATAAACTCGAAATTGTGAGTTATAAAGTCAAACATGCATGATATAAACTCAAAATTGTGTTACAAAGTCAAAAATGCATGATATAAACTCTCAGTTGTGAGTTATAGTCAAACATGCATGATAAACTCACAATTCAGATTTTTTTTTCTCAGAACTGCATGATATAAACTTGAAATTGTGAGTTATAAAGTCAAACATGCATGATATAAACTCAGTTCAGATTTTTTCTCAGAATTGCATGATATAAACTCGAAATTGTGAGTTATAGTCAAATATGCATGATAAACTCACAATTCAGAATTTTTTCTCAGAATTGCATGATATAAACTCGAAATTGTGAGTTATAAAGTCAAACATGCATGATATAAATTCACAATTCAGATCTTTTTCTCAGAATTGCATGATATAAACTCAAAATTGTGAGTTATAAAGTCAAAAATGCATGATAAACTCACAATTCAGATTTTTTTCTCAGAATTGCATGATATAAACTCAAAATTGTGAGTTATAAAGTCAAACATGCATGATATAAACTCACAATTCAGATTTTTTTCTCAGAATTGCATGATATAAACTCTCAGTTGTGAGCTATAAAGTCAAAAATGCATGATAAACTCATTTCAGATGTTTTTCTCGAAATTTATAACTCACAATTCTTACTTTTTTCTCTGAATTGAGACAAAAATTGCAAGTTTTAAAGTCAGAATTACATGATAGAAACTTGCAATTGCGAGTTATAAAGTCTAATATGATAAAATTGTGAGATATAAACACTGTTTATTTCTGACTGTCTGTTAATTCCAATTCTGACTTTTTTCTCAGAATTGGATGACATAAACTCACAATTGCGAGAAATTAGGAAAAAAAGGACTATTTTATAGTCTTTATTTTATATCTCAAAAGTCAGAATTACGAGTTTGCATCACGCAGTTCTGAGAAAAAATGTCAGAACTGTGAAATGTACACTCACAAGTCTCAAAAAGTCAGAATTGTGAGATAAAAAGTCGCAAATACCTTTTTTAAAAAATTTATTCAGTGGCAGAAACAGGCTTTCATAGCCATCAGTGGAATAAATTACATTTTAAAATACTTTCCAATAGAAACAGTTATTTTAAATTGTGCTAGTATATCACAAAAATGTAAAAAAGAATAAATAAATGCAGCCTTGGTGAGACAAGAGACTTATTTTGGAAAAAAAGTGTATTGTATGTAAAGTGTATTACATTTTATTTTTTGACAAAGTGTGTAAGAAAGTCAAAATCTTTCTTCATGGTAATCAATAACACATGTATTTAGGTAAAAGATTGGATAGTATACAATGGACCAGTTATTACCACTGATATACTGTTCATCTATCAGTTTTTATAAAATAAATACAGTATATATTAGAATGAATACATATATGTCAGTCTATATATATATTTATCTCACAAATGCAAATGGTGGTGTTAAAGTGCAAAATTCTTTAAGACAGAATTTATAAGATCGTCAATTCTGAACGAAAACATTGACTAAGGCATCAGAGGCTCAAACTACTCTGCGTATTAACAACACAAGACATAACAAAAATCACTGCGCGCATTAAACTCAAAACATAACCTCAAAATGTCACAACACAGAACGCTCATGCAACACAATGACGGATATCAAACCGCACCATAAACCAAAACAATGCAGAAGATGCTGCCAGATGAGATGATTCTTGTCTGCACTACAGCTGCAGGAAACCAAACCCACTTTAAAAGCTACAAATGTAATGAGATCTGATTATTCTACTGCACTTCCTGGGGTCATATAGACATGGAAAACTCGATCTACTTGTTTTCAAATGTTGAGAATCAATTTTTCACACTTGGCAGACATGATTGGAAGTGTTTAGTGTTTGGAAAAGTGGAAGACATCGATGATGTACTGGAAGGGGAAGTTACTTTGTGGTGGGATGCCATTTAGTTACTCTCCTCTTTTTCTCTTTCCATCCAACAATCTCTTCCCACCCTTTATCACACCCTTCCGCAACTCTTTCTCTCTCTCTCACACCCCTCCCCCCGCCGTCTTTCTCTTTCTGATCCATTTTTCATGCTTCAATCTATTTTCTCTCCTCCATTTGCAATGGTTTACTGTAACTTGTCCCCCTCCCCGTCCCATTCTGTGAGAGTGCATTACGAGATTCTCTCTCTCTTTCGGTGTCCTTCCCTTTCCCCGTCTCTCTCTGCCATATTATCTATTCCTCTCATCCCTGCTCACGTAGTCTTTTATCTCTCTCATGGGCCATCCATCTCTCTCTCCATCTCTCTCCTATTAAACACCACCCCTCAATTAATCTGCTCTCCATTCCTCTGTTTAAGGTTATAGCCCAATCTCTCTCTCTCTTTCCCTCTCTTGCTGTCCCTCTCTGCAGTAATTGCTTGTGTGATCCATGATACATGCCGCTGTCCCTCAAAAAGCAGTTTTTGTTGACTAGATTGCAGCACTAAGACCCAACACACACACATACTTGCACAAAGCAATACTAAAGCAACAGAAATGTTTAGACTTTTATTATGTCAGACCTTAAATATAACAGAGGAAACAACTATTATAACGCACACCTTTAGAAATGTAACCCCATCCCGCTTTTTGGGCAATAGTCATTGTGTTTTAAGTGCTTTGTTTTGCTTGACTACAGTGTGTCAAAAAATGTATAGCGTTCCGATTGACAGGGTCCCTACGGAGTGTTCATTGCTCCCTTTTCCCTAAGCACGGTATAATGACGGGGTCATGCAGATTATAATATAAATACATTTTGTAATTTATTTCAAATTTAAAAGACATATTAAAGACATATCCAATGCTTTATCTAATAAATAAAATCAAAATGTATACACTTAGATGGTTAACAGTTTGTAGTGGTCTCATCTCGTGCACTTTCTTTCCCACACGCAGCCTTATATTTAACTATCCTGTGGTAAATAAAGTCAAATAAAAAATGACAGAGCCTCAGCTGTTTTTTGCTGGTTTTATACAATATGTAAATGTAACATTCGTCGCCATACCATTCATAAATACTCTAATTTGTATAATAACAACATTTATTGCAACCGCTCCATTGCAGAGCCTTTAAAAAACTCTTTTAATGGCTCTGCTCCATTGTTAGTTCTAAATAGTGACAGGGTGCGCAATGACAGTTGGGTGATTTCCCCTCTCCACTTCCTGTGAAGTGATGTATCGATGTTCCCTTATTCCCTATGCCATTCATAGTGCCCTTCGAACTGAATATGTTCGCTCCCTTCCAATTGGAATCTCACTTAAGATGGTGGAATACCCTTTGAAGTCCACTTCGCAGTCCACTTGCGGTCGAATGGAACGCACCTTTAGTCATTCTAAATTAGCCATGTATTTTGTCAAAAAAAAGGTAAAAAAGAAATTATTTTTATTTTTAATTAATACTTCTCAGAAAAGAAAAAAAAAACTTTTATTCAGGATGTATGCATTAAATTGATCAAAAGTGACAGTAAAGACATGTATAATGTTTTTTTTTTCTATTCTAATCCTAAAAATATTAAGCGTAGCAACTGTTTTTTATTATAATTATAATAATGAGAAACATTTCTTTAAGGTATAGTTTACCCAAAAATAAAATTCTGACATTAAATACTTACCCTCATGTTGTTCCAAACCCGTAAGACCTTATATTAAGATATTTTTGATGAAATCCAAAAGCTTTCTGACCCTTCATAGACAGCTATGTACACTACCAGTCAAAAGTTTTTGAACAGTAAGATTTAATTTTTTTAAGAAGTCTCTTCTGCTCATCAAGCCTGCATTTATTTGATCCAAAGTACAGCAAAAACAGTAAAAAAAAGAAATATTTTTACTATTTAAAATAACTATTTTCTATTTGAATATGAATTTATTCCTGTGATTTCAAAGATTCATTTTTAGCATCATTACTCCAGTCACATGATCCTTCAGAAATCATTCTAATATTTTGATTTGCTGCTAAAAAAACATTTATTATAATTTTTTTTCAGGTTTCTTTGATGAATAAAAAGTTCTGACGAACAGTATTAAATCGAAATAGAAGTGTTTTGTAACATTTTAAATGTCATCACTTTTGATCAATTTAAAGCATCCTTGCTAAACAAAAGTATTTCTATAATCTCTTTCCCCCCAAAAAATATAAATACAATTATTCTGACTCCAAGCTTTTGAATGGTATAGTGTATAATGTTACAAAAGCTTTTTATTTCAGATAAACGCTGATCTTTGGATATTTCTATTCATCAAAGAATCCTGAAAAAAAATGTACTCAACTGTTATATTGATAAAAATAATAATAAAAATGTTTCTTGAACAGCAAATCAGCATATTAGTAAGATTTCTGAAGGATCATGTGACACTGAAGACTGGAGTAATGATGCTAAAAATGTAGCTTTGATCACAGGAATAAATTACATTTTAAAATATATTCATACAGAAAGCAGTTATTTTAAAAAGTAAAAATATTTCACAATATTACTACTTTTGCTGTATTTTGGATCAAATAAATGCAGGCTTGGTAAGCAGAATTTTTTAAAAAGCATTAAAAAACTTTTGACTGGTAGTGTAATTACCACATTCAAAGGCCTGAAAGGTAGTAAGGACATCGATAAAATAGACCATGTGACATTAGTGGTTCAACCGTACTTTTATTAAACTACAAGAATACTTTTTGTCCATAAAAGAAAACAATAAAACATCTTTATTCAACAATTTCTTCTCTTCTGTGCGTTCACAAGAGTACTTTACATTGCTGCCTATGTAGAGTCAGAAAGCTCTTGGATATCATCAAAAATATCTTAATTTATGTTGTGAAGATAAACAAAGGTCTTACGAGTTTGGAGCAACATGAGGGTGAGTAATTAGTGACAGAATTTTAATTTCTTTAAGTAGTAAATCAGCATATTAGAATAATTTTTTGAAGGATCTTGTTACACTGAAGACTGAAGTAATGGCTGCTGAAAATTCAGCTTTGCATCACAGCAATAAATTACATTTTAAAATATATTCAAAGAAAAATGTGTTATTTTGGATTGTAAGAATACTTCACAACATCACAGTTTTACTGTATTTTTACTCCAAAATTACAGAATGCAAATGGCTAGCTTATAACTACTAGATATATGTCTAGATAAAAAGCTGATAAGGTTTAAAATATGATTCCACCCGGATAAGGCATCTAAAATTATAGGTTGTTGTCTGGGACAGGACACAGCTTTGGTGAGCCCATCTTCACGGCTGCGGTAGAGAGACGAAAAAGGGACACAATGTGTGTGTGTGTATGTGTTTGAACATGCTTACACATGAGAATCTCATATTCAGACGAAACAAATATAGACTTACACATGAAATCCTGAAACCAGTGTTCTGACCGGTCGACCAGACAGGATGTCCACTCCCTCAGGGTCACCTTCTTATTCTTGTTCTTGTCACATGACCTACACACAAACACCATATTGTTGAAATCTACAAGTGGGCTCATTTTGCCTCTGTCTCTCTTGTTTTCGATTTCTACACCCCTCTACATCACTCTCAGCTGCTATCAGCCGTAAAGGACACCACTCACATTAGAACAGTAGGAAGGCAATAAGCATTCGCAGCTTTGAATGAGAGAGAGAGAGAGAGATTGAGAGGATGAGTGAGAGAAGAGAGATTGAAAGAGGATGAGAGAGAGAGGGGTGGGTGACATCCTGAAGGCATGTGTACTATAATCAGAAGGGTGCTGGGGAGGGTTTGCAGTAATATTATGCAAATACAAAGAAGGTCAGACAGGAGAAAACATCACAAAATCAGAGTGGCGAGGTGATTGTGTGTGTCTATAGGCAGTGGTGTCGTTTTGTGCGTGTGTGTTACTGGAAGAATCTTTGAGCGCAGTGCTCCAGTGGCATCCGCTTATAGTGAAGCTTTCTCAGATCTCTCCTGCTTAACTTCCTGTCCCTGTTACGATCCAGCAGAACAAACCTCCTCTGAAAAATAAAGAGAGAAAATAGACAGAGAGAGACAGAAGAATAAAGGATCGTAATGCTTCTATCACAAATTCACAAGTGAATAGAAAAGAAAGTCCCCTATTCCACTGGCTGAGATAGTTGTCTGTTAAGAAATGACAGAATTATAGAACATTTCTTAGTTTTATTTATTCTCATGTAATATTTTAATCAGTTATAGTCTTTTAAAGTACTTTACAAGTATTACATTCTGTTAGCAGGCTTAAAACTTTTTTTTTTTTTTTTAAGAAGTTACGTCCCAAATGAGGCTGCTATACACTGCACACTTACACTACACAACATGTACTTTTAGTGTTTCAAAGATATGTTTAATGTTCACATGAAATGGGTATTCACACTATCTATTTTCTAAATGCATGTTATTGAACTCTTTGTGAACAATTTATGCATACATGTGTTTCATTTAGTGAAAAAAAGGTTTAAGATTATAATTTTAAATCAGAAGGCTGTAACTCGATCTTTGGATAAAAAAGTCAAAAGTTTACATACACCTTGCAAAATCTGAGTTAATTATTTGACTATTCGTTGGATCACTGTTTTTCAGAAAAAAAAAAACAGCATTTTCCAAAAATGATTTTGAGGTCATTATGCAACTATTACAGAAGGTTCAAATGGTCACTGATGATTCAGAAGGAAAAAAGAGCCAGGCGGTCAAATTAACCTATTTTGTAAGTATCCTTTGTAGCTTCTGAATGGCAGAACTATATGAAAAAAATTTGATATTACACAAAGTAAGAGTATGTACACATCCTCATTCTGTTCAAAAGTTTACAACCCTGTCTTTTAATGCATTGTGTTTCCTTGTAAAGCACCAGTGAGTGTTTGAACCTTCTGTAATAGCTGCATATGATTCCCTCAGTTGTCCTCAGTGTGAAAAGATGGATCTCAAAATCATACAGTTAATGTTGGAAAGGGTTCAAATACACAAAAATGCTGAAAAACCAGGACAAACAAGGTACTTATGAACAACTATCACAGCTGTGGATCATTCAGGTAACAAGACAGTATTCAGAAACAAATGTATGTAAACTTAAACAAGGTCATTTTTTATAAATTAAACTATTATTTTCTCTTGTGGACTATAACTAAACATCACTTATATTAAATACCTTATTCCGGTCATTGCTAAATAAAAAATAACATGCATTTTGTATGATCCCTCTTATTTTGGTAAAATAATTAACATTTTGCAGATTCCGCAAGGTGTATGTAAACTTTTGATGTAAACTGTACTTCCCTGACGTAAACCTCTTCCAAAAAATCATAAAATTGTGGTTGAACCATTAATATCAGATGGACTATTTTTATGATGTTCTTACTACCTTTCTGGGCCTCGAGACCTGCCTGGAAGTAGACTGTTAGTGTGGATATACATGAACCAAGAGTTTCTTTTGACTCTTGACATAAAACATCACACATATACACCACAACAGCAACATATGTTGTAAAGTATTTGAGTATAGTGTTTATGTGTGTTGAAAAGCAAAAATGCATGCATGACCTTAGGGTGGCATATGTGTGATTTGAGTGAATTCAGTGTGTTACCTCTGCAAGCTGGGTTCGCTGTGTGTGTGTGAGGCAGCTTTGTGAGGGAGCGGCTGGTGTGTATCTCTCTCCCATTCTGCTGAGAAGCAAGAACCAGTCCAGCAGACGGTACGGGAACTGACCAAACTCTTCCTGAGAGCACTCAGCCTTGTTCACTGACAGAGAAACCACAAGAGATAGAATGTTTTGAGACAACATCGCTGGATACAGTGATTGAATGTGCATTTAAGTGTAATGAAGCTCAGTGTGTGTGTGTGTGTGTGAGTGAGAGCGTGTGTATACCCAGACAAGCTCCACTATGTGCCTTGCCAATGCGTCGTTTTTTGCGGCAGGCCTCCTTGTGAAGAAGACACTCGTTGTTGTACGTCTTCCCCATAACACTGCACACTGGTGCCCCCTGCCTGTAGAACACAACGCATACACAAACAAAAAAACTTATCGACGGGGCTTGTTCAGAACTATATTAAACGCAAATAATACAATTCAACAAACCATGTAATTGCGCAAAAATAACAGATTTTGTAAAAGGAATAAGGAATTGTTTTTCATATCTTTTGTTGTTGACATGACAGGCTGTGCGTTATATGTGTACTATTTTGCAAAATCATCTGTCACTAAGTAGTAGAAGCCAAATTAGACAGATGCCAACATGGACAGGTTGTGCGACATCAAAAAACATGAATACGATTAAACAAGATAAAAGAAAATACAGACTGCATTAATCTTACTTGCAGTGAGGATAAAAATAGTTTGTGCCTGTCACAGAGTATTTTGAGCAGCGAACTGACATGAGCCCATCAAAATACGTTTTATTACTTAAAGATAACTAACTTTGGCGCTGTTGAATCACCAATTGCTGAAGAAAGAAGTAAGGCCAGTTTTACTGAATGACATTCAATTGGTTTTTAAGATGTTTAACAATGTAAGGTATTGTCAAAAAACTGTCTGCCTGAGATGTTTCAATAAAAATTTCATATTTTATAAGCTGCATCAGCATTTTTTAAATGATAAGTTAATATCAGAATAAAAAATTCCTGATAATTTACTCACCCCCATTTTTCTCAATATAGATAGTTTTCACGATGCATCATCAATCAGCTATATTGGCGGCAACAATGCCACTGAACTGAACGAAACTCGCAACTTTGGAGTACTATAGACTGACAAAATTAAGGAGAAGAGTGCAAAAAACTGTCTGAGAAACAAAAGGTGTTTGTGGTTGATTAAACTGAACCAAACTGAAGGATTTCCAGGGCACGAATCTTGACAACATTCATATTTGTTGATCTTAATTAATACTGCTCGTAAGTATCTTTTAGTTTGTCAAAATATTGTGCTCTTTCTTGTTTACTAAGTCCTTCTCTATAAGATTTAGCAGCTTCAGCAGCTACAACAACAACAACAACAACAATTATATACTTTTTAATCAAAAATGCTTGTCTTGCACTAGCTCTGCATCCACGATTTCATGCATTATGTAGTCATGTTGGAAAGGTCACACATGATGTAGGTGGAAGGACCGTGTTTATAGGACCCAGTGTTTACAAAGCGAAACTGTAAAGAAAGTCTAGAAAAGTCAGGATTCCCTTATTCCTCGGCTGGGAACATGCAGAACCCTTTGTAGCTGCATTGAAAGTGCAATCTGGACCTTCAACCCGCTTATTCCCATTGAAGTCTATATTGAGAAAAATCCTGGGATTTTTTTCTTAAAAACCTTAAATTATTTTGACCAAAGAAAGACAGACATGCATGTCATCCAGTAAATTAATAGGAATGTTTTTTTCTGAAAGTGAACTAATACTTTAAGTGTGTTACTACCCTCAAGCACATCTTTTCTTTTTTCTTTTTTCCTGCATGTGGCCTTTATCTGCATTAAAGACTAAGTGCATGGAGAGAAAATAGCAGTAGTTAAATGTCTGGGCTCCTGGTTTGATTCCAAGTAGTCTGTGAGGCGTAAGGAGTGTCTTACACCATTATTCTGTTCTTAATCAGGACTCTTGAGCTCTGAGCTGCACTGCTCATGTTGTTGGCTCACTGTAAGTAGCTTGCCAATAAAATTAGCTCAGGTGTCTTGGAAAGTTATTAATTAATTTGTTGGTGTGTGTCTTACCGTGGACAGGTCTTTGGACACACACATTTGGGGGCCAGAACTCCACCCTCCTTCACCACTTGGCACCAGGAACCAATAGGACTGTGACATTTCAACAACAGACACAGGGATTCTAAAAGGGAGAACAAAAGAAAGTGAGTTTAATAGTCAAAAGAGGAAGCAACTTTTTATACTGAAAAATAATGTACAAAACCTGTCATAAAATGTATTATTAAGAGTTTAATTTATTATTTAATTTAAATAAACATCTCACCTGGATCCACTCTGCCCAAATATGGCCTCAGCTTCTCTTCAGCCTGCCTCTGTTTACGCTGGGCTCTTCCACCCTTACACACACAAATAAGGTAATTCACATGGGATTTGTTTTTGTATGTAAAAATGACCATAAACTTTTACAGGCAGGTAGGTCTGACCCATCCTGGCAACCAAAGCAAAATATAAAAAGCTATTATTTTTATATGCTGCTTGATAGATTCATGGCTTTTATAGTAAACAGCAATAAGCTGTAATTTATTTTTCAATTTTCCTAAGTCCTTGTCATGATTTTTGGGATCATCGAAAATATAAGAGATTTACTGAGCATGTTTAAGGCTTGATGGATGAGAGTCATATTGCGACAGCATGTGTGCAGAAATATGCTTTAAAAAGAGGGAGAGACACATGAGCAGTCTGTTCACTATTACAGCACAGTAAGCGTGAAAGCTTTTACAGTTTTTTACAGACTTAGACTCACGCTTTCACTAACTTGTAAACTCTACCTGTCTTTTAACACTTTTGTACTGATAGCATTCTATGATAAACTTCATATCAACTTGTTTTTTTTTTGAAAAAGCAGTACCTTTTTGCTTGTGACACAAACGATGGAATATTTTTCATAGTATATTTTTCACTGACTGGCTAAATTAAACAATTCAAACAACATTTTAATAAACAAGTAACTTTTTGTTTATTTGACTTCATGGTTTAAAATGTAGTTAAACATCACAATGAAAATAAATTATTCAATTACAGTTGAAGTCAAAAGTTAACATACACTGCAGAATCTCAAAATGTGAATCATTTTACCAAAATAAGAGGGATCATACAAAGTGCATGTTATTTTATTTTATTTTATTTTATTTCACATTAAAGACGTTTACATATAGTCCACAAAAGAAAATAGTTGTTAAATTTATAAAAATGACCCTGTTCGGAAGTTTACATACACTTGATTCTTAAAGGGGGGGTCCAATGGTGCTTAATGTATTCAGAGTTGTTTACAGTGTTAAAGAGTTGGATTCTCATGCTAAGCATGGCCAAAGTTTAAAAAAATAATTTGGACGAATGACAGAGAATTTCTGTGACGAAAATCTTACTTCTGGGTTGGTACAAGTTTTGGCCGTTTTTTTCGATTGTGGCTTTAATGACGTAGACGATGGTGGAACTCCTTATATGATCATTTCTCCCAGAAAAGCGAGCCCGCAATGGAGCAATGGAGTTTCGCAAGTGTGTTTATTGACGAACGCTTCATATACAAGGCCCAGTTCGACACTGGATTGGCACATTGTTTGATACTGAAAGATGGAGTGGTCCCAGCTATAGAAGATCCCGGTCATGATTCAGAACTGCAGATGGTAAGTGAAACGGCATAAAATGTCTGTGTTTTATTGGCAATCAGAGCGCGGGTGCTCGGCGAACTTCGCTCCGCCCGCGGCGCGCCTACAGAAGCTCAGCTTTTTGCAAAAGACTTTTTGGAGATATTAAGGATGCAGAACTACTCTATAGGTACTCAAGATTAAAATGAGATTAGGTGAAACTGTATGTTATGTACCCTTTAATACTGTGTTGTTACCTGAATGATGCACAGTTGTGTTTTTCTGTTGTTGTTTGTTTAGTGATAGCTGTTCATGAGTCCTTTATTCATCCTGAACAGTTAAACTGCACACTGTTCTTCAGAAAAATCCTCCAGGTCCCACAAAATCTTTGGTTTTTCAGCATTTTTGTGTATTTGAACCCTTTCCAACAATCTGTATAATTTTGAGATCCATCTTTTCACACTGAGGACAACTGAGGGACTCATATGCAACTATTACAGAAGGTTCAAATGCTCACTGATGCTTCTGGCGGAAACATGATGCATTAAGAGCCAGGGGTGAAAACTTTTTAAATTTGAAGATCAGGGTAAATTTGTAGGGGAAACATGTAAGTATCTTCTGTAGCTTCTGAAGTGCAGTACTGCATTTAAAACAAATATTTGGCAAAATAAGAAAAATGCACACATCTTCATTCTGTTCAAAAGTTTTCACCCCCGGCTCTTAATTGCATCGCGTTTTCTTTCAGAAGCATTAGTGAGTGTTTGAACCTTCTGTAATAGTTGCATATGAGTCCCTCAGTTGCCTTCAATGTGAAAAGATAGATCTTTTTTGAACGGGGTCATTTTTATAAATTATTTTCTCTTGTGGACTATATGTAAACATCTGTATGTAAAAATATCTTATTCAGGTCAGTACTAGATAATTAAAAAGAACATGCATTGTTTTTTAAAAACAACATGCATTTTGTATTATTGTTTTGGTAAAATATTTAACATTTTGCAGATTCTGCAAGGCATATGTAAACTTTTGACTGTATTTACTAAATTGACATTTAATTAATGTTACAAAATGCTGTTAAATAAAAAAAGCTAATTTAAATGTTTTTTAGAAACTATTTTTTAACATAATTAAATTCAGTGCACATTAGCAACACCAAAGCAACTATAAACCACTTACCTTGACAACACCAAGGTGAAGGGTAAATGTCAAGAACAACAGATGACAGAGCAGGTGCATTTCTCACGGAAGGATGTTTAAGGATCTGAAACATGCGTTCAACAGGTGACATTAAAACTTTCAATCCAGACTCAGAATCTCACCCAGAATGCACTCAGATGTCTAAAAAGTTTGTTTCTCCAAATGAAAACTTCTTTAACTATAAGGGAATGAGGATTGTGTTAAAATTTAATCATTCTCTCCCAAAGATTTGAATCTTCTTGAGGATATCCTAAGAGACGTTCTTCATTTCATCAAGAAACCACAGAACTAATGAACACCGCACACAAGACGTACAGAAAAAAACAACCCCCATGTAAAGATCTACACTATCATCTTAACCTGATGTGTCAAAAAAAAAAAAAAAAAAAAAAAAATCATAATAGAAAGCATAAGAGATCATACTTATATAGTCAAGATAAAAGACAAAGCACAAGTCTTGATCAAAGCTGATTCTGTCTGATCGCTGTTCTCTTTAAATAACTCACAGTAGTCTCAGTATTGTATATAAGCCCCGGAGTGCTCATTAGAAGTGTGTGTGTAGAATGGAGTGGCCCCATCACTGGGAAGTCATTACTGTAAGTTACGGCTCAGAGCAGATAGAGTTACGCTAAAAGAGCAGTCGTACAGACAGAATCACCCTTTCATTCCTTTGCTATTTCTTTTAATTGGTGTAGAAATTCTTACCAGAGTCTCTCCTCTCTTATGATCTCTCTTTCCGTACCTATTTAATCTCTTTGCCTCCTTCTTCTACTCTTCTCTCCGTATTTCCTCACACACTATCAGGCAGCCACATACCTTTCTTTTCCCTCTGCCCCTCCTTTGTTTCCCCCATCTTCTCTCTTCATTTGATAATCTATTTCTACCGTCTCTTCTTACCTGGCTCTCCACTCCTCCATTTCCTCTCCTGCTTTTTCTGGCTTCACCTGAGAAGTCCTTAATTAGCAATCCATTAACGGCATGGACACACACACACACACACACACACACACACACACGCACTCACCTCCACTTACACATGGACTGTGAAAAACATCTAAAGGCACCATGCAAACCTGAACTCTCTCTCTTTTCTCTCCTCCTACTTTGTACTGCATTCTTCCATCTGTTTCTTTGGCCTATAAATCTTTTTTCTGTAAAGTAATGCCAAACTCAATGAGAACCAGAGCTCTCTCACTCTCTCTTTATCTCTTTCTGTCTCTCTCACACACGGACATAAACAACTGAAATTGAGGGCACTAGGCCGGATGGCATGAGTCTAAAACTATGCTTTGAAATTCCAAAACAAAACTTGTTGTGTATATAATGTCATAATAATCCACAAATCTTCACACTCAAGCAAACCGAAGACTGGCAGAAAACTTCATTTGTATGAGTAAGCTTGTGTTGTTTTTCTACGAGTAAAGCTTTTGCAGGTGCTGATGTGTCTGTTTCAAAGACTTTTGATTATAGTCACAGGCAAATAGATAAATAATGTCCTCTGTGGCGTCCTGCAGCCTTAAGTATCTGATCTCTTTGCCCTTTGACCTCAACATGAATCACTAGGTCAGGATAGTTTGTTTGACATTCATCACTTTTGCTTTTGTTTTTGTCACATTGGTGGGAGATCTCCCACATGTTGGCTCATATGTTATTAATTTAGCATAAACAGGAGACAAAGGCTGCTATTATGCCTACACACGCAAATGTGGAGTGATGAGGCCCTCAGCAGTGATATTTAGAAGTACGGTATTAGAAACAGTTGTTTGAGGGCGCCATCTGGTGTTCACTGGATAAAGTGTTAGCAGTGAGATGTCATGTCGAGTCTTATTTATTTATACGGCTCGTTATACAATATTGATTGTGTAAGATTCCTACTGATTTAAAGCAGCTTCGCAGCAGGAAAATAACAGTGTTGCGAAGTTCATCAATAATGAAACAACTTCAGTTTCAGTTGTAAAAAAGCTATAAAGAGGCAGAAGATAATAGTGTCATTATTCAGCTCAAAGTCAGTTCAATGTTAATTCAGTTTGGTTATAGCAGTGTTGATGTTGGCATCCATTGTAAAACAATGTAATTTTCAGTCGTAAAGCAGCTATACAAAAGACAATAGTGTCATTACTCACCTCAATTCAGTTTAAGCAATTGTTGGATGATTTTTTTCCCCTCAGAGGGATGAGTAATATTTTTTATGTTCTGGAATTATTATTATTATTTTTATTTATTTTATTTTATTATAATTTTTTTTTTTTGCAAATAATGTTTTAAATCAGTATTCTGTAAATAGCAAGCTACAGAAATTTCATAAAATGTAAATGGACTAAATTTTTTTTTCATGACATAGGCCTACTTACTTATATACAGTTGAGGTCAAAAGTTTACATACACCTTGGAAAATCTGCAAAATGTTAATTATTTTACCAAAATAAGAGGGATCATACAAAATGCATGTTATTGTTTATTTAGTACCGACCCAAAATATTTCACATAAAATACATTTACATATAGTGCACAAGAGAAAATACTTTTTTTTTTTTTTTGGTAACAGTTGTTCATAAGTCCCTTGTTTGTTCTGAACAGTTAAACTGCTTGCTGTTCTTCAGAAAAATCCTTCAGGTCCCACAAATTATTTGTTTTCTCAGCATTTTCACCTGATGCAAGAAAAATGGAATCTATGCTAATATTGTCTGTCTCCTGCTTATTCCGAGGTCAGATCCAGTATGAATCCTGAAGAGTTGGCCACTACAGTTTCCCTTGATCCAGTTTGTATCCAGATGGTGGGTCAGTACATATAGACCACCTCTACAGGTCTGTATAGGAGTACAAACTACTTGTTTATTGGTCAGAGGAGAACTGACCCCCTGACTGAGCCTGGTTTCTCCCAAGGTTTTTTTTTCTCCATCAGTGTCACAGATGGAGTTTTGGTTCCTTGCAACTGTCGCCTATGGCTTGCTCAGTTGGGGACAACAACTAAATTGGGGAAAACTAAAATTGGGGACAAACAATTTATTAATTTGGAACTATTGATTAATTTCCTCAAACTAAAATTGTTTAAAGTTTCTTTTTGAATTATTGATATATTACTTTCCCATTTGATATTGTAAAGTTGCTTTGACACAATCTGTATTGTAAAAAGAGCTATATAAATAAAGCTGACTTGACTTGACTATTTGAACCCTTTCCAACAATGACTATATGATTTTGTGATCCATCTTTTCACACTGAGGACAACTGAGGGACTCAAATGCAGCTGTTACAGAAGGTTCAAATGCTCACTGATGCTTCAGAAGGAAAAAATATGCATTAAGAACCAGGGGTGTAAACTTTTGAACAGAATGAAGATGTGTACATTTTTCTTATTTTGTCTAAATATCTTTTTTCAACTAGTACTGTCCTTTGGAAGCTATGTAAAACACTTACATGTTTCCTAGAAGACACAATAATTTAAATTTAGCCTGATCTTCAAATTCAAAAAGTTTTAGTTTAATGCATCATGTTTCTTCTCTGAAGCATCAGTGAACATATGAACTTTCTGTAATAGTTGCATATGGGTCCCTCAGTGTGAAAAGATGGATCTCAGAGTCATACAGTCATTGTTGGAAAGGGTTCATATACACAAAAATTGCAGAAAAACCAAAGAATTTGTGCAACCTGTAGGATTATTCTGTAGAACAGCAGGCAGTTTAACTGTTCAAGACAAACAAGGGACTCATGAACAACTATCATAAAAAACAAACAAACAAACAAAAAAACAACACAGCTGCGGATCATTCAGGTAACAACACAGTATTAAAAATCAAGTGTATGTAAACTTTTGAACAGGGTCATTTTTTTAAATTCAACTATTATTTTCTCTTGTGGACTATATATAAACATCTTTTACGTGAAATATCTTATTCAGGTCAGTACTAAATAAAAAAATAACATGCATTTTGTATGATCCCTCTTATTTTGATAAAATAATTTACATTTAACAGATTCTGCAAGGTGTATGTAAACTTTTGACCTCAACTGTATTTAGCATAATAAATATTATTAAATTCTATCATTATATATCAGTACATAGCCTTGTAATTTGGCAGGACAAACAGTGCTATATTTCTATTGCTAAACATGTTGGCAGCATCTCTCTTGTATACTTTCACAATCCTGGGCTGAAATCTCTGAGAGGTTTCTGAGCAGATGAAATTTTAATAGCTGGAGCTGAGAGTTTTTTTCAGTGTATCAAGGAGGAACAAAAACATGTACTGAACTATGTGTGCAGTAGTGGAGAGCAGAGTACATTGTTGCAATATGCACAAGTACAATGGAATTCTTAAACATGCTGATCCTTAGTGGCATTCGCAAACCACAACACACCACAACCGTACAAAAAAACAAACTAGTATGGCAGACAACACGAAGCATTAGACAGCAGGTATAAAGTACGTATTGATGTAATAAATGTGCCAACAGATTTTTTTTTTTTTTTTAAATAGTGACATACATCCAAGTGAAATTGACAGTGTTGGGGGTAATGCATTCCAAGTAACATGAGTTACATAATCAGAAGACTTTTTTCAAGTAACTAGTAAAGAAACATTATTTTTAATTTACAAGAAAACATCAGTTACTTTCCTCCCCATTTATTGATTGAAGGCTCTCCTGTCCCCATATTGAGAGAAATTTGCAGTAAGATGTTATTTTAGTTCTAGAATAAATGTGAAAATGTATGAATTTATCTCACTGACTCACAGTATTCCTCGAAATAAATAAAAACAGTCAAATGCAACTCAGAATATGACGCAAACCTGCAATAATTAAATGTTTAATATTACAAATATCCTTTATGTATTTCATCTCATTTTATTAACCAGTGTCTAAGCAAAAATTAGCTGTCAATGCAAAAATTACTCAAGATAAACTAACATTTGTTCTTCATTTATTTCAACTTTCTTCTCAAGCGTTCTACTATACAGATGTGAATTTACTTTTCCTGCAAGCTGAGGCTTTTGGCGTAAAAGGGCTTTTAAATTAGTCAAAAATAAAACTTTTTATATTAAACACAAACAAGCAAGCCCTGGCCAGATTTAAAAAGTAACGCGAAAGAAACTTAAAGCATTACTTTCCATAAAAAGTTAATTAGTTACTTTTTTAGGGAGTAACGCAATATTTTAATGCATTATTAAAAGGAACTTTTCCCAACACTGGAAACAGATTATTGAAAAAGCATCAAATGTAAAGGACTTGGTTCTATTTATCAGTTATTGATTGGGTGGGAGGCAGATTTTAACTAAAATGGGAAATACAAAACTAGAAACTAATTTAAAATCAAAAAACAATAATAGTATATCTCAATGATGCTAAAGTAGCTCTGAGTGAGTTAAAGAAACCGGATTCAGGTTCAGAAATGTACCTGGCCCTCTTTAGCTTTGTATTGGGCCCAAGGGACAGACGACCCACCCCTAAACATGTTGTCTCAGGCCCTGGGAATTTTATCTAGGCTACTTATCTGTAATGATTTGTGTATTACTTTTGTGTATAGGCCTGCTCAGTATTTACTTTGTGGTAGGCCTATGTAAAAAAAAAATGTATAATACGTAATAATATTATATTTTAATAAATTAAAATGTATAAAACTGTGGTGGTCCCTTCGATCATATGTTTTACACCACAAGTTATAGACTAGCCAACAAATATCTAACACTTATTTGTAATTACGTACATGATTAAGATAATAACTATAAACTGCAGAATGTGTTATATTCCACATATTTAGTATACACAAAAACGAGCCCATATCACATATCAACATCGCCATTCAGTAGCCGCGCTCGCTCCCGGCCATAGAGGCAGCCCGCAGCTCGTGCCGCGCGGAGCTCGTGCACTGTGAATCACGTCTTACGTCAGCGTCACACTTGCAGCGCGCGTGAGAGTATGGTTGTTCCTCGCGCTTGGTGGGGTTGAGAGGTTGTTTGTAGGCGCGGGCCAAACGCTGAGCGCACGCTTTTCCAATACATCAGCTCAAGGCAGCGGAAGAGCGCTAGCCTGCTTTAGCGTTAAGAACAAACAAACTACCTGTTTTAGCGCTTTGGTATCGTGGGCGTTTATGTGGAAGCTGAAGTAAATCGCTTTGAGCAAGGTGCAGATGAAGAGGATGCTGGAATGAGTGACGAACATCGCAAACATCATGATGGAGTCTCACTTCAGTACAGCATCACTGCTGTTCCGCTGCTTTAGCGCTTTGAAACTCGCGGAGGTTTATTTATAATGCTGTATATCGACGAGTATCTGTTTTCACAGTTTACCAATGCGTTAATTTCTTTCTGTTGGCAGTAAACTGTTTTAGTCCATGCTCTGGAAAATTCGCGCTGGTGGTAAAGAGGAAGCTTTTTCTAATTTATCTTCATTATTTTAGCAACATAGTTGCTTTCTAGCAGTATAACTTCGCTGTTTCAGTGTGTAATATACGATGTAGTTTATAGAATGAGTCAGCTTCGTACTCAAGTCGTGAGCCGTTTTAAATAAGAGTTTAAAGTTGACCGTGAACTCTTGAGCTTTGACATCGACATTATGGATAAACGCAGCTGATTTTCATCGAACAGGTGAGTCACATCTAACGCTAATCTAATATATTTGTGCCCTCTTACAGGGATAGTATTCCAGTAAGGGAATCGATTCTGTTTGCGATTCGTATTCTTCAATGGTTCCATTAACGAATCATTTAGGACTTATGACGAAGAACTATTTGGAAAATGCAGTTTCTATTGCATTTACTGCTCAGTAGCTACATGTATATTACCAAACTTAGCAGCCCATATTAGGTAAATCTTAATTACACATTGAAGAGTTTCATTCATTTCAGTGAGTGAGTCAGTGATTCCTCTGACTGGTTCACAGTTGTGACTAAAAAGTCACTAAAAGGAACTTTGATTCTGCTCATGCTGTTATATTTGTATCTGCTCATGCTATTTTAATCATGAGGGTAACCCAAATTATTATACAAACTAGGGCTGGGTGATACATATCGATCAATATTATGCGCATCTCATTAGTAAAGCTAGTTCTTTGATTAGCGGTAAATCTCCATCACCTGTTTTCAAATGGAGCGCCAGTTAATACACAGAGCCGTAGATCACTGACAAGCTACGCAATATCGGGTTCAGTTTCGCGGGTGATTCATTTGGGTAGCTTTTCAGTGATCTACGGCTCCGTGTATTAACTGGCACTCCATTTGAAAACAGGTGATGGAGATTTACCGCTAATCAAAAAACGGCTTTACTGACAAGATGCGTATGAATTTATCGATCGATATATATCACCCAGCCCTAAAAAACCATACATAAAAACATACATTTACCAATTAAATAAAACGTATGGATATCGGCAAAAAGGTATTGCCAGACTGATTATCGGTCTATTTTTATGCACCCTTTTTCCCGAGTAACCGATTAGCGGTGCTTTGATGGTTTCTAACTTCCATTTGGGTGCTTTTGTGTTCCAGTCTCCATAGAAATCCATGTCAAAACGTGGTAAAAAAACATCAACTGAATTGAAACTTTTTCAGTATAGCCAAGTATAAAAATGTGTGCAGGTTTAACAATATATTATCCCCTAAGAAAATGTTAATTTGACTAGAAACACCAGAGACCAGAAATGTAAAGCCCTGTTCCAGTCGGGCGAGACATCTGTATTCAGTAAAAGTTAGAATACTAGTATAGACTGTTTTTTTGCGTCACATCATCGATCTGCCATAGTGGCAGCACTGAATGTAAACAATGCCACTGAGCATAAAACTCAGCAATTATTGCTGCTTAAGATGGTCAGTAATTGTTATATTTTGGGCTGTACTAATTGGTCGGACCAGGAAAAAAACATTTGTTGCACTATAGACTGACAAAAGTTGAAACAAGTTCAAAAAACTGTGAGGAACAAAAGCCATTTGTGGTTGGCCAAACTGAACCAGGATTTCCAGGGCAAGAATCTTGACAACATTCATGTTTGCTCTTTTATAATTTCTGGTCAGGTAGGTGAAATATTAAACTAATATCTTAATTAATACAGCTCATATATATCTTTACCACCTATTAACTTTAGTTTGTCAAAACATTGAACCCTTTCCTGCTTACTAAGTCCTTCTCTAAATGATTTAGCAGCTTCCACAAGTGTTTGGTGGTTTAGACAGCATAAATTAGCAGAACAACGTATTCAGTAGTACATTAACCATGCAATTCATATCTGAGTATCTCCAATAAGAACCATATCTTTGTTCCTAGCTCTCACAGAAAACTGTATAGACTTGTTGAAACACATTTGTATGCTTGTAATGCAGAATGAGCAATCTAAAAGGCTTATATCTGCCATTTGTTATGCTTATTTTTATGCATTCGTGATTGAAATTCTTCTATGTACATAAATGTGAAATGTCCTTAATGGCCCAAAACATTTGTGATCGAACAGCCTAGCTCAGTTTGTGTGGTTATCTGCATTCTCTCAGCTCAGTTGTTCATGCTAATGTTGAACTGGACTGCTATTTTGAGAACAGAAATGACCTTTGCCCCCCAGACTGCAACTGTTCTTTCCACCGGTGTGCATCCAAGCAGCAGACAGAATAAAGATAACATACTTTTATGCAACACAGCCTTTAGGATACTGTGCCTTAATAGATTGATTTTTCACATATGTTCATTGGACCATATCAAATATGTGTATTCAGAGCAACTTACGTAATGCACTGAGTAATACATCACAAACGCGTGTACATTCATGTTAACTGAACGGTGCGTTTACAGTAATGCAACTGTCTGGATCCGTTTTTTAAAAGGGCAAATTGATAGTGAATTAAAGGTTTTGACCATCTTCACTTCTTAAAAGACAATTTAGTTTTTATTTTCTAGAAGCGTGTCATTTGTAGAATGCTAACTGCTCATAATCGATTCCAGTGAGCACATGTGACCCTGTCACCTGTGTATATCTGGTTCATGTGATGAAATACACAGTGCATCAGTGGAAAAAGTACTGCGGGGGAGGTCTGGAAAGACTTTGATCTCTGACATAATGACTTCCGCTATGGTCTTGTCTTTCAGTAACCAGCTCTGGAAATAACCAGAGATTATAGTAATACATTCAGAAGTATCATTACCCTTATTAATCTACTTGGGTACTGTACAGGTCCTTCTCAAAAAATTAGCATATTGTGATAAAGTTCATTATTTTCTGTAATGTACTGATAAACATTAGACTTTCATATATTTTAGATTCATTACACACAACTCGAAGTAGTTCAAGCCTTTTATTGTTTTAATATTGATGATTTTGGCATACAGCTCATGAAAACCCAAAATTCCTATCTCAAAAAATTAGCATATCATGAAAAGGTTCTCTAAACGAGCTATTAACCTAATCATCTGAATCAACTAATTAACTCTAAACACCTGCAAAAGATTCCTGAGGCTTTTAAAAACTCCCAGCCAGGTTCATTACTCAAAACCGCAATCATGAGTAAGACTGCTGACCTGACTGCTGTCCAGAAGGCCATCATTGACACCCTCAAGCAAGAGGTCTGTGGGAAGGAAAAAGTGTGGCAGAAAACGCTGCACAACAAGAAGAGGTGACCGGACCCTGAGGAAGATTGTGGAGAAGGACCGATTCCAGACCTTGGGGGACCTGCGGAAGCAGTGGACTGAGTCTGGAGTAGAAACATCCAGAGCCACTGTGTACAGGCGTGTGCAGGAAATGGGCTACAGGTGCCGCATTCCCCAGGTCAAGCCACTTTTGAACCAGAAACAGCGGCAGAAGCGCCTGACCTGGGCTACAGAGAAGCAGCACTGGACTGTTGCTCAGTGGTCCAAAGTACTTTTTTCGGATGAAAGCAAATTTTGCATGTCATTTGGAAATCAAGGTGCCAGAGTCTGGAGGAAGACTGGGGAGAGGGAAATGCCAAAATGCCTGAAGTCCAGTGTCAAGTACCCACAGTCAGTGATGGTCTGGGGTGCCATGTCAGCTGCTGGTGTTGGTCCACTGTGTTTTATCAAGGGCAGGGTCAATGCAGCTAGCTATCAGGAGATTTTGGAGCACTTCATGCTTCCATCTGCTGAAAAGCTTTATGGAGATGAAGATTTCATTTTTCAGCACGACCTGGCACCTGCTCACAGTGCCAAAACCACTGGTAAATGGTTTACTGACCATGGTATTACTGTGCTCAATTGGCCTGCCAACTCTCCTGACCTGAACCCCATAGAGAATCTGTGGGATATTGTGAAGAGAAAGTTGAGAGACGCAAGACCCAACACTCTGGATGAGCTTAAGGCCGCTATCGAAGCATCCTGGGCCTCCATAACACCTCAGCAGTGCCACAGGCTGATTGCCTCCATGCCACGCCGCATTGAAGCAGTCATTTCTGCAAAAGGATTCCCGACCAAGTATTGAGTACTGAACATAATTATTTGAAGGTTGACTTTTTTTTGTATTAAAAACACTTTTCTTTTATTGGTCGGATGAAATATGCTAATTTTTTGAGATAGGAATTTTGGGTTTTCATGAGCTGTATGCCAAAATCATCAATATTAAAACAATAAAAGGCTTGAACTACTTCGAGTTGTGTGTAATGAATCTAAAATATATGAAAGTCTAATGTTTATCAGTACATTACAGAAAATAATGAACTTTATCACAATATGCTAATTTTTTGAGAAGGACCTGTATATTTCAATGCATGCTAGCAAAAGGTCACTTTCTTAGTCACTATATGTAGAAAAAATGTGATGATTATGGCTTAATGTGCAAATTTGAATCAAGACTGAATCATGTTAGTAAAGCGCATTTATCTGTCGGCTTGTCATTTGGCACTGGGGTGGGGACACACCACCCACTTGCTACACTGTCATTCTTTCTGTTTATGAAGATTGCATAGCTGTCAGTCAGTGCTGATGTTAATGGCCATGAACTGTCAGAGATGCAGACAGGACGGTGTAAAGCCAAAGCATCAACACACACCCCCCCCCTTCCCAAAATTAAAAGTCCTCACTTAGCAGTTGTGTTGACAGACTATGTGTGTGTCCATGACAGGTGCAAGGATCTCTTGTTTATTGCTCTGGTTTGCATGTGTGTTGAATGTTCCAGCAGCTGTGTGTGTTTCTGTTCACCAGTTGAATGCTTTTATCAAACTATAACTTGATAAAATTCTTCCCATGGCTGCTTTGTGACCGTTCTAGCGTCAAATGTCTTTGAGGGGTGTTTATTAACAGCAGTGGCTGTTAGGTGATCATCCTGAGGCCTGTCAGGGAGCTCCGTTCCATGAGCTAGATTCCCATATTGCGTTACAGTGAGTGTAATGTGGTATAATGTGAAGTATCCAGGCAGCTAAATGTCTGTCCTCAGCGCCAGACAGCTGTTCGGTGGTAACATTAGTTGTTGAGTTCTGTATGTATTACTGTACACTTACATCATTGATATGGGATGCATGCATATTAAAATTCAAACCTGCTAAGCTGATAATCATTTACTTGCTATGGCATATATGTCAGCCATCTCAGCTGATATTAAAATTCTATGCTGTTTTAGTTAAAAATGTAACTTTAAATCTAAAAACTGTTTTAAAAGTGAATTTGCGCTTCAGCATTATGCTTTATGAAAAATATTATTTTTTTTTTATTATTTTGTTATCTATTAGAATGATTTCTGAAGGATCATGTGACACTGAATACCCTTTTTTTTTTTTTTTTTTTTTTCAAAATCAATATCAGCTCTCTTCTGTGTATCTGTGTGGCCTTCCTGTGAGGCTGATTCATATTTTTCCTAGACTTCTTGATTGTTTTGAGTGTCTGGAGTGTTAGTTGATCCTTGTGTTCATGTTCTGTCTTTCTGACCCTCATGTTGTCTATATTTGTGTGTTTGTATATGACTTTTTATTTTGCTGTTGTTCAGCTGTGTAAACGCATCTCTCTCTTCAATACATCTGTAGCGCACACCTCTCTGATTGAACAAGACTATCGTCGCTGTCGGGCGGAAACCTCGTATGTCCAAATTTTGTAAATTTCATATTTTTTCACAAATCGATGCTATTGGTCAGTGCCCACGTGGATCTGTAATTTTTACAAATTATTAACCAATCTAAAGTGTTGAAAATAGCTTGAGAGCAAATCTCTTAACTCATTTGAACACTTCAACTGTCTGAGAAGAGCTCGTATCTCCACCTTTTCTTCACTCCGCTGGAGCGTCGGGGCATATGTCCCCTTCCATCTTCTTGTCACAAAGCACCGGCAAAAATAATTAGCATTGAATGTGTCGGTGGAAACAGTAAGGAGATATTTGAATGATCCATTAATAAACTAGTGTATTCTGAGATAATGTCGCAAAGACCCTGACTCGCAATCTCTTCTTTGGACGCAACTTTTGAAGGAAAGCATCTTTCCGGATTACATAATGAAAGCGTTTTTTTCTGATTTGTTTTATTTCGTTAAGTAATAATTTAAAGCTTTCTATTTATTTATTTATTTATTTATTTATTTGTCATGTTTGTGAGGCATGTAGCCTATTCGCTGAAAAATGTGATCGCGCTGACTCCTCATGTCCTGCAAAGCGATTTCAGCTTCTCCTCTTCAAAAACAATATTCACATAATAGCGCACATTTATCTAGGTTTAATGTTTAAACTAAAATTGTTCTATAGCTACTTTAACTGTTTTAGATCTATAGATTTTATTTTATGCAAGTCGTAATGATTTAAATGGCAAAAGTCTTCCGCTGGCCGCTGTTCGTAAAAAAACAAACAAACAAACAAACAAACAAACTGATATTTAACGAACAAAAAAATGCTCCAAAAGTTTTTCTAAATTAACTTAATAAGAAAACGAAACGAAATATAACCACTTTGGCATTACATACAAAACGTAACTATGTTAATAGCTGAAACAGTAGTATAAGCTGTTCTGGAAGAATTAAGGGGAAAAAAGACGGACTCAGTTTTTTTGTATTGCATCATAGCTCTTAAACCTTTAAAATAGAGTTTAGGAAGATGTATGTAACCACAGTCGTTAGCTTTGGTTAACTATTGAAGCCTTTTCTCTTGTCAAAAGGCTCAATGCGACCGCAGACTTTGTTTGCCTGCAGATTAATTTCCGCCTATTAGACAGTTTATCGCTTTATTTTGGTATTGCATCACTCATAGCTCTAACGTTTAAAATAGAGTTTAGGAAAATGTATGTAACCACAGTCGTTAGCTTTGGTTAACTATTGAAGCCTTTTCTCTTGTCAAAAGGCTCAACGCGACCGCAGACTTTGATGAACTGCTGGCAGCAGCGAAGTCTGTGTCTGTACCATTCTTATCAATGACGGCGTAATCTCGTATCTCCCTGCTCCCAAGTCATAAAACCTCGTATCTCCGATAAAACATGATTTTGGGGAAATGTTGTCTTAATGTTGGTACACAACAGTGTATGATAGCAATATATGGTATAATACCAACTTTAACGATAAAATATTTAATAACTCAAAAAATATGCAGTTTTTTTCATTTCCTGAAAAATGACGGTTTTGGAGATACGAGGATTCCGCCCGACAGCGACGCTATGTTTCTGTGTACAAACAACATTCTAAAGATCCTCTTAAGCCTGGATCCCTTTTTGTGATTACATTTACTATGTAATAATCTGATAACTGAAAACTTCACTTAGTGCTTGTTGACATTAACATTGACCGGAACTCATTACAAAGTTCCTGTAAAAAACAGAAGTGAACCTGTTATGATTCACCTTGTTTGAATTTATGGTCAGTATTTGCTATATTTGCTGGTGTGACATCATGGTTGGAGAGTCATTAAAATTTAATGGAGCTTAAGGAAACACAGACAGTAAGTCACAGTACCTCTGAATATCTTGTAGTTTTTGTTCATTACTATCACATATATGAGATATTATGGCTGTCACGATTGCTCGATTCAGTTCAAGTACTTGATTTAAAAAAAATCTGCAAAAACACTGGAAGTGGTGCATTCCACAGACGAGAATCCATACATTATTAGACCATTTTCCAAGGCTACTTGATATAATAAACCTATTTAAAAATCATAAGCATAAGGCTTTTCTGAATTCAAATATGCTGCGATTCATTTAAATAAATATACGTGATGCAGGTTTAATATATGCGCTTTAATTATTTATATATGTGTAGGTTATGTACTAGGGCTGGGCGATATATCGAAAATTAGCGATAATGTTGCTATAATTTTGACAATGTAAAATGTGAAAATATCTTGCATTTCGAATATTACAAATTCAAGCATACTTTCCCAAGAGAACGTGTTAAACATCCAATATTACATTCCCTTACCACGCAACAGATGTGAGGTGGGGGAGGGTCGTTTTTTCACACATTATCAAAATGGAGACTAGTGTTAATTTCGTTAATGAAAACTATGATGATAAAATGCTCGTTGATGAGCTTTTTTCCCATGACCAATATGAGACGAAGATGAGATGACAGTAAGGTCAATAAATGAAAGCTATGACTATATCAACATGCCATTTTGTTGACTAAAATGTATAAAAAAAAACTATGTGAGCGTTCATGAGCGTGGTTGCCAGATATCAAGAGTTCAAATCCCCGAATCAGAGCTTCGTTGTTACAACGATACATTTTATGCCCAGTGTTTTGCTTATTTTAAGCGATCTGGCTCCTCACTGCGGAAGTGCTGTCGACGATGATCTGAAAACACAAACAAGCTAGAGTTTAGTGATCTAAATGAAAGTATCACTCAACCAGTCTGTCATGAGCTCTGTCATGAGATTTCGACTGTATTGTTTACGATTGTGATCACTGAATAAATGCACTTACTCAAACGCTGTTGACAAAAAAATAAATAAATAAATAAATTAGCTAAGAAATACCTGTGTTCCAGCAGCTAGCTCTCCATCTGAGAGAATTCTCAGATTATTATGTCAAGATATATATATCGAATATCTACAATATTGAGAGAGAGTTTTTTATTATATATCGCTCAGCCCTATTACATACTCTGCTCTACGCAAACTGTTGTTGTTTACATGTGTAAAGCATCTAAACCTTCAACTCTACATATTGCTTTGAGTTTGGGTATATTATAATGTTAATCTGGGAACACAACGTCTGCAATTTGATCAAATTTGTAAGCTAAATCATTTATAAACCTACACAAACACAGGAGAACACCTCTTTATAAATATGCTAGCTGTTCATTGCGACTTCAAAATAAAAGTTTAAACCCTCCGAGTTTGTGGACATTTTAATGTCTACATATTCAAGAAATTACAGTAGCTGCAGGATTTCAGTTGTAAAGAAATATTAAATATGTGGACATTTGAGTTAAATGTTGTTTACTCAATATTGAACAAGGATTAGATTGTGCTGTAAAGTGTAAAAACAATTGTCAGGCTGTTGGCTTTTAGAAAATAAAAACTGATTACTTGGTTTTGATACTTTATTTGAATTAATTATTATTACCTCGTTCTTATATGTATTTTAAGTCATTTTAAAGGCTTAAAATACATATAACAGAAGTATCTTTTCAGTTATTTAATTCATTTAATATTTCTGTATTCAAAATGGTATATTAAAAACATTAATCTCAACATGAAGTTATGAATTTGATTGCCCTCACTTCTGAGCCACATGAAGCATATGAAATCACCTACAAGCCACTTTTGTGTTCTTCTGTGCCACCTCTGTAGTACAAATACATTTAGTTAATAGTGATTTAATTTGATTGATGACTTATGCTTATTCTACTTGTTCTGATTCTGCTGTTTTAGTTAGACATACACTCTTAAGAAAAATGGTTCTATGTAGTACCAGAAAAGGGTTCTTTGGCTTGTAACAATAGCAGAACCCTTTTTGGTGCTAAATAGAACCCTTTTTTCTAGGGTTCCATAAAGAACCATGCTTTGAAAATGCTATAAAGAACTTTATAAATATAAACTTTATTATAAATAACCTTTTCAATACTAGTTTATTTTCATTAATATTAGTATATTTATGTAATTATTAATATTATTTAAATATACCATGTACCATGTAACTGTTTTATTGCTTTTTACTCTTCTGTCTGGTATTTCAGTATCTTGTAGTGTATATACTACAACAACAACAACAACAACAACAACAACAACGTGTCAGTTAGGTACTTTTTATTTTTTAATGACATGATTTGGTAGCTTTTTTCTGTTAGTAAAACATAAGTAATTTAAAAAAAAAAAATATGGATACAATATGCATCTGTTACTTACATAGTGAAGAGGATTGTCAGAGCTGCTCACACTTAGGCTACATGTGATTTAAAAAGAAGAGAAAAGAACATATTTGTTTGGAAACCAATACAATTTTACATTTAATTTTGTATTTAAAAGTACAATGAAATCATTAACCTGTTGAGAGTGTGTTGACAGTCTGTAGTTGGATCTCTCAGCTCCAGAAACTCACTAATAAGGTGCTTTGACAGTTACAGATTTGAAAATCAAAAGGGCGGGAATAAAGAACCCTAACTCTAAGAACCATTTCAGCATTAAAAGAGTTCTTCAGGATGCTATGGTTCTACATAGAACTGTTACTACATGTAAAGAACCTTCAAAGAACCATCTTTTTTTAGTGTGTATAAAGATTAGAAATCTATATATTTTTAAATTTAATATAAAATTACATACTTTTAATTAAAAATGCCATTATAAAGATAAAAACAAAATGCCCCTGAAAAGCTTTAATTAGAAGACTAATTTTTGAATCAGATTTTTTTTATTGTTGATTTGATGGTGCTCCTAAATTTTTTGACTGTGCTCCTAAATTTAAGTTAGAAGCACAAGTACTCCTGAAAAGAAAAGTAAGCGTAGAGCCCTGCCATGTTTAGCATGAGAATCCAACTCTTTAACACTGTAAACAACTCTGAATACACGAAACACCATTGTACCCCCCCTTTAATGTTTTATTTTATTCTGAGATGTTAAAACAAATGTAGAACTGGATTTGTGTCGGGACAGAAAGTGACTAAAAGCCCTCTAAGGATTTAAGAAAGGTGCTTAAAATGTCAAAGTGAGCGTTAGCCGGATAGCGGTTAATCACAGCAGCTTTATGTGACTCTCTGGATGTGTGTTTGGGTTTTTAAAATCTGTTTCTATTGGGTTTTGTAGTTGTGTGGTAATGTTTATTTAGGCTTTCTGCGATACAATAACTACATGAGCGTAGCGTCTGCTCTTCTGTTTAGTCAAGGCTGATGTCAGTTTCACCCTGACTGACATTCAAATAGACTGTTTGCATATTAGGTTTGGCCTGTCTGGAGTTTCCACATAAAACTACTAAGAGAAATTACTAATGCTTGAAACGGTATGGTTTACGCACTTATCCTAAAACACCATCTGACATGATTTACTTTATCATAATCTCAATAATATTGTTAAATTCTTCATTGAAAATTGTCCTGTCACATTACAAAGCCACAGTTTAATCACACCCCGCAAATTGACACTAAAATGCATGAATTTATAGGAAATCTCATTATTGGCAAATTATGGTGTCATATTTTGTTTGAGTTATAGCATAGTTGTTTTGTGTAGAGCTGAGTCATTAAACATGGTGCCAATGAATAATACATCTCTTTGTCATTATGTGCGTGTGTTTTTTTTTTTTTTTTTTTTTTTTTTTTTAAGCAGCTACTTGTCCTTTTGGACCAAGTCATGTGGAATCAAACAGAACACTGAGTGGCTTGGAAAGAATGAGAAACTTGCCGAGTCATCTGACTGAAAACTCTTTATTTTGTTGCTCGCATTAACAGAAAGGACATTTTGCATTAACGTAAGTGGATTAGGTTTGTTAGGCTGAAAGATGAGATTGAGAAACAATAAAGGGTGGTTCAGTCCAGACTTGTTCCATGAGAGGTTGTAGATCTATTTTCAGTCTCTTTTATGCTCCTCTTAATCTTTTATGTGCTTTACAGTGCAGTATTTATGCTGGAGGTTCATGCTGATCAAGTGACTTTGCTAAGCAGGATAAGGTTTTGCTGCTGAACGTTTTCTTTGCTGGTAATCACACTTAATCACAACGTGCTCATTGTAATGGCCCACGTTGCTGTGATTGCTTTCAAGGATTGGCTGTCTGATCCTTTTCTTTGTTGTGTTTAACAGGAAGGTTGAGACTAGGGTGTATTATAGTTTTATCTGCTTATTTCTGTTCTGATACTATGAGGTCAGATTTGGGGGGTAAGTGATTGTTGGATGAAGGTTATTTGAGGTTAAAAAGTGAGAGTGTTAGCATTGTTATCCCTAGGCTACGTTGGGTCTCGTTAGCTGCCTGTGCTTGTACAGCATTGATTTATTTGAGGAGTATTGCTGAGGGCTGCTGTAACTAGCATCACCATGTTCTCTAATTAAAAGAGTCTGCCTATAGAGTTGCCAGGGCACATAAGGCTAGCCGATGCGAGGCTCATGTCCAATAATATGCTTATTCTTTTTTTTTTTTTTTTAAATATAATAATGGTATTAAACTAACAAATCTTTACTGTATGGAGAAGACCATAGTACATGGAATTCAGGGCAGTCAGCAGACTCTTCAAAGATTAACCACTTCTGGACTTTAGTAAACTTGATCTTGTTGTGAATGATTTATCAGAAAAATACAGCTCTTTTTCTGAAACAACTTTCTTTTTTTCTGTTATTGTGACTTTACAGAATGTCTAGCCTGTTTAATAATCTTAACTAAATTACAAAAATGTATTTATGCATGATTTTAACAGTTTATAAAAATGATTGATATTTGGAAAAACGAATTAAAAAAAAGTTAAATGAGATGTTGAAATGAAATGCAAAAATTACAAGTAAATTAAAGTGAAATATGAAAATGACAAAAACAAACTTAAATATAAATAAATAGTATAATATTATATAAATAATGCTAAAAAAAAGGTTGTAAACTGCAATTCGTGTTCACGTTAGAGACTCCATGCAGTTGCTTCATTAGCACAGTTG
Organism: Cirrhinus molitorella; assembly: GCA_033026305.1. Taxonomy (NCBI): domain Eukaryota; kingdom Metazoa; phylum Chordata; class Actinopteri; order Cypriniformes; family Cyprinidae; genus Cirrhinus; species Cirrhinus molitorella. The sequence continues at coordinate 19,621,980 of CM065135.1, forward strand.
TCTTTCCAAAGCTAGCATATTTCTTATTAAACAGGAAATAGTGGTGGGGTATTGGTCTAGTAATTTTTGGTCATCACAGCTGTGAATCATGATTTGCTACTTGCCATTGCCAGTCAGAAGTAGGGGAGGGGATGTTCTCATTCTAGAGAGCATTTTATTGAACAGTCATTTTTTTGAGTGCAGGATGTGTCATCTATACATTTTGTCTTTTTTTCTGAAAGAGAAAATCTTATATTTATTAAAATGTAATGTTTTATTTTTTTTCCCCCTTGTGGGTCAGGACACTATAGTTCATTTATGTAAGTGAGGATAGCAAAATAAAGTAAACTCTGGCATATTATACCCAAATATTCTTCATACAGTGGACTACCAGTTAAATTGATACAAATTTTGGACCAAACGTTATTCAGAAACCTTGACCTGACCATGTTTTGCTTATGTGTTTTTTCTTTAAGTGCTAATGCAAACTTTTTACACCATAGAATGAACATTTAAGCATTGCTTGGTGATTGGGCAACAAAGTATTGATAGTTGTGTAAATATTGTCATACTAACAGTTATGTAATCCATTACATTTCTATCAAAGTTATCTGACATTTATCAAGATTAATTTGTTCTAACTCTGAGTTTTTGTTATTTTATTGCCATTTTCTAAACTATAGTGAATAAACTAGATGTGAGAAATGTTAAAGGTGTCTGAATAAATTTTGGTTTGACTGTAGATGGCCTCAAAGCTAACATACTGTACATGAACTTAAAGCTAAATGCCAATTTTATTTCATTGGGTATTCAATATCTGCAGACTGTGTTTGTCACGATTTTCTTTTTTTCTGCCTTAATCATTCTGGGCATGGAATTGGCAGGGGCTGCACAGGTTGTGCAGTAAAGTGTAAAAACAATCATTAGGCTGTTGGCGCCCTCTGCATTTATTATAATGTGTAATGTACATTATCTCTTTGTATTTTAACAGTTTTGTTCAATAAAACCATATGATTACTTGCTTTTGATACTTTATTTGAGCTAATTATCACTTCACTGCTATTATATATGTATTTTAGGTCATTTTAAAGGCTATTGTTTGCTTTGTTTATTTTATTAACAAACAAACAAATGAATTATAAATATCTGATTACTCGATTAATCGTCAGAATAATCAACTAATTACTCGATTACCAAAATAATCGTTATTGAAAGCTATAATTGAAATTAAACAATCTTCTTTTGTAGATAACTCTGGCTTGCAGAATAAAAACAGACCTGCCAAAATTGGAGACATCCCCTTTAACATCAAAATCTAAGACGTGCAGTTCTGCTTTGGAGCTTTACTTTCCTGTCTTCATTTTGCACCAATCAAATATTAACAGGCTCTGAGAGCCCATCGCTCTCCTCCAGACATATAACTCTGCATTTGTCTGGCCTCAATGTCTGGGATTGGAATAAACGCTCTGTAGGAGAAAATTGGCTTTAGTTTGTCCTGCTGTTCCATTCACCCAATAGAAGGAAATAATGTTCAGAAATATTGTCAAATGGAGAGCACACTTGGCCACACCACAAAGTTATCTGTGTTAAGGTGGACTATAATGCATTTGATCCAGCCCCCGAGCAGATCTGTCTTATCTCAATAAGCTGCTCTCTGTGACAAATCCCTACCTGTGCATACCTGGGGCCAGCTCAGCTGAAGATAGAAATGAACCAATGTCAAACACCAGCTTACTTCATACCATGTGCATATCCTCTCTATCTGAAAAGGCAAGCGGATTCAGTACTGAGCAGAAGTCAGACAGAAAGTTGACTGTGTCTAATTGATTTTAGTGTCAGGCCGTCACATGCTGAGCACACAGTCTAACCAACTGGGATTTTCTATTCTTGTTATTGCCTTCATTTCTCTCATTGTGATTTTGCTGGGACTGGTTGTGGATGCTGTAAGTGCTTTGTCATTAGGGGTTAATTGCAACAACCTGATTAATGGCAATATTTTATCTGACAACAATGGTAGAGTCCATTTAAAATCACATTTAGACATCACATCAAACTCTGCAGTTTGATCTGAAGTGAATTGCCTTGTTTCCTTATTCTACTCAACCATGTGGATGTCTCTTGGAGTCAGAAAGAAGTTTGCTGATGTGTGTGGGTGGATTTGTTTTTGTTTTGAGATGCAGATATCCTTACAGTCTTTTTCAAGGACTTGTTTGCTCTAGTTGACTGAGTTTTGTGTAGGAAGGAGCCAGCTGACAGATGGTCTGAAGTGTTGCCATAGTAACCCCATCTATGACATCATTTGACCCTAGGCTTCAGTGATTAGTCTCTTTTGCCCTCTAAAATTTTTAATGCAGATTTATGCAGTGGTTTATTCAGTACACTAGCTGAGACTTTTATAAAAAAAGATTTCAAAGCCTTGAACCAAAACAACCAGCTCTGAAATGATTTGCATTGCATAATTCATTTTAAAGCAAGAATGTGTTTAAAAATTGGAAATAAAGATAAGTACTAGACTGTATGAAGCATTGTGAATAATATTATCAAATAAAAAACAGCTGAATGCTATTCACAATGAAATTAATTAAATTTAAATGTAAAATATTGGTATTTTAAGGATGATTTAGACATAATGTACCTTTTGTAAAGTTTGGTGCCAGTGGTATTTTTTTTGTTTTTGTTTTTAATAGAAGTCTCTTATGCTCATTAATAAACATTTACAGTGATATTAGCCCCTGTCATACAATCTTTACTAGTAAATTACCGTTAAAGGATTAGTTCACTTCCAGAATAAAAATTTCCAGAATTTACTCACCCCTATGTCATCCAAGATGTTCATGTCTTTCTTTCTTCAATTGAAAATAAAGGTTTTTGAGGAAAACATTCCAGGATTTTTCTCCATATAGTGGACTTTAATGGGGATTAATGGGTTCAAGGGTTCAAATTGCAGTTTTAGTGCAGCTTCAAAGGGCTCTACACCGGGGGTTCTCAACCTTTTTTACTCCGGGGGCCCCCCTCCTTCTCCGGACAATTGACATTTCCTCTTATACTGTCCTTCTGAAGTAAAGAGAAGTGTCCCTAAAACCTGTCCCTTTAAACTTGACTGACTGAATATCTACTCTTTGTATCCATTAAAAAATAAACATGCAAATGAAAAATGCATCAGATACATTCTAAATGTTGAAACACATCGTTCTGAAGGCGGTTCGATGAAGACGCCATCAGTTCCTCCGTCAAAGCGTGTCTGATACTCATAAACACAGAGCCTTACAAAATCCTCCTATCGGTGAGCATTTATTATAAAACAGAATAAATCACAGAACACGAAAGAGGCTGTGCTTTGATCATTTTAATTGAACACATTAATAATGAAATTAAACAATTACAGGATGATATTTGAGGACCCCTAGTGGGTCACAGGATCACAGCCGAGGAATAAGGGTCTTACTAAAGAATACACATATACACTACCAGTCAAAAGTTTGGACACACCCTCTCATTTAATGTTTTTTAAAGAAGTCTCTTATGCTCATCAAGGCTGCAGTTATTTGATCAAAAATACAGAAAAAAACATTAATTTTGCAAAATGTTATTACAATATAAAATAAGTTTTTTTATTTTAATATACTTTACAATATAATTTATTCCTGTGATGCAAAGCTGAATTTTACTCGGCTCTTACTCCAGTCTTAAGTGTCACGTGATCCTTCAGAAATCATTCTAATATGCTGATTTATTATTAGAATTATTAATGTTGGAAACAGTTGTGCTGCCAAATATTTTTTGTAACCTGTGATTCTTTTTTCAGGATTTTTTGGTGAATAACAAGTTAAAAAGAACAGCATTTATTCAAAATATAAATCATTTCTTTTTTTTTTTTTTTAAAGATTTATTTTTGGCCTTTTTTGGCTTTATTGTTATAGGACAGATCATTACTGAGAAGAAGCGAAGTGGGAGAGAGAGAAGGGGGTAGGCTCGAGAAAGGTCCTCGAGTCAGGATTCGAACTCGGGACGCCCGGAGCGCAACGGCGCTGTATGTCGGCGCACTGCCCACAAGGCTATCGGCGCCGACAAATATAAATCATTTCTAACAATGTAAATCTATGCCATCCCTTTTTATTAATTTAACACATCCTTGGTTCCCGCATTATGCAATCACATTGGAAAGGTCACGCTTGGTTAGTTCTTCGTCTTGTGTACTTTGGTTCAAAAAGGTATTGTAGGGTGAAAAACTAATTTTCTCCTCTATATTCAAAATCGTCCATCATTGTTTTACAATGCAATTTGAACCCTTCAACCTGCTGATCCCCACTGGAGTCCACTGTATGGAGATAAGTACTGCAAAGAAAGAAAGAAAGATCTTGGATGACATGGGGGTGAATAAATTATCAGGATTTTTATCAGGAAGTGAACTAATCCTTTAGGAGATCATGTGTGAACAGGAAATACAGGTAAATTCGTCCTGGCATATTACCGGTATGAGAGGTTATAAAATTACCAGTAAATTACCGGTATTGTGCTCTGTTTAAATGCAGAAGGAGGTTACCAGTATAAGCATGTAAGAGATCAGACCGCGCTGATGTAAAACATCTACTCCAGGCCAATCATAATATTCTGACGCAGATGATGCAATTACTCTGCGCTGTGTAGTACAGTTTGAAGTCATCTAATACAATGTCTCTGGGCCAAAAGCAGCTGCATGAATGTGAACATATGGCACAAAAAAAAAAAAAAAAAACACTGACCGCATATACCCCTCCATGTTTGCAAATGATGTCACAGAATTTACTGGTATTTTGAAACTGATGTATGAATGGTGCTTTACCGGTAAAAAGACAGAGCGCCATTGCCTGTTTGAACAGTGCATTTTTGTATTTACTGGTAAAGTTCTTCTGGTAGTTTTATGGCAATTTACTGGTTTCACTGTGTGAAAGGGGCTATTGTGAAATATTTATTCCTGTGTTGGATAAGTTGCTATTGCAGTCTTCAGCAGCTAGTGTCCCACATGATCCTTCAGAAGTCATTCTAAAAGGGTAATTTGTGAAAACATTTGTGGAAACATGCCACTTTTATGATTCTTTAAGAATAGAAAGTTCAAAAGAACAGCATTTTTTATTGAACACAGGTTAATTTTCTTTCCCCCTCAATTATTTCGATCACAGAGCTTCAAGCTGGTCACTGCAGTTCTCGTTTCCATGGTAAATGCGACGTTTCTATAGCATAGGGAAGTGTAATGTTTCACCGGGAAACTAAGTTAAATTAAAACAATTTGTAGTTTCTATAAAAGCATATACAGCAATTTAATAAGCACTGAGCTCATGCTAGCTCTGTCTTGAAAGTTTTATAAAGTATGTTAGCGCAAAATAATTTTCTGTTGATAAAATGAATGGCATTTCACTAGATCAGAACGAACAAGATCAGGTCATAGAATCTGTGTGTGTTTTGACAACTGAAAACGTGAATTGTAGCAACCTCATGAGTGGTGGTGTTCGGTAAAGAGGCTTTAGGAGGGTGTGTTGTGGCTGACCTGGATTGGCAGAATGAAGAGGATTATAAAGCCTGGTAGTCTCTCTCTCCCTCTCCCTGTGCATCCGTCCGTTATGTCGTGTGACTGCTAGTATAATCTCTCATCACAGAATGTGGGTCAGTGTGTGAATAAAGGTCGCTTCATTCTCCCCTCTCTTCCTCCATTGCACACACCTCCCTTTTGTGACAAACGCATAAACAGAAATCTACTCCTAGTGAACTAGTGCTTTGATGGTCCAAACTATGTTTGTTGTATATGGATTACTGTTTATCTTTTATACTTAATACATTTTCCTTTAGAACAAATCTTGTGTAAAAGAATGAACAAGATTTCTGTAAATACAACTGGATTACGACAGAATGAAGTGGGACATTATAGAGGCACCATTCATCTGGCCAAGATTTGGCTTTTAGCCCAGAACATCTCTCTTGAATTTACTTGTTTTGCTTTCATTTAGCCTTTGACATAATTCAAAGAAAAAGAAATCAATACGGAAAATAAAAACTCTTCTCCTTTTTCTCTCAATACTCTGTCTACAAATACACTTTTTTTTACAATCCCATAAATACTTAACATTTCTTTTACTTTTTTTACCAGCCATTTAAACTGTAGCATATATAGTGTATGAGTGACAAGTTTTCTTCATTTTGGTGCCTTTTTGTAAGTCGATTTATTATAAACTATAAAATATCCTGTGCGTTTTCTGCAGTGTCATCACATACTATGGCAAACACACATGCACCAGCACCATGAGGACTGTTGACTTTAAGGTTCCTGAGCTTCAGTCCTGCTCATCCCCATAAACACATCCTGTTTCCTCACCCTGATTTAGCTGTGCTGTAAAACTTTCCAAACAGATCACATAATGATTGTAAAAAATAATAACTGTAGACAAGGGTTATTTAATCTAAAACAAAACCCTGCCACTTCTTTTCATGCCTGAACAATTGTAAAACAGGAAGTAGGTTTTGATGTACATTTTGAAAAGTTTTTTTTGAGTTCTAACATTGTTTTGTGTGTTTTGGATTTTATATAAAACGGTTTATGGATATTTCCTTTAACCCCAAAATGCAACAAAAGTGGCATACATTCAAAAATACAGGTAAAATCTGTATCCAGCCATATTCGGACAGTAATTATTTCTCATGGGGACATAAGCTGTTTTATATAAATATAATATAAATATTTACTTACTAGTTGTTTTTTTTTTGGACCACCAAGGTTCTGTGGTAATTTAATTGTTTTTTTGAATCCACATCTGTGTTTACAAGAAGAAATCAATTTAAAAATATGGGTTGTTATTATTATGTATTATTATGTATGCAATATAATTTTAAAATATGTATTGTATACAATAATATGCATAAGTATATTGTGTATAACTACTAACTATAGCGCATCTGTTTTCCCTTTTTTTTTTTTTTTTTTTTTTAAACATTTAAATAATCATATAATAAATAGGATTATACATTGTAAGACATACTTGGAATAGTAGAAATAAATTGTACATGATACATAATTTAAAATACATTTTACACAATAAGAATCTCACATGATTGTCTGCTGTAAATAAAACATTTTATTAATAAATAAAATGTTTTATTTACAGCAGACAATCATGTGAGAGTTCCCGGGTTTGCGGAATCACTGAACTCACTCTTCCACTCTGAATAAAACGCTATCCAGATCCAGTTTTATCACTAAGGTTTCATGTAAATTTAGTTTTTGCAAACATCCACTTGAAACACATACTATCCAAAAGAATTTTTTTTCATATTAATGGTGGACCTTATTTTTTATAGACTTCCAGTGTAAATGGTGTAAATGTCTCTCTAGTAAATCAGTTTTTCTTGCTTTTCCTTTTTCACACAAAGTTACTGTAAATCTAAATCATTATAATTTAAATTTAATATTTAAACTTTAACTGAGGCATAAAAATACTGTATAATAGCAAGTACTTGGCCTGAGGAACATGCATTTAGTTGTGTACAATTTTTACTCTCTCTTCTTACTGTCACATACTGAAACATTACAGATACACAAACTAATTTACCTCAGTTGCTTTAGTTACTGAGTTACTAAGATGCCGGACTAGAAAAACTTGGAGTCAGAGGTCCATGTACTGTAAATGTGGTCATTTAGATGAATTATGGGAAGCTGACCTAGTTTCTTCTGTTGATATACTGTATTTTTGTCTGTTGTTCTGTTCCCTACTAATAAATGTTAGATGTAGTATGCTAAAGTACAGTCCAGTTCAAAGGATTTTACATTTGCTCTTCATTATTCATGTTCTATTTCTTAAACACTTAAAACCTAGTGACTAGTTTATTTAAAATAATCCTGTGGTGTGACAAATGTTAAAAAGTAAATAAAGCATGCGGGTTTATTAAGTAATCTGATGACATAAAATCTTAATGCATAATAATTATGAAATTATTGAGAGAGATAGTGTGTAAAAGAATCCACAGGACAAAAGGATTACTTATAAATTGAGGATTTTGTATTGAGGAGAAGTTAGATGATTGGTCAGTTTCACTAAAAATGTGCTGCTTTTTGTTTGTGCTTCTCTCTTTAGGTCTCTCTTTTGTGTTCATCCATGACTCTCCTGTTTGCTGATGGAACAGAAGGTCCACAGTAAGTCCTCCATGGTGTCCAGACTGCCAAAATTTGGTGCCCGTCCTGTCAGTGGTACCCCCTCATCCCTTCCCAATGGTACGACCCAGACTGCGCATACACAAGATGGCAAGAATCCTCCAACTAGGCCAAATGGAGTGGTCAGAGCCTCCTCCTTTTCCATGAAATGGAGAAAGGATAGTGGTGGGCCAGTGGACCCTTCAAACCCAATTGAGGGCACGATACCAGAAGAGAAAAAAGAACTCCGCTCCCAACCTTCTCCAGGAAGTAGGGAGTTAAAAAGCCCTTCTATTCCCGCAACCAAAGTGTGCAGATCTGCCTCCTCATTGTCCACTGGAAGCCCCAAACCTGCACCCAAATCCATCCCAAGTCCTAAACCAAAGCCCAAAAACTCTCAAATCACGACAGTTTCTAAAAGTCAGGACATACCCCAAAAAAGCTCAGGCTCCAAGCCAACTCAAAATGGGACTTCATCTCTGGGGTCTTCACCGAGCTCTTCAGGGCTTCAGCGACCAAGGGCGAACTCTAGCTCTACTCAAAGCACCTCCAGAGACAGCTTATCCCATTCCAGCGACAGCCTCTCGCGACAGTCGCACGTGCCTGACTACATGGTGCGTTCTCAGAGCTTCACTCACTTCAAGCAACTGCCCTCGCCAACGCCCACACCCATGACGCGTTCATTCTCTTTCAACAAGGCTGTGGAGCTAGCCAAACCGCTAGCTAATACACAGCTTCGTCCTCCGCGAGCGCTTGGACTCAAAACTCCTTTGAGCTTGAGCAAAGGCCGGCTAGCGCTTGGTATAGGGGGTCTGGGATTTGGAAAGGGGATAACAGAGAGACTACCTGCTGGGACTCCTTCTTCAGAGAGTTTAACACCTCCTAATTCCATAAAAAGACCTCTTATGCCTAACTCTTTGCTGACAAAGCCCTCATTACAGGGCTACAGGCTAAATCGACCAATTGCTGCCAAACCGCAGTGCCCTCTAGTGGTTGGGAGGAGCCCAGTGGAGAGTGACGTAATGACCCCGCCTCTCACTCCCGAGTTGCTCCATTGTGCCACAAAGAACGTGAGTGTCTAAGTGTGTTATTTACATTATCATGCATAATTAAATATTTTGGATTGTGCAGTGGTTCAGGAAATAGTTCCCAAATGACTTAATTTCTTCTGTGGGACAAATGACGTTGTGAATGTCAGATAAGTCTTTTTACCAATATTTACAATTGTCCTTTTTTAAAATTAATATTACAATTTAATTTGGAGACTTCATAGTATATGCTTTTTGTTGTTGTCTAATGTTTTATTGCTCATTATTGTGTCTCAAATCATAATGCCATATGTGACCCTGGATCACATAAGGGTACATTTTTAGGGGCCAAGCAGTCTATGGCAACCCACAGAACCGATTGCAGGAAAGTTGTTTTGATTTGGCAAACTGATAGAGGACATTAACTGTAGCAAATTTGGAGTCTCTTGACTCCAACCACTTGTGCAAACATTCACTTTTTGTATGCTAATAACTTTTGAACCGTAAGGCACAGAAAAATTCTATTTTTCTCTGAATCCTTGGCTCATGCTGAGTCGACTGGACACCAAAATGTAAAAAATGTAAGGTTTTGTTTTTTCTTCTATTTTTAATAGTTCGTAAAACCTACTTTTTTGAACTCGTCCTAGACGGTTTGTCTGATTTTCACCAGAATTGGCTCAGATCATCTTCAGACCATGCTGGCAAAAAGGTGTGGAATTCAAGTTGATTCGACCAACTGTTTTCGAATAACGCACAAACGAATTCTATGAAAAGCGCGCAAAAATGGATGCGAGGCTATATCTCCGCAACGGTGTGTTATAACAAGCATGACCTGAGACTACCTGCAGTGTTTCGGTGCAGTGCCACCTAGTGGTCAGGAGATAGGAAAAATGGCTATTTTAGCTAATAACTTCTGAATGGTTTGTTCAAAAATCACAAAACTGTTGTCTTTAGATTCGGCGCATCATGCCGAGTCGAATGATTTTGGGCGTCGGCCATTTTGAATTTAGTTGTAAATTGCTGTAAGAATCTTAAGAATGCATTACCAGATCGTTTCGAAAATAATTACAAAAATGTTCGGCTCCATGCCCTGAATGTACACACAAAATCTGGGAGCAGCGCCACCTTGTGGTCAAATGTTATAACGAAATTTCGAAAAATGCGAATAACTTTTGCTCACATTAGCCTATTGTAATAAAACTGAACTTCCTGTCCGCCATTTTGATTCATGTTGAAAACCTTCTTCTTCGAACTCCTCCTCAACCTTTGGTTCGATTTTCACCAAAATTGAATCATATCATCTTCAGACCATGCTTATAAAAAGTTATTTATGGATTTCGTGACAATAGACAAAACTGTTTTCGTACAGCGCCGCTACAAATGTTAGGCATGGTGACAAAATCAGTTTGAGGCTATATCTCATTAAAGCTTTGACATAATTATACCAAACTTTGTGTGTGCCATTGTCACCTCACACAGAACAAAACAAAGTGATTTGATTACAGTGCCACCTTCTGGCCGAAAGCGATAAGCCATTTAATCCTACTACTGAAGGCTGTATTAATGATTTTTCAGCCATTTCACTTACAACCATCCTGTCATGGCATTTATTACTCGTTGCATTTGGTCTGATGTGCCATGCCATGCTTAGCTCCTTATTTTGCTGCTTGGATGGCAGCCCATAGAACTGATTGCGGGAAAGTTATGAAATTTGGCATACTGATAGAGGAAAGACTGCGCAGTCATCATAGCAAATTTGGTGTCTTTAAGTCAATGTGTGTGTTAATGTTACATCACACAGAACTCACTACATCAATATGACAACAGCGCCACCTATTGGTCAAAAGTGATAAGCCATTAAATCATTACTACAGGTTGTATTTATGATTTTTCCACCATTTTGTCTAGAATCATCCTAAAATGGCTTTAATTACTCATTGCTGCAGTTGGTCTCATGCTTCCCTTGCCTTGTGTTTGGCCCCGTAATTGCTGCTTGCAGCTATATTTTTAAATTGAGATTCATACATCATCTGATAGCTTTATATAAATAAGCTTTCCATTGATGTGTGGTTTGTTAGGACGGAACTGAGATACAACTATATTAAAGTTATTAAAGTACTATAAAGTTCTTAGCAATGCATATTACAAATCAAAAATGAACTTATGATGTTTACGGAAATAGGAAATTTAAAAAAATATCCTAATGAAACATGATCTTTAGCTAAAATCCTAATGATTATTGACATAAAAGTAAAATTTATCATTTTGACCCATGTAATGTATTTTTGGCTGTTGCTACAAATAAACCTGTGCTACTTAAGACTGATTTTGTGGACCAGGGTCACACATCTGAAGCATGTTTTATATTCAGTCAATGTTCCTGTTCTAAATGTACTAATATTTGCATAGCTATTAGTAGCTCTACTGGAGCAAAAAGGAATTTTGGTGCCAAAATGGAGAAGTCAAACTATCGAAGCATGACTGCATCACAGTTAAATAGTTTTATTTCCATTTTGTATGTTTGAAAAGGCATCAGCTTTCACAGATTCCCCAAAGGAGCCTGTGACAGAGCCGTTGCTGGATGGGAACCTCCGTTACACTGGGGAGGGAATGGAGGACATGTCTCTCTCCTCTGCGTCATCTCTGGAGAGGAATGACACCAGTGAGGAGTTCCTAGACGACTTTGATAATTTAGGTGACCACTCGCAAAATGGCATCCCTCATAAAAAATATCCTGTGGCCACAACTACCCAAACGCACCTGCAGGGATTCTTAAATGAGACCATGGACTGGACTGGGATTGGTCTGGCAGGTATAGCTAAATGTTCTTCATCTAAGCCTTGCGTTTATGTGACAAACGGTACAGCGTTTATGATATTTCCCTATCGTGGCAAGTATTCAGTGTTTATGCTCTGTTATATAGGTGGCAAGGCAGATTTAAGGGGTGGGCCGCCGGTCGAGTCCCCTGATGTGGATTGTCATGCGACCTCCTCTCTGGAGCTCTCCCCCTCTAACAGCTCTGGAGGAACATACATGTGGGATGAGGAGGGCATGGAGCCGCTGGGACACAACACACGCATACACCGTTGCAGCAGTTACGAGTCAGACCTCAACAGCATCGTGAGTACACGCATACCCTCCCAAAATAAGTTTGAACTACCCTTAGAAAAAGTACTGTGCTGTAATGCTTTTGCACCGCATAGTTTTAAGAACTCAGTTCTAGGAACTAGCCAGAATTGTGGTTCCTAGAGAACCAATTTCTCCCTTGGGCCATTTTCCTAGTTACATTCGCAGTGGCAGCAGAAACTCTTAAGTGTGACGTCTTTATTTGCGTGAATGGAAGACACTTTTACACAGCTTTTTTAAAAATGCCGGGTAGCGCGTTTCATATGCATTTGGCCAATCAGTGTGCACTTACGTCTCTGATAGTTCCTATAGAACTGTTTTAGACCCTACTCTAAACTAGGAGATAATTTAGTTCCCCCAAACTGAGTTCCTGGAACTAAATGTGTTCCTAGTTCCTGTGGTGCGAAGACACCAAAAAATGGGAACTTCCGCCAATAGTTCTATGAACTATGAAAAGGTTCCTTCGATGTGAAACTACTTTATGGTGTAGTGATCGCAAACCTGGGATTTACATTTAAATTACATTTATGCATTATAGCATACCTTTTTTAACTAAGCTCTGATGTACAGTAAGCATTTAAACACAATTAAATTTTCAGACCATATGGTGCAAATCCAAAAATGTTTTTCATTTTTTCCAGTTACTTCATAAATGAATATTTCTCTCCTTTTTTCAATTTTACTTTTGCTAAATTGTGACTTCAGAAGTGATTGTTTGAATAAATAAAATCTAAACAATTTTCTATTTTCCATGTTTTTTTTTTTTTTTTCTCACAATTTGCACTGTGGGCTGTACCATTAGTGTGGGGGTGTGGCCGCATACTGTTTCATAAACGCTTAAGGAGGCTTAATGTATCCTACTAGTTCAGTGACACTGGAGGAAGCACTTTATTATTAATAAACATATAGTCTATACTATTTACAGACACGCAGAATAGCCCAAAATGTGAAAGCAGTTTGTGCTGCTAAATTGCACATTGAGTGTTTTGTGACCCATTTAAAAACCTAAAGAAAATACGTGGCTCCGTGGACGAAGACAGTGGTATAAATTAAAAAACCCAATGCAATGTATACAATCCAATGTATTAATAAAGTATAGGTTACTAGGTACAAAGCGGATAAGAGAATTTGATTTCCTGCCCATCTCCCATACACACACATATATGATATAGGCTACCCACTGGAGATGTAGGCTAAAGCTTCATTCATAAACGCCAGATGTGAAAATCTGTTTAAATATATCTCCGTTTGTTAATAATGTGTTTCCTCCAGTGTCACTGTTTTAGCAGGATACATTAAGCCATGTTAAGCATTTGTGAAACAGTCTGCGGCCACACCCCTGCGCTAATGGTACAGCCCACAGCTCAAATTGTAAGATAAAAAAAATGGAAAAATAGAAAATCGTGTAGATTTTATTTATTCAAACAATCATTTCTGAAGTCACAATTTAGCAAAAGTAAAATTGAAAAAATAAGCTTGATCTTTATTTAATATCCTAATGATTTTTGATTGATGATCATTTTGACCCATACAATGTGCTACATATAACTGGTTTTGTGGTCACATTTAGCAAAATGCTCCTCTCTAGAGTAAATTTTTCTATTTGACTAACGAGTTTATGATCAGAATGTTTTTTTTTTCTGAGGTAAAAGTATGACGTTTCCTGACATTGTTTACAAGCTGTTATATTGACGTCTTTGCACGGTTGAAACACTGATTAAGCGATTACATGACAGGATACAGATTTCAATTGTACTCTTTCTTTTAACATGCCTTCGGAAGTTTATTCATGTTTATTTTGTGCTGTAACTGGTAGTAAAGGAGAAGAGATGATCAGCTCACTTGCGCTTTTTCGCTGCCGCTTCTCTTGAACTGGGGTGCTACAGTGACGTCACTCCACATTAAACAGTGCCAAAATAGCATTTGTTTGAATATTGTAATAAAATAAACAGAATGTGAAATCTGAAAGTAACAAAGTACAAAACTTATTGTGATTTATTGGATGGGAGGTGCCCTGCAATGTTCTGTTCCTTGACTGAAAACATGGTAGACTAATCGCTTCGTGGGATTTAAGAATCAGTATTGTTTCAATAAAATCAGAATCGATTAAAACCGAGAAATCAGCCCTAATTCTCACATTATGAATCTGTATTGCAACAGTGTGACTAAATGTGGCTTCTGCAAGTCTTGTAGAAGGCTGTTCTGTTCCATCCTATGTGGGTGTTTGTGATCTTTCCTCTGCTGTGTTTCCATTAAACTCATCGCTCCTGTACTACTTGTTGCTGATTAGTATGTGCACTTGTGTGTGTCGGGATCTCTCCGTCCCTATCCTGCCAATTATCTCTTTGCTAATTAGGGATTAGTCTCTGTGGCTCTTACTCGTGGCACTGCAGGAGTCTGACTCCGGGTCCTGCCGTTCTGAACAGAGTTCCTGTTCTTTCTCAGCTGTTTCCAAAGCCCCTGATCGGGTGGGAATGCGGAACGGTGCCACTTAACATTCCAGCTCTTTTAATCTTAAAGAAGCAGGCTGTGACATTGTTCTTAATTTTCTTATTATTTTGTATTGTGATTCATGATGTCAGATTGGCTCAGTGGAATGCAGAATGAGTTAGGCTGGATTTGAAACCATAATCAGATTTGAAACGCTGGTCTCCTGTAGCAGATACACAAATGCACCCACACACACAGACATGCTGACTGGACTCGACTTGAGACATTATGTAATGACAGGATATATACATTTGAGTGCGGCTGAGTCATTGTTGTCATACTTGAGTGGGATGTTGTTGTATAGAGTGGAGGAGGAGTTCAGTTTACATAATGGACTGTGTATGAGTTTGAGCTGGCTGGGCTTTAAGTGACATCTTGTGGTCTACTGTAGGCACTACAGAAAATCTTTTTGCATGTGTATTAAAGTTTGCATAACTTTTCCTGGCTAAACCTTGTGTTATACTGTTACGTGTAAATCGTTGGCAGTCACATGCATAGTAATTGCATGATTAACTCAATCTCCTGACAGCAGTGGATTTCCTTGAGACCTTTGCGCTGTCTATCTTTAGTATAAGACTTCTCTGCTCTTATGGATACAGAAACAGAGGCCACACTTTATTTAGAGCTCATCTTATCTTACCCTCAACAGGTAATGTAAAGCCAACATTTATTTGGAGGATGTATAAACAGGAGGTTGAACTTGGGTCTAAATAGAATTTAATAGTGTAGTTTAGTCATTTTGTATTTAAAAATAGTAAAGAAATAATAGGTAATGTGGTATTCCTAAATACACTAAATGTATACATTAAAGTATGTATGTATGTATGTATGTATGTATGTATGTATGTATGTATGAGTCAAAAGTTTGGACACACACTCTCATTTAATGTTTTTAAAGAATTTTTTATGCTTATCAAGGCTGTTTTCACTTGATCAAAAATACAGAAAAAAATGCAATATTGTGAAATATTATTAGGATGTAAATCAATGTTTTTTTATATTAATATACATTAAAATTTAATTTACACCTGTAATTAAAGTTGAATTTTCTAGAATCATTACTCCAGTCTTCAGTGTCTCATGATCCTTTAAAAATCATTCTAATATGCTTGATTTATAATAAGTGCTGGAAACAGTTGCGCTGCTTAAAAGGTGCTGTATGTAGGATTGACACACAGTGGTTGAACTAGGTATTGCAGTCCAAATGCAAAATGCACTCCGAACATGAATTCACAAGTTCAATAAAAGGTTAAAAAAAGAACAGCATTTATTTAAAATAGAAAGGTTTTCTAACAATATACACTACTGTTCAAAAGTTTGGGGTCAGTACATTTTTCTTTTCTTTTTTTTTTTTAAAGAAATTAATACTTTTATTCTCCAAAGATGTGTTAAATTAATAAAAAGTGATCGCATAGATTTACATTGTTAGAAAAGATTTATATTTTGAATAAATGCTGTTCTTTTTAACTTATTCATCAAAGAATCCTGAAAAAAAAATCTCAGGTTGCAGAAAAATATTTGGCAGCACAACTGTTTCCAACATTGATAATTCTAATAATAAATCAGCATATTAGAATGAATTCTGAAGGATCACGTGACAATTAAAACTGGAGTAACCGCTGAGGACAATTCAGCTTTGCATCACAGGAATAAATTATATTGTACATTATATTAAAATAAAAAGTTATTGTTTTATATTGTAATAACATTTTGCAATGTTACTGTTTTTTTTTCTGTATTTTTGATCAAATAAATGCAGCCTTGATGAGCATAAGAGACTTCTTTAAAAAACATTAAATGAGAGGGTCTGTCCAAACTTTTGACTGCTAGTGTATGTGATCTGAGAAAACCCTTCGGATGTCGCGCTGGGACATTTTCAGGAAATTGAATGTCAATTTCTTTTTTGTCAAAATTAGGTTTTCATTAAATTATTAATGAAAATTCACTCGTTTATTGCAGAGAAATTGTGATTTATTAAGGCAAGCAGAAATGACTGTCTGAGAACAGTACAGAACTAGCCCAAAAGTAGCCCAATCACGTTTCGAGGGGGGTCCCCCTGTAAAAATCACGTTGGGGTAAAATGCACCTTTTGTGGTGGGCATCCTCTGGTAAAATTAGCATTCCAGGGGCTAAATTGGGGTTACCCGCAGACATGGAAAACAACCCGCAGCAATAATATGAAAGTAGCCCATTTCCAATGGAAAAATTCTGTGGCAAACTGCTCTTAACACCAGAAAAACAGTTAACCTATCAAAATAAACCATGTAACATTTTTAATAAAGGTGTATCAATGCACATTCCCTGCCGTAAACTACGGTTTGTATTTATTTATTTATTTATTTTTTTAATACCGTGAGATGGCGGAGCGTGAGAGATCAACGCAGTCCGAAGAAGCTGCTCTCTCAAACGATCTTACTTGTCTCAATCTGCTCAATCCTGGTTATGTCAGTGTCCTAAACGGTGTTATAATAGACTATTTCACATCTAGAGATGAAGCATTGGATGATGTTACTAAAGAGGAGGAGTCCGATGACAGTCTGTTATATAAACAGTAAGTTGCGCTGCGCTCGCTCTTCTAAATGTAAACTACAACTACATTATTCATGCTATTTAAACATAAGGGGTGATCAAAAGTTCAGAGACTATACCTATGATAAACAGACATTAGTCTGTTTGTGTAATGATGCAGTATAGCACTCATGACAGCTCTGGTTAAACCCGTGAAGTGAAAGTGAAAGCCGTCTCACTTTAAACCCATTTTTCTCAAAATTCCATTCCTGAAAATCATAGCTATCAGCCAACTTCAGATAGCCATAACTTTTGTTACATTCAAGCTACCAATACCTGGGACCAATAGTTAATATAGTCCCACATACTAGTTAATGTGGGACCAAATGTTAGTTGGAAATATTGATATTAACTTGTTCGATTGTTCTGTTAATGAATGGAAAACACAATTTTTTACATGACAAAAGGTAACATGGTTGTAAGTTGAGCTTGATGTACACTACCAGTCAAAAGTTTTTGGACAGTAAGATTTTTATTGTAAAGCCTGCATTTATTTGATCTAAGGTACAGCAACAACAGTAGCATTTAGTGACAAAAACAGTGATATTGAAGACTTGAGTATTGGTGCTGAAAATTTAGCTTTGATCACAGGAATAAAATTGCATTTTAAAATATATTCAAATAAAAAGCAGTTATTTAAAATTGTAAAAATATTTCGCAATGTTACTGCTTTTGCTGTATTTCTAATCAAATAAATGCTGACTTGTTGAGCAGAAGAGTTCAAAACCTTTGACTGGTAGTATATGCAGTCGATATTTTGTCTGAAAATGAAAAAAATAAATAATTTTATTGAATAATAATTAGTTTTATTTAACCATCATGTACAAGGTGTCCAAAAAGTGTTTTTTTTTTTTTTTTTTTTTTTTTTTTTTTAAGCATCCATTTTATGAAATGTAACCTTATTTGTATTGTGGTAATTATGCATTTACATTTGTGATGCACTGTTTAAAAAAAAAAAAAAAAAAAAAAATATATATATATATATATATATATATATATATATATATATATATATATATATATATATATATATATATATATATATATTTTTTTTTTTTTATTATTATTATTACTATTACATTTAAAAATGTATTTGGTGCAATGAAGGCCATTTCAATAGGTGTATAATTGTATGATTTTAAATGACACGCTGAAACTGTTGCCAAGTCTGCGTTTTTCCTTCGGAATCGGGCTATTTTAACCTAGTCTCCGCTGGTTGAAGCAACTCCAATAACGTGATGTGTAGCCCCTGTAATGCGAATTTTACCAGGAGAACTCCACCAAAAAAACATGCATTTTACCCCCCAGAATGCAATTTTTAACATGGGGACCCCTTTCAAAACAACCTAGCTTTGATTACCTATTGGGTGGGTTTTGTTGTGGAAACCTGGCAACCCTGTTGAAACTCCTGTTGTAAGGTGGGTAATACAGGTGTTTGTTTTAAATATTTGAAACTAGTTTTCATGCTTGCCTATTTGTTTGTCCAAAAATATTTGTATCTTTGTAAAATGCGTTGATATGAATAACTTCACTTAAGACCACAAGGGGGCAGTATGGATTCAGGAGGCTCAGTGTTTCTTTCCTTACATTGTAGACTTGTCTGTTGTGTGTTTAATCCCTCTGTTGACTTCTACAAAGCACATTTTTTAGGGTCTTTTTAAGAGTTGTTTATTTGTTCTAAATATAGTCTGTCTTGCAGGAGGCATTTACAGGCCAATTCATTAGCTGCTAAATGATCTAGGTGCACACAGCCACTGCATGATCTCAAAGCCTGTGTTCTGTGTTTGAGTGCTTGGCAGAGCTCTGTGTGGCACTACCAGTATGTGAAATCGAATCTAGTGCACATATTCAGGGTGACAGGAACACAAACTGAAAGATGAAAAGCTGTTTACTCTCAGGCAGTGATGAAGCGTGGACTTTTTCCTATTTTTTTCCTACTCTAAGGTGCCAGTGGTGCTTTGAATGAATGAAATTCAAATTTTCTAGACACATCTGTTGTAATTCAGACCTTACTGATATGGAAATTTAATTAAATTTAATACTGTCTTTACAGTTGTGAGTTTAATGTTTTGTACATAATCTTAAGAGCTACATGAAAATGTACTGTATGTTCTGTACTATAACAGAAAAGTCATTTGAAGTCAGTGTGTGCTAGAAAAGGAGATCCAAACTGTATTTTAGAGATGCACTAAAATTTAGGTTGGCAAAAATGCCACCTTCGGTCAAAAGAAAAAAATAACGTCTGAAAATATATGGCGCTGCACTGTCTAGCAGCATTCAGGCAAAAAACATAAAACAAAAATGGTTGAATCTGTTTCTGTTCTATAAAAATATTACATTTAATATTAAAATATTTTCTGTAATAAAAGTGTGGTAATTTTGTTTAATTTTATATTGTACATTTGAAATACAGTATCATTAATTTAGTTCAATTTAAAAAGTATTAAAAAATTATTTCAGAAAATAAATAGTTAACATTTGAAGTGGATCAAAAAAGTTCATTAAAGTTGTCCTATGAGATTAACGGTTATTGTTTTGGTTTTAATACAGCTTTGATGAAGGGTTTTCAAGTCCACTTCAAATGTTGACTACTGTAATTATTAAAGAGCATTTTTAGTTTGTTTTAGTTTTCAGCCAAGTGGATCCAGAATTTTTAATTTAGTTTTCAGCCTCATTTCGGTGCATCCCTACTGTATTTAATATTTATTAATCATGAAACATGCAGTTTGTTTATTATTTATAATAAAAAATGGCTATTAAAGATAAATAATTCATTTAACATATGAATAAATACATTGTTTTGAGCCATAATCATCTTATATGTGTCTTCATGTACAAAATCATACACTGCTATTCAAAATTTTTTTTTTTTTTTAAATGTAATATATTTCTGTGACGCAGCGAATTTCATCAGCCATTACTCTAGTCTTCAGTGTCACATGATCCTTCAGAAATCATTCTAATATGCTGATTTAATATCAGTGTTAAACCAGTTGTGCTGCTTAATTTTTTTTTTAAACCTGTGATACTTTTTTCTTTGATTCTTTGATGAATAAAAAATTAAAAAGAACAGCATTTATTCAAATAGAAATCTTTTCTAACAATGTAAGCCTATCACTTTTCAATCCATTTAACACATCCTTGCTGAATAAAACTATTAATTTCTTTAAAAAAAGTAAAAAAAAAAAGAAACTCTACTGACTCCAAAAATGTACTGACCCCAAATTTCTATTTTAAATAAACTGTTCTTTTGAACTTTTTATCACTGTATCCTGAAAAAAAAAAGTCCCAAAAAATATTAAACAGCTGTTTTCAACATTGATAATAAATCAGCATATTAGAATGATTTCTGAAGGATCATGTGACACTGAAGACTGAAGTAGTGATGCTGAAAATCCAGCTTTGCTTCACAGGAATAAATTATTTGAAAGTATATTAAAATAGAACATCTTTATTTTAAATTGCAATAATACTTCACAAAATTATTTTTTTTTCTTTGATCAAATAAATACAGCCTTGATGAGCTTAAGAAACTTCTTTAAAAAAACATAAAAAATCTTACTGATCCCAAACTTTTGAACAACAGACATGTACACAGTTACAACCTAGTTTTGTATACATTTATTTGATCAAAAATACATTCATTAAATCTAAAATCATTGTAATGTGCTGATTTGGGGCAAAAAAAACCCCAAAGCATTTATTATCAACTGTTGAAAGCAGTTGTGTTGCTTAATATTTTTGTGGAAGCAGTGACAGGATTTTTTTTTCAGGATTCTTTAATGAATAGAGAATGGTGTTTTTTTTTTTTTTTTTTTTTTAATAGAAATCTTTCAGAACATTATGAATGTTTACTTACGTTTGATTACTTTAATACTTTCTTGATAATGCTTATAAAACAATTACAGAATAGAATTTATACCTGCATATTGACCTGTATTTTTTTTTAAGTTCAAAGTATATCTGTAAGTGTCTGAGTAATTGTGTATATGTTATATGATTCAGGAATTTAAACGCATTCTTTTTGATCTCCCCCAAATATGATGTTTCACTCCTGAGCGCAGAGCTCGGATTGTGTGAAATGTGATCAGGATTCTGGGCTTGTCTGATAGGACCTTTCTTAAATGTTATCTGCGGTTCTGTCTGTATCGGTCCGGCTCTAAAGGGACCTTTAATCCGATCTTCCCGGCTGATTCGCACAGGCCTATGTGAAATGGGCTGCGTTATTCCGGCTCTTTCAGCGCAGGAGGAGAGTGCTGATGGGGCTTGGGCTGCGTGTCTAAGCTGCCGCCCGGCGCAGTGAAATGTCATTTCCTCTGAAGCAACCTGCCGTGACTAAGCCCCTTTATACATGGAGAGAGTCAGAGAGAGAGGGACCTAAGAGGCTATGTGTGTGTAGGTGAAGTGTATGAACTTTGGCTGCTTTGAATACACACATTTCATGTACTCTTGTAAGACAGTACGTTGTGTATGGGTATTAATGTCCAGGAGAGGGGCCTGTCCCTCTTTAAGTGCGTATTTATATGATGGATGGGGTTGAAGAACATCTTGTCAGCTTAGATGACTCGAAAAGACGTTTTTGTTCTGTGAATGTATTGCAGTTGCATGATTGATAATGTTTTCTAAAGTGTGCTGAGAGCATATTTGTACTGTGGGTCTTTCCCCAGCTGCCTGCTGTAAATGAAATATGGGAAATTATGCAGAAACTTTCATAATGCACTGTTATTTTTGCAAGAAAGTCCCCCATTTAGAAAAGCCAATGTATTTAACATAGCTTGAAGGGATAGTTCAGCCAGAAATGAAAATTCTGTCATCATTTACTCCACACATCATTTCTTTCCTCTGCGGAACACAAAAGAAGATTTTTTTTTTTTTGTTAAGGAATATCCTGGCTGTTATTTATAAAATAATGAAATGAATGATGACCAGGACTGTTAAGCACCAAAATTACAAAAAATGTGGTCAATGATTCATGCACTACATTAAAGGTTTTTTAGCCAGTTTGTCAGATAAAAAGGCAAAAGCAGTCATTGTACTATGAAAATCTTGAATCTTGACTCAGCCCTCTTTTGTTGGTGTGAAATCTTTTGAATAAATCTGCTGACTGGATTAAAATGGAACTAGTCTGAATGATACTTTTACAAATCAGACTGATCTTGTTTTGGAGTTCTCACTGACTTGATCTGGTTTAAAAGGAAGAGTGTCATTAAATAACGATTTTAATTTCAGTCTGTTTGTCACACAAAGCTATCGTTTAACATCAGAATACTTGGAATATAGAGCATGAGTTCTATGGTCTAATTTTAGGACAGTTTTAATTGTGCTTTTCTATCCATTTTAAACATAACAGCTCCAGTCTGCATCCAATATTCTTTAAAAATGAAAGGGATGGTTCATCCAAAAATGACAATTCTGTCACTCACCCTCATGTCATGCACCTTTCATCTTCGATACACGAATTAAGATATTTCTGAAGAAATCCAAGAGCTTTCTGACCCTGCATAGACGGCAGTGCAACGGACACGTCCAAGTCCCAGAAAAGTAATGAGGACATTGTTAAAATAGTCCATGTGACATCAGTGGATCAACCGTAATTTTATGAAGCTACTTTTAGTGTTCAAAGAAAACACAAATAAATATAGCTGCAAGCAGCAATTACAGGGCCAAGCACTAGGCAAGGAAAGCATCAGACCAACTGCAGCATAGTAATTAAAGCCATTTTAAGTTGATTTTATTCAAAATGGCTGAAAAATCATAAAACAACCACTGGTAATATGATTTAATCGGCTATCGGTTTAATCGGTTTTTGGAGTTATAGACATTTTTATATACTAGAAGAAAAAAAATGACTACTGGCCTGTTTTGTTTGCATTTTTTTTTTTTTTTTGCCACTTAAGCCCCGTTCACACTACCAGCGACTAAGTCGCCAGGGGCTGGCGATGAGGTTGCTAGTGGGCGTTCCCTCTACTGGTTGCCTTGACAGTGAATCAGCTTTTGTGTCTCTAAATACAAACATTTTGGAGGCAAAATACTAAATATAATATAAATATAAACTAAATCCGTACATACAAACAAAAATGAGTGAGAAGCAGAGCCTACTTTTGTTCTGTTGCGTATGTTTATCTACTGCTGAGAGGAGAGCGATTAAAACAGCTCTACCGTCTTCCTTCCTATTGGCTGTCGCACCCGAAAGTCGCTCTCTTTATTTGCACAAAGTTGAAGGATTCTTAACTTTGTCTCGTCGCTGGACACGCCCCATCCGGTCGCCAACGGCCGCTGTCGCTCTTGTCGCCGGAAGTCGCTAACTCTCCATTGAAATGAATGGGGTCGCGTCACTTTGTCGTTTGTAGTGTGAACAGGGCTTTACTATCAAAATTGTGGCACTTGGGCATTAGTGTTTAGCTGGCATGCTGTGTTTCCGAATTTCCTATGGTGGTTTCGTGTCAATAGGAGTAATGGATTCTAAGATATTGGCAAATATTTTTAACCACTAAAATGCAACGTTGCACAAACCAGAAGGCAAAACCTGGCATGTTTGGTATCGCTTGACTCAACAAGGATTCAGGAGTCTAAAAAAGGTGACTCCCGTGAAAATTAGTCGACCACACCCAGTTATAAACATGCGAATATTGCCACTATGTAGCACTGGCTCAATTTCTCAGGCTCCTTCAGGGCATCGTGCTGATGACCCATACCAAGTTTTGTAACGATAAAATATCTCTTTGTTTTGTAAAATATCTAACTTACTACAAAATTCAAAATGTTCAACGCCAAAAATAGCTGACATGGGAAATGTCATGATGCACTGAAGAGACCAGTTTTGTGATTTTTAGCTAAACCATTCAGAAGTTATACGCTAAAATAGCCATTTTTCGTATCTCCTGACCACTAGGTGGCACTGTGCCGAAACACTGCAGGTAGCCTCAGGTCATGCTTGTTGTAACACAAACCAAGTTTGGTCTCAATACGCCAAACCTTTGCAGAGATATAACCTCACATCCATTTTTGCGTGCTTTTCGTATAATTAGTTTGTACGTTATTCGAGAACGGTTTGACTAATCAACTTGAATTCCATAACTTTTTGCCAGCATGGTCTGAAGATGCTCTGAGCCAATTTTGGTGAAAATCAGACAAACTGTCTAGGACAAGTTTTGAAAAAGTAGGTTTTTCAAACAATAAAAAAAAAACAAAAAAACGAAACTTTACGATTTTTGAATCTTGGTGTTATTTCGACAAAGTTATTAGCATAAACATGAGTGAAACTTTAGACAAGTGGTGGCGCTAAAGAGTTTGAGTTACAGACTTCAAATTTGCTATATGTTGACACATCAGACTGTCCTCTATCAGTGTGACAAATTTCATAACTTTCCCGCAAGCGGTTCTATGGGCTGCCATAGACTAGAACAACAACAACGTCAACGGATACAATAGGTGCCTCTGCACCTTTGGTGCTTGGCCCCTAATGACTTTATTCAATGATTTCTTCTCTTCCATGTCAGTCTTTGACGTGCTTTTTTTTTTATTTTTTTTATTCAGGGTCAGAAAGCTCTCGGATTTCATAAAAAAAAAAAAAAAAAAAATCTTAATTTGTGTTCTGAAGATCAACAAAGGTCTTACAGGTTTGAATTGACATACGAGTAGAGTAATTAATGACATAATTTTCATTTTTGGTGAATTATTCGTTTAATTCTAACAAGTTTTTGAAGTTTTCTCTTGTGCTCACTTAGGCTGCATTTATTTGATCAAAAGTACATTAAAAACGGTTTTCAGCAGTCTTTAGTGTTACATTATCATTCAGAATCTCTCATTTGATCACAATTAAAGTTGTTTTTAAAAACATAATGGTTAAATCATTGGGCTGGCAACACATAGGGCACAGATTTTGAACCACAGTAGAGCATGAAACATTTAACTAAAGGGGTACCAAGATTCATTACCAACGTTGCACCTTTAAGACACAAGACACTTAACCCCTCATTGATTTATAGTAAATGTCTCTGCAATTAGTGCAATGTTAAGCATTTGTTAAATGTCAAGTGGCTAATTAAAAAAACAATTGTTTTTAAGACGTCTTGCTTCCAGAAGTGTAAGTCTAATTTATGTAAATGTATCGCCAAGAAGCAATTTTGTTCTCCGTGCACACAAATGGTTAAGTGACTGTAGATAATTGACAGTAATGTGCAGTATTTTCACTTGTGTGTTTTGGAAATAATGAATCATGAAATAAATGAGCTAAATATCTTTTCAATTGGTTCCAGGTCTTTAAGACTCAGTCCTGCTCTCAAATTTTTCTCCCAACCTCGAAATCAATTCCGAGCGGTGCTTGAGAAAGACTCTTTAAAGATGAGTCACATCAGAGTAATTTCTTTGCTTGCTACAAATCAAGGCTAAGCCGTGAGGCCTTGTTTTATGGTATTTCTTACCAATATTTTAGCACATAGAGATGTGGAGAACATCTTTCTTCAAAGAGCTTATTTTCTTTTGAACTCTCCGTGCCAGACTTGATGTTCAGAATCGCTTTAAAATGCATTAAAAACGCCCCAATAGCTGATAACTGCCCCTTGTGCGTCTGCCACACAGCTTGAAATGTCCTTTCATTTTCTGTCTAAGGACAAATTGAGGTTTTGTTGAGGCATATTGATTTTCACCTTAGCCTGCTTTTGCATTTTCGAATAATCAGATGGCCCGAAAAGTAGCTGTTTTTAAAGATGCTCTTTATATTGAGTGAAAAATTACGTTTTGATTGTATTTCATGTAGCTTTTGGTGGCTGTATCTGTGTTTCCTTTCTTTTATGTGATTTGTCCTTACATAAACGGCATGAGTGAATTACCTCAAATGTCTTTTCCCTATTTCACACCCTGTCTCTCACTCATTGGTTGTTTCTCATGCATAGGACATTCTTAACAACTTGGATAACACTGGCTCGTGTGACCTGGAAGATGATGACCTCATGCTTGACGTGGATCTGCCAGAGGACGGGGCCTTACTCAATGGTTAGTGTGTATACACACACACACACACACGGTGTAATTGAGTAGTATTTGAGGAGAAGCCAAATGCGCATTCTATTTGACATTTAAAGTGCTTACAGATATGGAAAGTCTAATAGAATCACATCTGCATCACAGTTTTCTCAAAACTTGTCAATCTGGTTAATAAATTATTCGGTGAATTAATGTCTCTCTATTGAATTTGTAATGTAATCATCCTTGCATTTATCTTTGATCAATTAATTCATTGTCCGTTTTATATATATATATATATATATATATATATATATATATATATATATAAATAAATGTGTGTGTGTGTGTGTGTGTTTTTTTTATATATATATATATATATATATATATATATATATATATATATATATATATATATATATATATATATATATATATATATATATATATATATATATATAATAATGTATGTATATATATATATGTATGTATGTGTGTGTGTATATATATATATATATATATATATATATATATATATATATATGTATATATATGTGTATATATATATATATATATATATATATATATATATATATGTGTATATATATATATATATATATGTATGTATGTATGTGTATGTGTGTGTATATGTATGTATATGTTTGATGTATGAATTATGAGAAAACCTAGTAAATATGGGTACTAGCAAAACATTATAGTAAAATAACCTACAATAATAGGTAAAAATAAATATTTCATATGAAGGTTTTTAAGTGTTTTAAGCTTTTGCTCCATTTTTATTCACCTTTTGACTTCTGTTCAGTTCATTTAATAGCTCTATAATGTGAGATGAATTTTTAAATGTATAAATAATTAATTTAGTCTTTCAGTTAATTTGAGGGCATCAAATGCATGTATAATAGTTATCAAGAATTAGAAAGATGTCAAAAATATCTAAAATAGTTTTAGGTAAGTTCTGCAAGTTAAACTGAAGGACACTGCTTGACTTTGCATGTCAGCTGACAGATACAGTCTACAAAAGACTAAATTAGTTTTTAACACAACATTATACACTACCGTTCAACAGGTTTTTTTTTTTTTCTCTCCAAGAAATTAATACTTTTTATTCAACAAGTACACGTTAAATAAATCAAAAGTGACACTAAAGACAGTTGTGTTGTTACAAAAGGTTTTCATTTCACATAAACCCTGCTCTTCTGGTCTTTCTATTAATCAAAGAATCATAAAAATGTGTCTGTTTCCTCACGCACAACTATTTTTAATATTAATAATAGTAGAAAATGCTTCTTGAGGACGAGGTGAGCATATTTGAATGATTTCTAAAGGATCATGAGTGCTGCTAAAAAACAGCTGTGCCATCACAGGAATTAATTAAAATTAAAATAAAGTTGTAAAAAATATCAATATTTCACAATATTGCTGTGTTTTTGATCAAATAAATGCAGCCTTGGTGAACCAAAAGATACAAAATCTTTCCAAACCCAAACTGTTGAACGGAAGCGAATGTGGGCCTTTCTACAAAATTGATCCCAAGGCGGCAGAGTTGGAAACGAACAAAAATTGTAATGTATGCAAATTGTATAATATCCAAGGTACACATTTCTAGTAATTGTGTACTTAATTCTCATATTGTATTTTCAGAAAGTTTTGGAATACTTGTCCTCTCACCAAATTTGTCGCTACCAAAGCACAGTAGTAATAATTTAATTAGAAGGATTATATTGATTTATTCCCATTTTGTTTACATCTACATTGTAAATATATATTTTTGCTATTTTATTACAATTTTACCATTTATAGCATTTGTTGTTGTATTTTGAATCTAGTTTTTCTTTGTAAAAGGAAAAAGTTGATCATACTGATTTCAAAGTTAAGAATTCATTAGTTTGAATATACGTTTAACCAAAAACTATCATAATATCTTAGTTGATAATTCAGTATACTTTATTTTTGACAAAACAGCCCATGTTTTGTGAGAGCACATTTTTGGTATTGACGGTAATGCTTTGGTAGCGACCACATCACATTACAGAATTTGAACTTGCATACTAAAACACTACTAAAACATACGAAAAAAATTGTGTAGCTGTTCTAAAATTTAGTTTTTTTCCCCTAAATATGAGGATTATGTGTTCTCTTTTGTCACTACTGAAACAATGACATGTTTCGGTAGTGACAATTCAATGGGATAACGCAGAAGAAACAAAACAAGGATGTCACTACTGAAACTCCACCAAATGTTTCGGTAGTGACAACTTGAAAGATGCTAATCAGCGCATGGTTAGCTAGCACAGTTCTGAACAGTGGTATACATATAAAAATGAAATGGTATTGAATAGCTCCCAAAAAAGTGTGCTTAATTGCAAGAAAAAGGTGTTTGGTAATGACGTTCCTTAAAATTATGCAGATTTTTCAGACTTTTGAACGCATTTACCTCAAAATGAAGAGACCCATCTACTCCCGCCTTGTAGCTATGAAAGAGGAATATTTCCTCGGCAGATAGACTAAAACATACAGTGTTTCGGTAGTGACATGAAAAATGTGACTTTTTTTACATAAAGTTTCAGAATAAAACAAATAAAATAAAATAAATAAATATATATAGACAAGATTTTTTTTTACTTTTTTAAAGAAATCCTTAATAATGAAATATTTGGGGAAAAATAGTATTTTATTCAACTGATAAACAAAAAATATAGATGCATTTTGATATGAACTTGTACTTTATGAAATTAAACTTCTATTTTAATGAATTATATGCAGTAATAAACATGTAAACCTATGCTACATGATTCTGGATAAATTAACAATTTTTAAAAAAAATTGGAGATGATGATTCTCTCATGATTCTGAAGAAAAAAAAAATAGATTAGAAATCTAAACAAGATAACAGTTTACTAGTTATTCTGACACAACATTCATTGGATTCAACATTCAAGTCTTTTTTAAAAAATATGTTCGATCAAATTAATTAATAAAGACTTAATTTACTATTGGAATCTCCTGAATGAATGATTCATTGATAAATGTTTTTAAACGTGCAGCTGTCGCCACCTCCTGGTGGAAGAGGATAAACATTACAATACATACATGTGTTAAGATGCTTTAATTTTGATGCCATTATAGACATTAAGTGTTCCCAAAACTATAAACTTTTATTCTAGTACTTCTGTTATTTAAATGTCTGTAACACAGAAATAATGATCATTATGTGATTGAAAGACTATAAGATTGCGTTGGCGTTTGAACAGAGATCGCAATCTTTTCAGGATTAATCGTGCAGCTCTAATGTAAACATTGCACGTACTATCATGTTCTCGCGAGACCTCGTACCACGAGATCTCGTCACATCCCTTATATATATATATATATATATATTTATTTTACCTTCACTTTTTAAAAGAAGCAAAACAGATACTTGAAAAAAACACAATGGAAAAAAAATAGAAAAACATCTATGTAATAAAAAGTATGTAAAAGTACAAACATACAAACCTCTCTGTGTTACTAGCCTATCATGAATGAGTTGATATTCAAGACAGGCCCTGCCTTAAATACTGAATGCTTAATGTCAACTGAATCATCCGAGTGACTCTCAGATAAACTCTCAGTGTTAGAAGAGAATGTCCTAGCGTCGCTTCCTGTTTTCTTCTCAGAGTTTCTTTTCGAGTGTGCGAGTGAAGTCACAGGGTGGTTACGGGTTCTGCGGATTCCAGAGTCTTGTGTACGTAGATGAATTCCACATTAGAGATTGCAAACAAAAGACTTCATACATACACTTCACAAATGACATTTAAATGACTGAGTACAATGACACAGACAATTCCTTTCTGTTTGAGAATGTTCTTTCAGCTGTGTCTCTTTTAAATGCATTTTTTTACTTAGTTTTTGTGTTTTGTTATGTTTACATTCAGTATTTTGGCCTGTGCCATCAGCAGGAACCGGTCAGTTTTACACAGTTTGCTGTGTGTGTGTGTGTGTGTGTGTGTGTGTGTGTTGTATTTATAGCCCCGGGCATCATGCCCTGCAGTCATGTGAGAGGGTTGCAGAGCCAAAAAAGAGCCAGAGGAGGGAATAGATGACTTCAGAACCCCCTCCCCCTTGTTTGTCCCCTCCCTGTCTGTCTGTCGTCTTTCCTCCTTCATTCCTTCCATGGTCGATCCGTCCACTTGGCAGGCAGGAAAGCCTGCTGTTTTGACGCTAGTTCCCGTGACCAGAGGGCAGACCCTGCCAGAGGGCTGTGTCGACTTTAGCCGAGTCCCCCACCATCAGTTCTCTTTCTCATCTGAAGGCCCCACGGCTCAGGGATTACAGCTGTGTGTCTCTGTATGCGTCTGATTCTGGTCAAATCTCCCAGGGAGTTCCCAGAACTCACAAGCTCATACACACACACCCAAGTTCCAACACTGCGGAAAAGTTATTGGATTTGCAGATGCTCAGGTGGCCACTGAGACAGTCGTTGAAGTTTGACACAACTTTTTAAAGTTTTCTACATACTTTTTTTTTTTTTTTGTGGAGCTACAACTTTGGACTTTTTAACTTTGGGGAGTTTTTGTCCAGCTGCATTTCAACCTTTTTCTTTTGGATGTGTCAGTCAAAACAAACCATCTCTGCTCTTAGTTCTAAGGTTATTTGTATTCGTGTGGGTGAGTTTTAGGCTGTTTTTCTAGTCTGTTTTTGAGGCTCTGGCAGTGAACCGGACAGCAAGGACAAGAGGAATGTAGCAGGTCTGTTTTGGAGCTTAGTTTTCTGTCTGTTCTACTAGCTGTCTTACTCTGTGCTAGAAGTGTATAGAAAGCTTGAGAGAGTGCTTATGTGAGTGTGAGACAGAGATTTCATATGCCTCGGAGTGTGTTAGTGTAAGTTTTCCCTGATATCTCGCCTCAGGCGGTGTGAGTGCTTTGTACGGAAACTCTAAGAGCACTGCGTTTGGAAGGACGCCGCACAACCTCCAAGAGAAAGATGACCTTCTTTTTTCAAAGAATGTGTGTGTTTGGTTCTGAGTGTTTCTTGGAGACCAGTTGAATCGTGTTTAAAAGTGAATTGGGTTGTGGGCGTTTGTTTAATGCATTTGTTTGTTTGTCATTGACTGCTGTTGACCCCTCTGTGCTTGCAGATGGGATGGCCCACTTCGAGCGCTCTGACAGGGGGGGCCGGCCGGCTCAATGGAGGAGAAGACAGCAGAGATGGAGTGGAACAGATCATGCTCATAATGACAACAGGTGAATGCCTTGAAACACTTATTTCCTAATTTACTAAAAACGTAGAACAGGAATTGATTAGATTATGAAAAGTGGGCATTACATACATACAAGAATGAAGAGCAAGTGTTTCACATAAGTCGCTATTAAGTTTATATTTTTATATTTTAAGTTTATACTATTATACACTACTAGTCAAAAGTTTGTGAACCGTAAGATTTTCAAGGCGCTTTTTAAAAAAAAAAAAAAAGATTCTTCTGCTCAGTGAGCCAGCATTTATTTGATCAAAAGTACAATTTAAAAATATTTTACTATTTAAAATAACTGTTTTCTATTTGAATATATTTGTAATTTATAAATGTAATTTATTTCTGTGATCAAAGCTACATTTTCACTTTTTATTGCAGTCTTAAGTGTCACATGATCCTTCAGAAATCCTTCTAATATGCTGATTTGCTGATCAAGAAACATTTATTATTATTATTATTATTATTATTATTATTAGCAAGATTTAAAACCGTTAAGTAATTTTTTTTTTCAATCACTTTGGTGAATAGAAACTTTTTGACTCGGGCCACATCAGGTTTTTCACATCAAGTGAGGGGCCCGCATAATCTGTATGTCAAATGAAGCTTTTGAGGATTTTTGACAAATTAAGATTTTTCCTAATTTAACACTCACTTACCACTATACTGTATGTATACTTTTACATAAATGGAAGTTCTATTCTTGTACCATCTGTACCTTATTTTTTATGAGCACTTTGACACTGATAAGTTGCACTGATGCAAGACATATTTTATCATTTCATTCAGAAATAATCTAAAATAAATGAAACAAATACAAAAATTACAAGCATGTATTTATATTTCCCTCACTCTACAAGAAACTCACGTAAATTTAGCAGTGTTCAGAACAGAAAAAGGAACAAAAATATACACTACCAGTCAGTTTTTTTGAACGGTAAGATTTTTTTTTTTTCTTGTTTAAAGAAGTATTTTCTGCTCACCAAGCCTGTATTAATTTGAAAACAGAAAGTACAGAAAAAACAGTAATAAAACATTTTAACTAATTAAAATAGCAGTTTGTATATTTGAATATAGTTTATAAATGTAATTTATTCCTGTGATTTCTAAGCTAAATTAATTATTTTTGCAGTATGTTGTATCAAATAAATGTGTATCAAATAATTAGTGTAAGTAAAAAAAAAACAACCACAAATTATAGTGGCATTCACTATAACCATTTATTATAAACGCCCAGCCTAAATATTTAAAACAAAACTGAAACTAGCGACATTGTTGCTGGAAAATGCGCAATACAAACTCACTTGCCTTTAATCGTTACCAATCCAAATGTGCGCACTT
Organism: Cirrhinus molitorella; assembly: GCA_033026305.1. NCBI lineage: Eukaryota > Metazoa > Chordata > Actinopteri > Cypriniformes > Cyprinidae > Cirrhinus > Cirrhinus molitorella. The sequence goes on from CM065135.1 coordinate 19,654,879, forward strand.
TGAGCTTGACCTTAATTGTTTTATATAAATCGCCTTGGAATATAAATGATAAAAATGCAATTTATAATCCAAAAAAAGTACTATATCAGTTTTACTAAAGATGTGTGTAGAAAACAGAAGAAGAAAGCATGATATTTGCAAGATAAAATGGCCAATTATTTCCTTTTATGTTTTCCTCATTAAATTACAGTGTTCATTAGCAGATTGGCATTTGTTCTCCTATTGGAAAGTCTACAAGAGCATTTTTTTAAAACCAAATTTTTATTTATTTATTTATTTTTTTAAAAAACTAAATTTTGTACCTGAGGTTTGCGGTTTAAATGCCGCAGCTGTCAGATGGCGCTTGTGTTTAGTGAAGTGGAAAATGGAGAAAGGCTTTATATATCGCACTACATGATACAGCGCCATCTATTTAATTTTACTGATATTGCATCAAATTAGCTATTTTTGTTCCAACTGCCTTGCGGGCCGGGTAAAAACGTTGTTGTTTGCCCACCTCTCCACTATACCATTCAAAAGCTTGGAGTAATTTTTTATTTTTTGTTTGGGAAAAGCATCCTTGCTAAATAAGTGATCAAAAGATTTCGGTTTCAGGTAAATGCTGTTCTTCTGAACTTTTTATTCATCAAAGAAACCTGAAAATTCTACTCGGCTGTTTTCATAATAATAATAATAATAATAATAATAATGTTGTTTTTTTGAGCAGCAAAATAGTAAATTAGAATGATTTCTGAAGGGTCATGTGAAGGATCATTAGTTTATTTCAGAAACAAAACACCGCTGTGTTACTCTGAGACAAGCAACAATTCTGCTACAGCTTCAAAGGTAATACAGCATGTTCTGTAAAATTGAGCAAAAACACATAATATAGTGTTTAAAATGTAACACTATCACAAGATCAACTTCTTATTAACTGTGCTGTTGTATAAAATCACATTTAAGCTTGTGATAGATCAGCACTCACGTGATATATATAAATACAGTGGCATTTTCTTCTCCAGTATCTTGTTTTTTTGTCAACAGTCAAATATATGAAATATAAAATGATGTACAGTTCTGGGGGCGGGGTCAGCGCGTTAACTGCGTTAAAATATTTTAATTTTTATTTTTATCATAACTAATTAAGTTAACGCATTAAACTGACAGCCCTAATAATAATAATAATAATAATAATAATAATAATAATAATACAATCTTGTGATTTAGAAATAATAATGGCAAGTTTTTTTTCTTTGAATAACCGTTGACGAGTAAATAGGCGGTCAAGTAGTCAGTGTATTCTGGTCGATATCATGAAGTTTGGAAGAAGCTGTTTTTGCAGTCCTTTTGAACTGAAGAAAAAGTTTGGACTCCTAAACTTGCAGTTTAGTGATCAAGAGAGTTAAGTTTTTTCTTTAATGCTAATTAGTATTTCTTTGTCTTGTATTTATTTCTATCCACCTTATTCAATGCGGAAGTAAGCCTATGGGTGAGACTTCCAGTTCACTAGTTACTACAGGGAAATAATGAGAGGCATAACAATGTGCAGTAAACTGCAAAACTGTTTGCATTAAAAACCGGTGTGTTCATAATTAAGATAATACATTAAAATAATGTTAAAACACACCGATTTGCAATATAAAAATAGCTGGACGTGGATTAGCCCAGAAACCAGACCCATAAAATTGACTAATTGCCATGCCCACTCTTACTGGAAAAATAAGGTGGATAATGTCATGAAATCTAAATTCTCTCTTACTCTTTCCTTTAGGCTGGCCGGGTTTCATTACGATGCCTGTCGTACAGGCCATCGTCTCCTCCATCCTGCAGTTCAGCATGACAGTCACACGGTGGCGCTAGATGAACTTACTCTCAAGCACATGACAGAAGACTGCTCGTCCGTCAAATCACAGCTGCTCAAGCTTAAGAGTCTGCTGCAGGTACCACACATACACACAATTTTGCACTTACATATGCAAACACAGCTGTTATTCTCTGAGCAGCTTTTAGTATGTGTGTAGAAGTAAAACAAAAAGACAAAGAATATAAAAACCTGGGAAGTTATAAACACGAGTTTCATCTCTTGAATAAATTGTCGTTTTATGTAGATGGATGATGGTGAGATCACTCCAGAGAGTTTGGATTCCAGCGAAGATGACAGCAGAGCCCAGCAGGTCCGTAACATCCTATAAACACCCACCTGAATAGAGTTGTTCAGCTCGCTGTCCTAAAATCTGAAAAAGAACATTAGCATTTTGAAGCCACAGGCTCCCTCAGGATTTTCTAATGTGTTTTTATAAAAGTGGTTTTTAAACGCTAAATGCTTGTTTACTGGAAGAGACTTCGCTGGTTTGTTCTACATCATAAATTGCACACATTCATCTTAACATGAACTTTGAAGCTGTTAAAAGAATCCTAATGTAGCAGCTTCTTTTTTTAAAGCACACAACAGTTTCAGAATTCACATTTGAGCTGTGTGTAATTTATGAAGTAGAACAAAACATTAATATATCTCAAGTAATGTTTACCACAGACCTTATTATACTCATAAATTGCAAACTGCTATTCTAAAAAGCCATTAGTAATTCCAGAGGGAACCCATGCTGAATTAGCCTTCTCTCTTGGCCTAAAAATTGACGTCAGCACCTCTGTTTTTTCTATTTTGTACACTTGTATTATGTCTATGTAGACAATTTAACGCGTGATTTTTATTTTGTCAGATGGAAGAGCTGATGAGGGAGGTGGCGCATCTCAGGGAAGAGTTGAAGAATAAAGATAAAGTCATCACACGGCTCACTCATCAACAACATCAACAATCCGTGAGCCATCGTCATTCCTGACACATTCACACTTGCGCTCATTTTGGCCGTTTTGGATTGATTGAAAATACATAATACATGAGTGGCTAATCAGAGCCTGCGGTGTCTACTGAAAGTCATGCTAACTCCATGTCTGCATGTATAAGGTGAAATCAGGGCGAGATGTTCTCAGAACCAACCCACATCTCATGCTGTTCATTAACTTTGGCGCATCAGCACGTGCATTTCAACCTTTAATCCCAATTACTGTCACCTTCAGTGCAATTATATCATTAGCGCTAATAAACTTGCTCACCGCTTTTGCATTATGCTGATTGCAAAGCAAAGATGAAAACAGTTGAGAATTCTTTACATTAGAGCAAGAGTACATTATTAGTGGTGCTTAAGGCAATAATCTGTATTATTTCCACATTGGTTAGGGAATTTAAACTCTGTCTCACTTCTTGTGCTACTGCCCTGAACGATACCTCAAATGGTGTGGCTTGTTAAAGGAACACTCTACTTTTTTGAAAATAGGCTCATTTTCCAACTCCCTTAGAGTTAAATGAATGAGTTTTACCGTTTTTAAGTCCATTCAGCCGATCTCCGGGTCTGCCATTAGCACTTTTAATTTTCCTATTTAAATGGTTTTAAAAATGTTTATCAAATTGAGATTGCACGACAACTTTGCATTAAAAAAAATAAACTAATAAAAAATCTAAATAACGAATAATTTAATATTAATAATGTATTAAACTATTTATTATAAAATGTTTATCACAGAACTTCTTTTCATAGAAATAATTTAGTAGTATAATTTATTTATTTATTACTGTAGTTTAATTTAGTTATGTTGTGTCAAAAATAATAAACAATTTGGTTATATTAATGGTTATTTCTATCGATTTACATAATTGTAATGTTAGACTGCAAAATTACTTTGCAAATCTATTTTAGATAAAACAAATAAATGGCAATTTATTACAAATATTTGTTAAAAATATTGATATGAATATTAATAATAGTAATAATTCATTGTTTTTTCTATAGCTCAATGATTTTTTTTTTGTTGTGTCAAAAATAAAACTATGAAAAATGTTTATCTTCACAATTTATATTATTTACACAATGGTTATATTTAAATTGCAAAGCTACTTTGCAAAACAGTTTTAAATAAAACAAATGTATGTATTTAGTATGAATATTGTATCATTAATTATAATATTAATAATTAATAATGAATTCTTTTTACTATTGCTTAATGTTTTTTTTTTTTTTATGGTCATGTCCTGTCAAAAAAACAAACAAAAAACAATTGGTTATATTTATGGTTATTTATATTACTACATAATGGTTATATTTAGATAGTAATTTATTAGGAATATTCATTATTAATAATAATTTATAATGCTTTTTTTGTTACTATAGTTATTAAATTATTAATAATAGTGATTAAGCTATCTGCACAATTTGGTTATATTTATATTTGTTTTTATTTACATAATGGTTATTTAAATTTAGGGAAGAAAAAATAGTCATTTATTATAAATAATTTTAGTGCTACTACTACTACTACTGATTGTTTTGCTATATATAATAGTCATTATTGTTGTAGTAATTTATTTTTGTCATGTTGTGTCAAAATAAAACTATGAAAAATGGTTATCGTCACAATTTGGTTATATTTATAGTGATTTTTATTTACATAATGGTTATTTAAATTTGAAAACTACTTAGCAAAACTGTTTTAAAAAAGACAAAAAAATTTAATTTATTATGAATAATCTATTAAGTAATAATATTTTTAATAATCCTTTTTTGCCATGTCATGTCAAAAATAAAACAGAAAAATAGTTACCTTTACAATTTGGTTATATTTATGGTTTTTAATAATTTATTTTTATTTACATAATGGTTATATTTAGATTTGTAAAACTACTTTGCAAAATAATTTTAGATAATATTAAATTATTATGAATATTTTATTAAACTTATAAAAAAAAATATTAAATAAAATAATAATTAAACTATCAATTCTTAATGTTGTTCATCACACTTTTAAAAAAATTATAAAAAGTATAGCTATTGGACATAATGGTCAATTTCACTCTGCTAGAAATGCCCTGGAAACTAGGTTTGTGGGAGCAAGTTTTGAATGGATAAGATATTCAAACCACTCATTTTCTATAGAATGTGTACAAATCAAATGAATATTTATTTGATTCTTTGTCTTTCAGCCGTTGAGATGTCAGTGTCATCAGCAGAAGTCAGGGGTCAAAGGTGAGAGAAGAACTCATCATGATAAATCCACTCAGACGGTGTGGCGACCGCCCCATCATCACCCCGCTGTGAGTCATTTCTCGCTATCTGGCTAGCAACGTGCATGCCAACATGATCGCATCATCAAGACACCCAAACCTCTCCCAAAATGTCAGTGTAGTGAGAAGAATGTATCTGTGTGTGTCCTTGGTTAGCCGTCTGCCTCGGTTTCATTTCCTGCTAAACCTCTCTAGGCTTTATAGGTGGCTAGTTGTTTACAAAAGGGGGAAGCAAATGTATTGTCAGGGCTGACAAATCAGACAACACATTCCTTCTGTTCTTTTCCTCTCCTCCATCCTTTCCTCCCTCGCGCTCGTTTTTCGTAGTGAAATAGCACGACGGTCTCGCGGGACGCCCTGAGCTGAGGCTAGTTTGCCGAGGTGCCGATTTGGCCAATTTGCAGCTGCTAGGGGAAAACGGCATCTACTACAGAGTGCAGAATGATTGTCATCTCCTATTTAAGTGAAGCCTTGCTGCACCTACTCCGGTGGTTGAGCTTTCAGAGCCCCAGCCTGGGATGTTCACCAGGGCGACGTGTTCTTATTGAGGACCGGCACACAATCAGTAAAGCTAACGGCACACAGCGAAAGACCGGAGTCAGGAGAGATTATAGGGAGGAGAGAGAGAGATGAGGGAGGTAACAAGAGATGGATGAGAATTCAGAAGTGGAAATGAAGAAGAGAAATAAACTGTTAGAGGGGATTGGGGATAACAGGACTTGTGTTCAGTTTGCATAAGTGACCCTGGACCACAAAACCAGTCATAAGGGTCAATGTTTTGAAATTGAGATTTATAAATCATTTGAAAGCTGAATAAATAAGCTTTCCATTTGATGTATGGTTTGTAGGGTAGAACAATATTTGGCTGAGATACAAGTATTTGAATATCTGCAAGAAAAAAATCAAAATATTGAGAAAATCGCCTTTAAAGTTGGGAGTGGGTGAAACACTTTTTTTTGTAAGATATCAATGTAGAAAATCAATTCTTAGAAATGGAAAAAATATTACCCTGAAGGAATAGTTCACCCTAAAATAGAAAATTCTTTCATCATTTACTCACCTTCGTGTTATTACACACCCATGTAACAAGTTAAACTTTGCATATGTTCATTCTAAAATAAGTTTTCAATGATCAGTTATTAATTGTCTTAGGACTGCAAACAATCTAAAGAAATGTATAGCATATTAAAGCCATAGTTCACCCAAAAATGAAAATTCTGTCATTAATCACTCACCTGGAATGCCAGGGTTCCATTGGGTCATGGAATTTCTGGAATATCATGGAGTTTTAAAAGGTCTATTCCAGTCATTGAAAGTCAGGGAATTTATTTATTTTTTTTGTCCAAGTCATGGAATATCAGGGATTTTTGATTGTTGCTTTAAATTTTAGTTTCTATTTATCAATTAACAACTAATCCCCACATACCTGATGGCAGTCTGTAGGTGCGTGAGAATCCAAAACCGCAAAGGGTCAAAACGGCCAACAAAAAACAAATCCCGCACACTACAAAACATGCAAAAAATATCAGTTATCAGTTACAAATCACATTTAAAAAGACATTCAAGAAGACATCATAACCAATCACTGCAGAGAACCATTGATTAGCAACACCACTCAATGGGTACATCACCTGACCGAGGGGAATTTATTTATTTTTTAACGTATATACACATACACAAAAATCAAAATGCATTACAGCATCAAATTGAATAATGCTTCGTCATTCATACAAAGAGGTGACAACTTTGGTAAGGTAAATATCCAAAATAACTTGCGTCGCTGCAAAAGCAATTCCAAATCGCCCCCTCTAGGTGGCACATTAACCCTTTCAATACCACAAAAACGTAAAGTAGAAACATCATGGTTTAAGGTAAAAAAAAAAATGTGCTGCTACTGGATAGTTCAGATCTTTTCTCCGAGTAGAACTCTTGTGCTCACTAATTCTTTAAGTTGTCATGATGTTTTACCAACATAGCCTAGACCACAACGACATCGAAACAAATAAGTTTCTATTTTTCAAAATGTAAATTTTCTATACCTTTTTTTTTTTATTGCATTGTTTTGCCTATTTTTATGGCTAGGCTATTTTTCTGTGCCATTTTATTCCCTTCCCGCATGTCAACTGGCAATCACTTAAGTCAAATGTAGTCACCAGGCTGTACCTGATAACTAAGGCAAACATGCCAGGAAAATGTCAATTTCAAGAGCTTTGGCTACAAAATGACCACTTCAAAGCCTGGTGTGAAAAGTAGATGATAGAAAAGCAAAAACTTAATGTGATTTAAAACAAAACAAAACTTGATAAACTTGATTACAAACAGAAAATTCTTTAGATTGTATAGCCTCTGAAATCATAAAAAACAAATTAATTTCTGTAGAAATAGTGCAAAAAAGCCAGTTTCCACCACTCAATAAAAACAAGTCACAGTTCTGACTTATTTTCTCACAATTGCGTGATACAAACTTGCAATTCTGACTTTGTTTCTCAGAATTGTGAGATAAAAATTCTGAATTGTGAGTTTTATCTTTATTTTAAGTCAAAATTGCATGATATAAACTTGCAGTTGCGAGGGGAAAAAAAGTCAGAATTGTGTAATTTCACAATTTTCAAAATTTTCAGAATTGTGAGATTAAAAGTTGCAATTGTGAGTTATAAGTCAGAATTACATGATATAAACTCGCAATTCTGTGAAGATATCAGTATTTTTTTTCTCCTCAGAAATGAGTATTTATATCTCACAATTCTGAGAAAAAAGTCAAAATTGCAAGATACAAACTCGCAATTGCAAAAAAAAACAAAAAACAAAAAGTCAGGGAAAATAGAATTTGACATTTGGCTTAGAGTCGGAACCCTGCATTCCAAACCCGTAAGACCTTTGTTCATCTTCAAAACACAAATTAAGATATTTTTGATGAAATCTGAGAGCTGTCTGACCATGCATAGATGGCAACGCAACAAGTCAAAACCCCAGAAAAGTAGCAAGGACATCAATAAAATAGTCCATGTGACATCGGTGGTTCAACTGTAATGTTATGAAGCTACAAGAATACTTTGTGTACGCAAAGAAAACAAAAATAAAAATTTTATTCAACAGTTTCTTCTCTTCCGTGTCAGTTTTCAAAACACGTTCAGTACTCTCGTGAATGCTCGTCAAAGACTGACAGAGAAGAGAAGAAATGTTGAGTAAAGTCAAAATTTCTTTGCGCGCAAAAAGTATAATCGTAGTTTTATCAAATTAAGGTTGAACCACTGATGTCACATGGACTATTTTAACAATGTCCTTACTACCTTTCTGGGTCTTGAACGTGTCAGTTGCGTTGCTGTCTATGCAGGGTCAGAAAGCTGTTGGATTTCATCAGAAATATCTTAATTTGTGTTTTGAAGATTAACAAAGGTCTTACGGGTTTGGAAGGACATGAGGGTGAGTAATTAATGAGAGGATTTCCATTTTTAGGAAACCTATCCCTTAATCAAAATGTTTAATCTGTGGTTACTGGCTTTATCATCAACTCAGACACTTGCTTACCACGAGTGTGTCCCTGGACGGACTTCCTTTGTGAACAACGTTCCTTTCAGTCAATGATAGACTTGACTCTTTTTTTTTTTTAATGCTAAATGAATGCCTACAATTACCAGGGATGACTGGTTGATTGCACTCGTTCCTGTAAAGAATGGTGATTCAGGAAAACGTCCTACTTGTGTAAATGACATCCTGTACATTAATTATGTACCAGATATCATAGCATCTTTTGTTTACCCCTGTTGTGTCTTGTAAAACAGCTATTACATATCCTGCTTGTCTACACACTGCCATTTATAAAGAAATCTGCAAATTGCATACTAATATCTATAGTACATTGAGTTGGCTATTCAGTATGTAATGCAGTCTCTTGTTCATTTAAGCATTAAGTAAGTTGCTGAGCCAGTATTTTGACTGGTCCACTTTATATCTTATTCTGGCCAGGAACAAACCACTTACACAGGAAGAAACTTGTTCTTGTGTGCTGTTTAGAGTCAGGCGAATCTAAAATCGATCATACCAGAATAAATTGTATTTTTCAGAAAATGCCACAGGAGTCTGTATGAGTGGTTCAGTCCGTTCAAAAGTAAATGTACTGTGGTTTCAGACATGATTTAAAGGATTTGTTCACTTCCAAAAAATAAAAAAAATCCTGATAATTTTCTCACCATGTTATCCAAGATGTTCATGTCTTCCTTTCTTCAGTCAAAAAGAAGTTAAGGTTTTTGAGGAACACATTCCAGGACTTTCTTCAATATAGAGGACTTCAATGGGTTGAAGGTCCAAATTGTAGTTTTAGTGCAGCTTCAAAGTGCTCTACACGATTCCAGCCAAGAAATAAGGGTCTTATCTAACTAAATGATTGTTCATTTTCTGAATAAAATGTATATACCTTTTAACCACAAATACTCATCTTACACTAACTGGACCTCATGCATTACTAGTCATTTTGGAAAGGTAACATGTCACGTAGGCAGAAGTACCGACCCAGTGTTTACAAAGCTAACGTGCAAAAAAAGTCCAACACCCTTTACAACAAAAGGTAAAACAACGAAAAACTAACTGTGCGTGACTTTGACAATGTGATTATTGCAGAGCTAGTGCAAGATGAGCATTTGTGGTTAAAAGTAATATTTATTTTTTTATTTTTTTTATTTTTAAGAAAATGACTTATTGTTTTGCTAGATAAGACGCTTATTCCTTGGCTGGGATTATATAGAGCCCTTTGAAGCTGCATTGAAACTGCAATTTGGACCTTCAACCTGTTGGCCATTATTGAAGTCCACCATATGGAGAAAAAACCTCTGGAAGACTGGAGTCAGGAGAGATTTTAGGGAGGAGAGGGAGATGAGGGAGGTAACAAGAGATGGATTAGAATTTAGAAGTGAAAATGAAGAAGAGAAATAAACTGTTATAAGGATTTGGGGATAACAGGACTTGTGCTCAATTTGCATATGTGACCCTGGACCACAAAACCAGTCGTAAGTGTCAACATTTTGAAATTTAGATTTATAAATCATCTGAAAGCTGAATAAATAAGCTTTCCATTGATGTATGGTTTGTAGGGGTAGGACAATATTTGGCTGAGATGCAACTATTTGAAAATCAATTATCAAAATATTGAGAAAATCACTTTTAAAGTTGGGGGGTGGGTGAAACACCTTTTTTTTTTTTTTTTTTTGGTAAATTATCCATGTAGAAAATCAATTCTTAGAAATGGCAAAAACATTACCCTGAAGGAATAGTTTACCCCAAAATAGAAAATTCTTTCATCATTTACTCACCTTCGTGTTGTTACACACCCATGTGGCGTTCATTTTTGAAGCATAAACAAAGATATTTTTAATTAAATTTGAGAGGTGAGGAAAGTGGTGTGAAGTGGTGAACACCACAGTAAGGTTTGTTAAAGCAATTTGGACCTTCAACCTGTTGGCCACCATTGAAGTCCACTATATGGAGAAAAACCTGGAAAGGTTTTCCTCAAAGTCCTTAATTTCTTTCTTGGATGATGTAGGGGTAAATAAAGGGGTAAAGTAAATTCTCAGGATTTTTTTTTTCTGGAAATGAAGTAATCGCTTAAGAGTAGGGATGTAACGATAACCGGTTTGACGATAAATCATGATAAAATTCTCCACGGTTAGTATTACCGTTTCATCTTTAAATTATCATTAAAACCGTGTTTGATTACCACGATTTGAACAACTTATGATAAATATATTCTGTCCAGTGTAAAGCAGAGTTTAAATAACAGTCTCAAGTGCGCAGAGCACGCAGAGTAGTTTCGTTTTGAATGAAATCATGACGGAAAGATTGGAGGTTTTAAAAGGGTGCTGAGGGAATATACAAATGAATATAGAAGTGAATGAATTATATGAATATACCTTTAATGGTTCTGACTGTCTTCAGAAAAGATTCGATGGCATTGTGTTTTGATCTTCATTCCATGTAATGCCTAATCAAGTTGTGTTCTTAATCGCAATGCTTTGTCCACGGAGTTTACAGAAACAGTTGTAACTTTGCTGTTCCACAAGTGCCGCCTAGTGGCAGAGTGGATTTACACTGACTTACAATTATGTTCAGCCTGTTTGTAGTTTGTCTAGCTAAAACGGACCAAATTTTCATGCATTGCTGTCATTTGACCTTTTGACTAAAAACAAGGATTCTACAAATTTAAACAATTCACATAAGAGGCTACATCTAGAATTATTTTGATAAAACACATATAACCATTTATTGATTTGACAACCATTTTCTTTATTTAAAGGCTAAAATGTGGTTTACCATTTTATAAAACTTTTTCAAAGCTTTATTTGAACATTTCAAACATGTTATTAGATAAGTGTTGAAGAGAACTGTTGTCAGTCATGTTATAATATAAAATCTTATTGGTAATGTTATTGTTTTAGAGTTTGTGCAAACAGAAGTCATTTTATATGTTGTTTGTTGATTTTAAATATAAAACTTGGTGAAACAATTTGTGTAAGTACTTTTTAAACATTTCCAGCACATTTTAACAATACCGTGATAATACTGATAACCGTGATCATTTTTGTCACTATAATCGTGATAAGAAAATTTCATACCGTTACATCCCTACTTAAGAGCAAGTCAAATATATAGTTGCACTGGTGAATATTTTGAATATCACTGGTGAATATCCATTTACTTGCTACCCATCAAAAAAATCCAAACATTGTTCGATTTCATTTTGACTGAAGCAACAATTAGTTTTAAAATGTCATATAAGCATTTTAGTCCAACTCAAATCAACTTTTGGGGTTTTCTGTGAGATCTGTGTGCATGCTAGCATTCAAGCCTCACTGATAATTCAGTCTGATGTTTAGACATTCATGGTAGTTTGTTAGAGGAAATGTGTGGCGTCTCTCTCTGGGAGGAGTATTTCTTTTCTAAACTGTCTGTTTTGTCGAGATTCACTAGGGTTTGTCTCTTTCTGCAGCTGTGCGGGTCTTGTGTGTGTGCGTGTGTGTCACAGTTTTTCTGTGTGTTGCAGGCTGTACCCACTCCTCTCCTCTCTCCCTGGCAGTGCCAGTACCAGACTGCGCCTCGTGCCAGCATGCCTCAACGCCGACAAAGTGAGTCATTAACCCCTGACCTCTGACCCCACTGGCAAAATGTTCGGCTTTCTTTCCGTCTCTTTCTCTACTGTTTCCTTCCCTTCTCTTTCATATGCTGTCTCCCTAAAGGTTTATGAATATATATATATACACAATATAGTTACACCAGGCAGTAAGTCAGGGCTGTATATGTAGGATATCAGTTTAATGAGAGAGAGGAGGAGATGTGGTGTGAGGATGATAAAAGCAGTTTAAGAGGGTTAGACAAAGTCAGCAAATCCCCGCTGGCCAGTTTGGAAGCGTCCCTGTCAGGTCTAGGTGGGTCACTGCACTGGTTGGATCACACCGTCTGTTCCACTGTGTGTGTTTGTGTGGGTGGCTGTGCTGTGCCCTGTCTTCAGGTGTGTTTGTGCTGGGATTTTGGATACACATTGCTGTGCACCAGTGCGGTCAGTCGAAGAGCCAACAGTTGTCTGAACCAGCATGAACACATGCGGCTGTAATAGATTGTGTGTGAGAAGGAGAGAGATATGAGAGTAACAGGATTCACTGTAGAAGAAGAGCATTTTTATATATGCAGTTACATCCGTTGATTGTTTTACATTTGCTTTGGCAAAATTAAATGTTATGAATATTTTTCTGAATAGAATTAGTAATGGACAGGTAGCCCTCTCTGAAACGAACAAACATGGATCTACAATCCACAGTGAATTCCACCTACAACCTAACAAATGGTTATAATTGGTTGTAGTTGTCTGCACATTAAAGGGATAGTTCACCCAAAAATGAAAATTCTGTTATTAATTACTCGCCCTCATTTCATTCCAAACCCTTTGTTCATCTTCAGAACACAAATAGAGATATTTTTGATGAAATCCGAGAGCTTTCTGACCCTGCGTAGACAGTAACACAACTGACACGTTCAATGCCCAGAAAGGTAGTAAGGACATTGTTAAAATAGTCAATGTGATATCAGTGGTTCAACCGCAGTTTTATGAAACTACAAAAATACTTTTTGTGCGCAAAGAAAACAAAAATAACGACTATATTGAGCAATTTCTTCTCTTCCGAAGATGAACAAAGGTCTTATGAGTTTGGAATGACATGAGGTTAAGTCATTAATTACTTTTTTTTTAAATTTTTTTTTTTTGTTTTACTTACCTTGGTCAGAGTGTGGAAGCCTGTTTTTGCCTCAGAGTAAAAATTTGTAAAAATTCAATCATAAATTTGATGTTGTGAGAGATGAAGTTACATTGGGACGAAGTCGCAATATGAAAGGCATATAAATGTATACTACCGTTTAAAGTTTTGGAGTCAGTGTGAATCAAATGCATCACTGTTTCCAAAAACAAATCACAAGTGGCACAGTCCTTTTTTCACAGATGTTTCCTGAGCATTAAAATGAACACATAAGAATCCTTTCTAAAGGATCATGTGATACTAAAGATTGCTTTAAAAATTCAGCGTTGCCGTTACAAGAGTAAATAAGATTTTATAATACCACATTTAAAATTAAATTACAAGTTGCCTAATAAAACAGTTAAGAATGCTTTAGAAAGTGTTTATTTTAAATTAGTATTTCACAGTATAACTGTTTTAGTGTATTTTTGATTAAATAAATGCAGCCTTTGTGGGTATGAGACTTTTCAAAAACTCAAAAACAATCAACCCCAAACTTTTAAATGGTAGTGTACATAATAATACAATTTTGAAGATGCAGACAAAATGTATTCAATAATTAATTTTCTTAACTTAGAGGTGGAAATGGGCTTCCATAGATTAGAGAAAGTATTTTACAAAAAAGCAATTAGTGCTTTAAAGGAATTGACTCCTTTCCAGTCCATATTAATGAACTTAAAACTCGTTGTTATACCAATATTTTTTAGCAAAAATTCAATTTGCAGTAAATTTTAGCAAGGTTCAATTTGCAGTAAATTGCAGATAGTGTAACTCTGTGCACACAGTAAATTATTCAGTTGTATTGTCCTTGGTATGCTTTTTTACAATCTCATGGCAGTGGAGGATTCAGGTGTATATCATGAAAAATAAGAGAGGAGACCAGTAATTTAGTTTTGCGAGAACAAAGCTGTGATCATTTGAGGGAATGTATGTTTCATATACATTGTAAAGATTGCTGTAGATCAGATAGAGCAGATGTCAGATTGTGTTTGGTGTCTTCCTCAACAGATCTGACCCTTATCCTTTGTTTTGTTTTTGCTCCACTGTTTTTCTGGTCTTTTCTTCTCTCTATTCTTCTGTCTTTTCCATTTCTCCTTCCTCTTCCTACTTCCTGATTGGATGAACTTGTGCTCTGTTGTTTCTCCCCCTCTGCCTATCCCGTTATACCCCGGGACAGGGGTGGAGCATCTTGTACATTACTTCCGTGACACAGCGTGGTACAGTAACATCTACTAAAAGCTTCACCCTTTGCATGGTCACCAGACGTGAATGACCAATGCATGCTTGTTTGAGTTTGATTTTTATTTTTAAAGCATGAATTCAGTTTTTTTCACACATGCAGTTGGCATGAGACTTTTCTGTTTTTTACTGACTTTTTAGCCCAAACCGTTTTTCTGAAGTCCTAATGTTTCTACTCATCTCTTCCTCCGTGGGCTGTGATTGCTGTGATTGTGTCAGATCTGTCTTTGCTCTGATGGAGCTACAGTGTTTACTGGTGTGATCTGGGAGACCCACCGCTTCTCTCAGCCTGCTTCCAGAGACTTTATCCAAACAGTCATCAGTCTGCACAGGTGAACCAGGGTTTAAACATCTCAAACATGCACACGAGCAAAGAATAAACCCGTAGCGCAATTGTCCTTGGTCTTGTGACTGCACAGGGAGACGCTGAACCGTTTTAGAGGACAATTAAAATAAAATGATCCGATAACTCCTTCGGGATTCACATTATAACCTCCACTTCTGCAAACCCAGGATATTAAAAACTCTTCTATTATCAAAATGGCCGCATTTCATCAGCCAAATCTTACAGTAAGACGAATGACTGAATTAAAGCCTGACTTTATTACAGCTCCTTCTGTTGTAATATCCAGCAATTGTGTTACAAAGTTATCTTGTGAAACAGTTTGGAGGCAGTTGATTCTTGGAGTTTGGTTTGCTTTTTAGGGTTCAAGAATAAAGCAAAACAAACACACAAAAACTATAAAACCTTTTATTTTGCTTTATAAAAACATTTCTCTATTATAAAGAAATAAAATAATTAGCAATTATATGTGAAAGCTAAGAATTCATGTTCTTTTTTATAAACAATTAAAAAACAGTGGCATAAAGTGCAAAGCATTACTGATTTCTGATAGTCATGTAAGCGTCCTACAAGTCATTGTTGCAATATTGGCACATCCTCATCTCATCTTTCCCTTTCAGACATAGGAAAGTTCACCCAAAAAAGAAAATTACCCCATGATTTACTCACCCTCAAGCCACCCTAGGTGTATATGACTTTCTTCTTTCAGACAAATACAACTGGAGTTATATTTAAAAATGTCCTGGCTCTTCCAAGCTTTATAATGGCAGTGAATGGCTGTTGAGATTTTGAAGTCCAATAAAGTGCATCCATCCATCATAAAAAGTGCACCACACAGCTCCAGGGGATAATGAAGCGAATCAATGAATTTATATAAGAAAAATATCCATATTTAAGACTTTATAAACCCTAATCTCTAGCTTCCGTAACATCAGCTCCAGTGAGAAATGACGAATGCGGATGCGCAGAGGAAAGAGCAAAACAAAACACCGGTCATGAATTAAAAGAACAAAACGAGGATTTGTAAAGAATGTTGGGTGATTTCGATATAAGTGAAGAAAATATAAAACTTGGTTCTCATGTGGCTAGCATATTCTCATCAGAGCTTATGCTTACGCATATGTCCTACATCATACGCTGTGAACGCGTGTACAACAGTTAGCGAAAAGTAGAGATTGCGGTATAGAAATAAATATGGATATTTTTCTTACACAAATGCAGAAGGCCTTTATTAACCCTCCTGAGCCCTGTGAAGCACTTTTTTATGAAAGATGGATGCACTTTATTGGACTTCAAAATCTCAACACCCATTCACTGCCATTATAAAGCTTTGAAGAGCCAGATTTTTTTTTATATAACTTCGATAGTATTCGTCTGAAAAAAGAAAGTCATAAACACCTTGAGGGTGAGTAAATCATGGGGGTAATTTTCATTTTTGCTAGAACTATCCTATTAAAATCAGCAGAATTTAACAATGTTCATTATTTCTATATAGAAACCACTTGAAAAAGTTTAGGTTTCACAAAAGATTGTGAATCAGTCCACAAAGGCAGAGCAGCATGAAATCTGTTTGGTGTCTTTGTTTTTCTTTTTACTCTCTTGTCTCTGTTGTTCACCTGGTGCTGCATGATTCCTTTGTTTTTATGATTTAAGTGTATTATGAAACTGTTTTTTTTTTCCAACTCTAAATTCTAATTAAACAAACCTTGTGTGAAGCCGATATAAACACACCTGGGATGAATTCTGTATTAAAGTTGCAATGTTGCTTGGCAACCCCAAAAACTGCATAGAGTCAGTATAATGAACTATATTTCTTGGCACAAGAATTGTTTATCATGCGCAAATTGTTTATTGAACATCTGTGTCATTTATCATAAAGCTGTTGCTGGCATTTTATAAAAGCAATAAGGCTGTGGCACTGTTCATTACAGCAATTTTACCATAGTTAAGGATGTTTTAGGTACTCATATGTGCATTATGCTTAAGAACATATCTTTAAAAGCACTGTAAATGTGACCTAGAGTGTCTCTTATGAAAGTGGAGAAACAGTGTTATGACTACTTATTGACACTGTTCATTGAATATTTTACACACTATAAACAATTTATCTGCCAAGTAATATAGTGTTCGTCCTTTGGAGTTGGGGTTTCACCAATGAAGCAAGACGTTTAAAATGAATTAAATGAGGGAAATCAGTTCTTGGTTTAAACAGCTCATTAAAATCATTAAAATCGGTTTTATTCATTTGTGACCCTGACCCACAAAACCAGTCTTAAGTAGCACGGTATATTTGTAGCAATAGCCAAAAATGCATTGTATGGTTCAAAATTAGCGATTTTTCTTTTATGCCAAAAATCAAATGGGATATTAAGTGAAGATCATCTTCCATGAAGATATTTTGTAAATTTCCTACTGTAAATGTATCAAAACTTAATTTTTGTTTAATATGCATAGCAAAGAACTTAATTTGGACGATTTTAAAGGCGATTTTCTCAATATTTAGTGTTGTTGTTTTTTTTTTTTGCACTCTTATAGAGTCCAGATTTTCAAATATTTGTATATCGTCCAAATATTGTCCTATCCTAACAAACCATACATCAGATGACATATAAATCTCAATTTAAAAAAAAATTACCCTCATGACTGCTTTGGGGTCCAGGGTCACATTTATGTCATTTAATGATTTTTATTTAAAGTATTATTGAAAAGAGCAAGGGAGTTATCAAAGTTGTATAGTTCCCTTTCTGTCACATAGGAGGTGCACTTCACATCTGTTCTCATGCTTAAAGGGATAGTTCACTTTGAAATTAAATTTTGATATGTTTTAGCTTACCCCAAGGGCATCCAAGATGTAGGTGTCTTTTTTGTAGGTGTTTCTGCAGTAGTTTCAATTTTTATATTTTTAGGTCCAACGGTTCTTGTCTGTCAGTCATATAATCCATGCCTATGGTCACCTCACAAAAGAGAACGCACAGATTCAAATTAAACAGTCCAAATTAAACAATTCCCCACCGTAAGTACACATTAATGACCTAAGACACGAAACGAGTGGTTTGTGTGAGAAAACGAACAGTATTTATATCGTTTTTACCTCTTGTAAACAATCACGTCCAAGTTGAAGGGGGCGTGCCATCTGGTGTGTGAGCGCGTTCTGGCTTATTGATGCGCCGGTGCTACTCCCGGAAAGCGCCGGACGTGATCCATTGCGCGAGCACAAGTAATTCTTTTCTTTTTTAAACATCCCTAAACATACCTTTTTTAACCATTTCTTGTTTAAACATCGGATAAGCGCAAACGAGTACCATTTCTGTTAGCCATCTTACCTACAATCTCTGTTCTGTGTAAACAATGAGTGACGTTCACGTGCGAGAGATCACTTCTGGAGCTTTCCGGGAGTAGCGCCGGCGCGCTCACACACCAGGAAGCGCGCGCACTTCAACGTGGACGTGGTTATTTACAAAAGGTAAAAAAACGACATAAATACTGTTCGTTTTCTCACACAAACCGCTCGTTTCGTGTCTTAGGTCGTCAATGTGTACTTGCGATGGGGAATTGTTTAATTCGGACTGTTTAATTTGAATCTGTGCGTTTTCTTTTGTGAGGTGACCATAGGCATGCATTATATGACTGACAGACAAGAACGGTTGGACCTAAAAATATCAAAATTGAAACTACTGCGGAAATAAAGACACCTACATCTAGGATGCCCTTGGGGTAAGCTAAAACACATAAACATTTAATTTCAAAGTGAACTATCCCTTTAAACTCCGTTCACACTGGCAGTGATTTGGAATGATCAAAGTCATTCGTTTTCAGTGAAATTTGGTGAAAGTGTCACAATTTGACCATTGAGAGATGCGATTGCTAAAAACTAAAAAAAGGTGTGAAGACAGTAAAGCTCACATGATCTTTGGCCACATAATAAAAAAGGCATTGAAAATAATTTCCGATAATCTGGATTTTGAGTGATGATCCATGTAAACAGGACTTTAAGTCTTCACAGAGTTTAAAAGTCTACAATCTCTGAGACTCGTCTGTTTCCACTGAGAGACAGCGATGAATGCATAATGGATGTGTTATCTGCAGGTGTCTGTACACGTCCTTCCACCCTAGAGACTTTGTGACGTCACGTAGAGGATGTGATTGTCTGTACCTCATGCTACTAAATTTGCTGACAACTCCTGCCACACATCCTCGCTGGCACGCTTTTACTCCCTTGTACCGGCACTGTACACTTGCTCAGTTTTCTAGTGTGGAAAGTCATGTTGCTGTTGTTTTAATGCATTCTCTAGTGGAGTTTTCAATTGTAATGCTTTACGTCTCTCTCATTCTGACATTTTCTCCACCCTGTGTGGTCAGGTATGTGATAAAATTGTTTTGCAACTGTATCTGGAGATACCTTACAAATGCTCTCCAGCTGAATAGAAATGTCAGGCTGTATGAAACCACTGTTAGCCAGTAGGGGGTGCTGTGGTTACAGTACTGCAGTGATCTTTAGAAGCCCATGAGAGACAAAGAGAGAGAATGAGAAGGAAACAAGGACTAACACCCGTGTCATGCTGCATAGTTGACTTCACTGAAACTCACCTGCATACGTGCTCATCCACCCAAAACCATTCTATTACAGTCACACTTGGTTCGCAACTCAACAGCCAATTGACCGCACGCATCTCAACGCATCCTGGCGATGTTCACAGAGCAGAAGAATACAATTGCCAGTGTGGTTTTAGCTAAAAAAAAAAAAAGTTCACACCAGGCTTGTGTGAAGTTCGAAATTAAAGAATCTCCTCGACTTTATGCGTGTAATTGTGAATTGAATTGGCCACACCCCACAGAAACCTGAATATGAATTACAGGTAGAAGAATTTACTTAAAGAGAAAATGAAAATTCTGTCATAAACAAAGATATCTTTAATGAAATTTGAGAGGTGAGGAAAGTGGTGTGAAGAGGTGATAAGGTTTGTTAGGGTTGTGGCTAGATGTTAATAAAATTTAATTTATTGTATGTTAAAAGCTGAACTTTGCATTTTCATTATAAAATAAGTTTTTAATGATCAGTTATTAATTCTCAAAACTGCAAACAATCTAAAGAAATTCATAACATGTTAAAAGGATCGTTTACCCAAAAAAATTACTCTTGCGTCATTCCAAACCTGCAAGACCATGGTTTATCTTCACAACACAAATTAAGATATTTGTGATGAAATCCGAGAGCTTTCTGACCCTGAATAGGCAGCAAAGCAGCTGACGCATTCTAAACGCTCAGAAAGAGGTATTATATATTAAGTTGTGTTTCTAAGATGAATGAAGGTGTTACTGTTTTGGAACGACATGAGGGTGAGTAATTAATGACAGATTTTTCATTTTTGAGTGAATTATCCCATTTGTTGTTGTCCACAAAATTGGCTTTTAACAATCACTTATAAACCTTTAAAGATAGATGTACTTGAATCTAAATAGTTGTTAATCAACGGTTTATGCTTTTGTTGAAGCCAGCAGCCTGCATTAATTCAGCTTTTTTTTTTTTTTTATTATTGCATGGTTCTGGGTGCTGTGAAAAACATGCGTATAGAACCAAGGCATCTGAAAAAAGTGGGTGGATGCTGTTGAACTGAAATATAATTATTAAAATAAGAGGGAACACAACACAAGCAAAATATGATTTTTCTATAAACACATTTCATTTCACATTTCACAGTTCAGACACCTGTCTATCTGTTGTTTAAAAATGTTGGTAACGCTTTAGTTTAGGACCAATTCTCATTATTAACTAGTTGCTTATTAGCATGCATACTACTAGCACATTGGCTGTTTATTAGTACTTATTAAACGCATATTAAAGAATTTTGTCATTAAATGCTCATGTTGTTCCAAACCTTGCAGACCTTCGTTCATCTTCAGAACACAAATTAAGATATTTTTGATGAAATCTGAGAGCTTTCTGATCCCTGCATAAACAGGAACACAATTGACACGTTTAAGGCCCAGAAAAGGTTGTAAGGATATAATTAAAATAGACTTTATTCAACAATTTCTTCTCTTCCATGTCAGACTTTGGTTCATCATTCTTACTACCTTTCTGGGCCTTGAACGTGGTAGTTGCATTGTTGTCTATGCAGGGTCAGAAAGCTCTCATATTTCATCAAAAGTATCTTATTTTGTGTTCTGAAAATGAACGAAGGTCTTACAGGTTTGGAACAACAGGAGGGTGAATAATTAATGACAGAATTTTCATTTTTGAGTGGACTATCCCTTTAATGCCTTATTCTGCATGACCTTATTTTAGATCCCTTAGTCCTACCCAACACCTAAACTTAACAACTACCTTACTAACTATTAATAAGCAGAAATTAAGAGAGTTAATTGAGGCAACAGTCATAGTCAATTGCAACTAAAGTGTGACCAAAATGATTATTTAATATATTTCTGCTTCTATGCAACCATAATTCATTCTTTTTCTCATTTTAAATTCAGGAATTGATCTTTAAAAGGCCTTCTGAATTAATTTCTGAATTATGCACAACCCTGGTTCAAGCACAATTTGGTTTTGAATGAGATAACTGCACTCTGTAACTTAAGTGAGTAATTAATTTCTTAGACTTGCAGCCAAATTTTAAGAGTGAATTTGACTAACCATTGCTCTGTGAATAGGACCAGCAATGGTTGCTGTCAGTAAAAGTCCCTTTATACTGTATTCCTATAACTTCTTCTGTAGGCTGTTCCATGAACGGGACATTCGAGAATCACACCTGTTCTACGTCACATCCCTGACTATGGGATTGTAGCCCCTGATCGCAGATCTCCATCCTGGTTTATTCTGATAAATAATGTTCTGTTTTGTCTTCTGCAGCCTCACATACTTCAGCCCATCAGTCACATCCCCAGCGAGCCCCTCATCCAGGGAAAACTAGCAAGAATAGTCCCCACCGGGGGCCACAATGATGCCTGCACCGAAGAAGAACGGCCTCCTATGCTCTGTCCTCCAGCCCTTCGCACCGATCCAATTCATCCTTCTGCTAAAGACCCTCACATGGAGTCGAAATCTCTGCCTGACCCAGAAGAGCTAAGTCGGTTGCTTAGCACCCACCTTCGCATACAAGACAACAATGAGAATGACTCACCAGGGGCTGGAGAACAAATTACGAGACTGACCCCAGAAAGCCATGAAAAAAAACTCCTGCAAACACCTCACCCCTTGTCCTCCTTCAGCCCGCGTGTCCTGCAGCCTCCACATCTACACAAACGAGTAACTCTCCCTGCTCTGTCTGTAGGGGGCGGTAACCCAAAGCAAGGACCCTCGATGAAACGCAAGCTCCAGCAGCTTCTTCCTCCACCTCCGTCCAGAGGTTTGCCATGCTTCAGTGCAGGGAACCACGTTGTAACTCGTGGCCGGCTAGTGGTCAGGAGTGAGGCTGACCCACAACACAATGCTTCGGTACCGTTTGGTGTCTCCACAAGTCTTGCAAAGCCAAAGATCCACTGAGTGTCAGCTGCAGCCATAGACACTGATAAGGCTACCTCCCCGAACGCATGATCACACATGCGGCTTGCACTAGATGGTGGTGTTAGTGGCTAGACGACAAATGTTTTAAGCTAAACAAAGCAGCTAAGCTATCGCATCTAACTATGCAACAAAAAGTAGTGTCACAATCAGCGCATCTGTCGCACAAAACTTCTGAAAGTCATTGATTATAATTCTTTAACCACTAAGAAACCTTTACCACTCATCCATACAAGATCATTCTAATCCAGCTGAGCTCTTAATGGATTGACAAACTGAGGGAAAGAATGAAAGTCTGAGAAGCAGAGAAAATGAGTAATGGAAAGTATTAGAGAAGTCTTTTTATTGATACTCAACAAACGTCAAAGAAGACTGCCTGTGGAGATTATTCAAGACCCTCAGTGTCTGGCTATTTCCCCATGCGGTGAGCCCTCAGGACGCCAGCTCATCTAGTGGGTGAATCTGACATTTACATCACCAACCTCCTGAGGTTTAACTGCGAAAACACATATTATTGTCTACGCAGCCTCATAGATCTTGTCCGTATGTCATGTGACCCAAGTCTTCTCTCCAGTTTCCACAGGCAAACTTCTCAGTCTTCTGTGATTTGATCTGTTTGTGTATTACTTCACGCCTCATTTCAAATCCATGTCTGATTTCACCACATAAACACAAACAGTGCAAACTACTAAATCTTTTTTTCATCATTCTGACTCCTATATCTTGTTTCTCAGTGCAACAGAGTCTCTTTGACCTATAGACGCAGTGTTTTGGCAGGAGGGCACACATGCCGCTGTCAGTGCTTCCTTTATTTTCACCTTGGCTTCGGTCTTGATCAGCAGATTTTCAGTTTAATTAGGCTCATGCCTCATGTTAATAAGGTTCTTTTTCTTGATTATGGATTATGGCATGCTTAAAGCATAAACTTGCTTTTTCACCCCCCATTAGTTGCATACAAAATTGTTATAATGCTTTTTAATTATTTATACAGTATAAAGATGTTTACAGTTAAAATGCCTTTATTAAGCTGATCGGTCTGTTCCAATGCTGCAGGAATATTTTTTTGCCTTGTTTTTGAGGCAGAAATACTCTAACTTTAAATGTACATAAAGTACAGCAAGTTCTTACATGTTTTTGTCTTGATATTGCACTAACTTTTTTGACTCTGCAAGCAATGATGCTTAAAACAGTGCCGTTTATGGGAAAATTGGACCTTTTGTCCTTTGCCATAAAGTTAGATTGGTTTAGGTAGGTGTTCTCAAAGAAAAGAAAGATGGTTTTTGGTTTGGTTTCTCTGTTCTTAAGAAGGTCAGATTACATATGTGTTTCAGAAAGTTGGTAAGATTGTCAATAATTTGAGTTTTTGTGCTTTTGGCATGCCTTGATACATAATGCACACTGTAATATACAAGTATACAACAAGATCCACTGCATGGAAGCACATGGAGTTATCTGTACTATGATTTTGAATATGCAAAAACCCACCTCTGTGTTTATGTGCAATATATTTATCAGTGTATATTCGTATAAGTATACAGTTGAAGTCAAAAGTTTACATACACCTTGCGGAAGTTGCAAAATGTTAATAATTTTACCAAAATAATAAGAGGGATCAGACAAAATGCATGTTACTGACCTGAATAAGATATTTCACATAAAAGATGTTTACATATCGTCCACAAGAGAAAATAATAGTTGAATTTATAAAAATTACCTCATTCAAAAGTTTACATACACTTGATTCTTAATACTGTGTTGCTACCTGAATGATCCACAGCTGTGTTTTGTTGTTGTTTATTGATAGTTGTTGTTAGTTGTTCATGAGTCCCTTGTTTGCCGTGAACAGTTAAACTGCCTGCTGTTCTTCAGAAAAGTCCTTCAGGTCCCACAAAATCTTTGGTTTTACATTTTTGTGTATTTGTACCCTTTGAGTCCTGAATTTGAAGAAACATCTAAGTAGCTTCTGAAGGGTGGCACTAAATTCAAAAATATGGTATGTAGGCAAAGTAAGAAAAATGTACACGACTTCAGTCTGTTCAAAAGTTTACACCCCCGGCTCTTAATGCATCGGGTTTACTTTTGAAGCATAGGTGAGTGTTTGAACCTTCTGTAATAGTTGCATATGAGTCCCTCAGTTGTCCTCAGTGTGCAAAGATGGATCTTATAGTCATTAAATCATAATGACTGTAAATCATAGTCATTGTTGGAAAGGGTTCAAATACACAAAAAAGCTGAAAAACCAAAGAATTTGTGGGACCTGAAGGATTTTTCGGAAGAACAGCAGGCAGCTTAACTTTAGAACAAAGGGACTCATGAACAACTATCACTAAAGAAGATTCTTAACGGTGTTAAGAATCAAGTGTATGTAAACTTTTGAACAGGGTCATTTTTACAAATTCAACTATTATTTTCTCATGTGGACTATATGTAAATGTCTTTAATGTGAAATATCTTATTCAGGTCAGTACTAAATGTGCATAGAAACTTTTAACTTCACCTGTATATTCCCTTAACCCTCAACGTAGAAAGTGAAAAGTGATTCACGTCCATTTTCCCACCATACCAGGGGCTTTGTGTATTAACACGTGCTCTCACGTGGGCCACATACTTCTAGACACACCCTTAGTAGAGGTGGGCAGCCATGTCTAAAACCAGCTAAAGTAAATCAATAGAAGAGGGATATTTGTGTGTGTGTGTGTTTCTCTCACCCAACTCTGTGGTTATACTAAGCAGAAAATCAATGGAGGGCTTGTTTTGTAATGCTCTGGAGGCACTTTGTTTGTATTTCTCCCTCTCGTTCTGTCTCTCTTTCTGTCGTTGTACGTGCGCAGGAGGAGAGGTCCCGCGTAATACGCTGTCTTCTCGCTAATGCAAAGTCGCAGAAGTACATTGATTCCGTCTGCTGTGGTCAGAGGTGAATCGCTCATGTCAATGAGGTGTCTGTTTACAGATAGGAGCAGCATCTCTTTCATTTGCCTCCTAACAAATGAGGCGAGACAGAAAAAAATAGTGTATAATTAAAGAGATGGCTCACTCAAAAATCCCTTATGTCATTCCAAAGTATAACTACTTTATTCTGTGGAACACAAAAGATGTTTTGGAAAATGGCTGTCAGTGGACAAAGTTGAAATGACTGCAATTTGGACTACATAGACAATAACAGTTAAGTTTAATTATAATGTTTTTGTTAATTTTTGGATGAAACTGTAACTTAAAGATGCCGTTTCCTACAAATCCACATTGAGGATCTGCAGTGTAAGAAAACGGATAATTATACCATAAAAACGCTAGGTATTTGATTTCCAGATCTCTAAAATAAATGCACTCATACAAAGACATTGTACTGTTGTGTAAAATACATTTATGACTTGCTGCCCGTGTGTATGCCTTCCTCTGGATTCTTTTCACCTGGATGATTCTTTGATAGCATGATGTCTGGAACAATAAACACTTGCCATGAATTCCCTTTTTAAAAAAAAAAAAAAATCCCATTTTTCCTTTCATAAAGTTCATGTCTTGCTTTGTTCTTCACCTGTTGTGACCTGAGAGTATGTGGCGTTGTCAGAATGCTACTATTGCTCCATTATAGCTTCATGAAAACAACAGCTGCCAACCTGTTTGTATAGATAGAAGAGATGTTTACGAACGGAGGAATGAATTCAAGCACTTTAAATGACCCGTTTCAACCTCCACACTGGAGAGACTGTGGTCTTTTTGACCTGATCTGTTTGATTTGCTGTCATTTATATTGTGTGCAACTACTTTTATTTGGCTGTTTGTGTCTTGATGTTCTGTCCCTGTGTGCCCTGGTCCAGTGGAAGGTGTGAGACTTTAATAAAGTGAAGGAATAAGATTCACGCTCTCCGTTTCATTTTCCATGTGTCAGAGACATTCATTTGTGTGGATTGCTGCGGCTCTTTCTAGCACTCTGCAGTATTCCTCTGCAGATCCTTATGCGTTACATTCAGGGCTGCTTTATGCCACCCTGTTCATTATACTGTAAATCCGCACATTGTCTAATATTCTCAGAGTCTGCCCCAAACACTGTTTGTATAAACAGTCTTGACAATATAAAGACAAATAAGAGTCGAACTTACTTCAGCACTTTCTGAAAAAGTTTTGCAATTGTTTTTCAAACATTACGGAGAAATGAAATTATATTCCTCGTTTCATGGTGCAATTATAGGCGAGACACTGCAAACAGTCTGTAGTTAATATTTCATCCAATTATTTTAGTTCAAACTAAACGTGAAAAGTTTGACATGAAAGAAACTTTGAAACTGACTTGATATTTTGGGTGGTTGCTGCATTGCAAAAGAGTTGCTTGGGTGTTTCTAGATGGTTCTGAAAGATTTACTTTAACAAAATGATTAATAGGCTATTCTATTTATTAAAGTCTCATCAGTTTAGCATTTTACATTAATTCCAATTCAAGACTAATAATAAAAAAATGTTTAAAATATTTCAATAGTTCTTAATTTTATATATGAGCTGGTGTTCAGCTGTTCTTTTTATAATAAATGTAGAGCTTGGTACACACTGGTCACAGATGCAGAGATGAACTTTTAATTTTAACAAGCTGATTGCTCACTTAAAAACTCCCACAGATCATGTTTTCATGCCATTTTAAGTCTTGTTTTAATTTAACAAAGTGGTTATAAGCATGTGAGTTGTTTACTTTATATATCTGTATATTTTGTAAAATTAAAGTTTCCATTAATGCCATTATATTTTTCATTCAGACTGATTGTAATAAGTGTCCAAAATGTCTTTTTCCAAATGTGCGTGTATGCAAATTGTATAATATCCAAGGTACAAGGTATTTCTAGTAATTGTGCAGTTAATTCTCATACTGTATTTTTCAGAAAGTTTTGGAATATTTGTCCTCTCCTCAAATTTGTCACTACCGAAACAGTAACAATAATTTAATAAAAGGGTTATATTAACCTATTAAGATTTAGCTTACATCTACACTGTAAATATATTTTTTTGCAATTTTCTATTTTTTTTTTCAGAGGTAAATTAACAACAATTACATTTTTAACAATATTTCAAGTGTAATTTATAAGATTTGTTGTATTTTGAATTCAATTTTTCTTTGTAAAAGGCAAAAAGTTAATCATAATTTTTTAATTTAAAGATTCATTAGTTTGAATATACACTGTACCAAAAACTAACATTTTAGATGATATATCAGTATGCCTAATTTTTGACAAAACAGCCCATGTGTCATTTTCGGTAGTGACAGTAATGTTTTGGTAGCGACCAAATCACATTACAGAATTTAACTTGCATACTAAAACACTATTGAAACATAGTAAAATACTAAAAATTGCATAACTGTACTAAAATTTTGTTTATTTGTTCCCAAATAAAGGATTATGTGTTTCCTTTTGTCACAACCAGAACAATTACATGTTTTGGTCATGACAATTTTATGGGATAAAACATTTGGTGGCGTTTCGGTAGTGACGTTTTTGTTATCCCATAAAATTGTCACGACTGAAACATGTAATTTTAGATGCTTTTGAACCTAGCTCAAAGATGCTAATCAGCACACGTTTAGCTAGCACAGCTCTAAACAGTGGTACACATATAAAAACTAAATGTTATGGAATAACTCCCAAAAAAGTGTGCTTAAGTGCAAAAAAAAGTGTTCGGTAGTGACGTTCAAAGTTACACACAGACTTTTCAACACATTTTAAATCCAATTTTTATTTTGTAAAAGGCAAAAAGTTAATAATACACAATTTTACATTTAAAGATTCATTAGTTTGAATATACACTGAACCAAAAACTATCATAACATCTTAGTTGATAATTGACAAAACAGCCCATGTGACTGCACATTTTTGGTAGTGACTAATGTTTTGGTAGCGACCACATCACATATAAAAACTAAATGTTATTAAAGAACTCCCCAAAAAAGTTTGCTTAACTGCCAAAAAAAAAAAAAAAAAAAAAAAAAGGTGTGCGGTAGTGATGTTCCTTAAAGTTACACACAGACTTTTCAACATATTTTGAATCCAATTTTTATTTTGTAAAAGGCAAAAAGTTAATAATACAAAATTTTACGTTTAAAGATTCATTAGTTTGAAAATATACTGAACCAAAAACTATCGTAATATAATTCAGTACCTACTTCTTGAAAAAACAGCCCAGTGACTGCACATTTTCAGTAGTGACAGTAATGTTTTGGTAGCGACCACATCACATTACAGAATTTTAACTTGCATACTAAAACACTATTAAAAATACTAAAATACTAAAAATTGCATAACTGTACTAAAATTATGTTTATTTGTTCCCAAATAAAGGATCATGTGTTTCCTTTTGTCACAACCAAAATGATTACATGTTTCAGTCGTGACAATTTTATGGGATAACACCTCAAAAAAACAAAAAACAAAGATGTCACTACCGAAATTCCACCAAATATTTGGTCATGACTGTTTCGGTAGTGACAATTTTAGATACCTTTGAACATAGCTCAAAGATGCTAATCAGCACATGGTTGGCTAGCACAGTTCTAAACAGTAACATATAACATATAAACACTAAATGTTATTCAATAATTCCCAAAAAAAGTGCAATAATTCGGTAGTGACATTACACACAGACGTTTCAACGCAGTTGAAGGAGTTTTTGTCCTGTCTATACCATGCTACCAGAACACCTTTTCCACAAAATAACTAAGGCATTTTAACAAAAAAACATTATTTTGCAGAAAACACACTGATCAAAATTAGAGAACAACAATGACTGTAGCATGGAAAAAGATTACAACAATTTTCTGAAGGTTACAACAGTCAGCAATTAGTAGGAAGTGTACAGGCCTCTGCTCTGAATGACTTCAGCACATCTGCGGCCACAGGACAGCACTAGTCTCTCACACTGCTCTGGTGTGATTTTGGTCCACTCTTCTTCCAGTCTCCTCCACAGTTCGGTGACTGTAGAGGGTTTCTTGGCCATAACTTTGTCGCCAAGGATTTTCCAGAGGTTCTCTATTGGGTTGAGATCAGGTCTCTGGGCAGGCCATGTCATTATTTCAATGTTTTCAGCGTTGTCCTGCATGAACACTGCGGGCTGATTGGGTGATGAACGCAGGGAAGGAACCATATGTTGTTGAAGAAGGTTCTGATAAACATTTGCATTCACTCTGCCATGTAGCTGTAAAAGAGGCCCAACTCCTGCTGCAGAAAACATGCCCCAAACCATGACGCTTCCTCCTCCACTTTTTACTGACTTCTTTACACACTTTGGGTTCAGTCTTTCTCCAGTTTGTCGCTGAACATAATGTTTCCCATCGGACCCAAATAAATTAAACTTGCTTTCATCACTGAAGTGAACTTTGGACCAGTTCTCCTCTGTCCACACAACATGCTCCTCAGCAAAGCTTAGTCTAGCCTTTTGATTCTTTCTGCTAATGAGAGGTTTGGTCACTGCAGAGTGGGCTTTCAGTCCAAATGCTCTTAAACGTCGAGACACTGTATGACGAGACAGATCCTTACCCTGTTCAGCGCTGAACTGGTGAGCAATTCCAGACAGTTAAATAGGGGTTGACAGATAATCAAGGAAATTAGCACCAGGTGCCAGATTAACACCAATAACTGGGAGGGATCCGAAAGTGTTCTCTAATTTTGATCAGTGTGTTTTCTGCAAAATAATGTTTTTTGTTGAAATGCCTTATTTTGTGGAAAAGGTGTTCTGGTAGCATGGTATAGACAGGACAAAAACTCCAACTGTTGAGCAGTGAAGATGACTATTTCAGAATTGCTCAATTGTTTATAAATTGTTCTCTAATTTTGATCTCCAGTGTGTATATATATATATATATATATATAAACTTCACTTTTTAAAAAAATACTTTTAAAAACAGCAATGGGAAAAAATACTAAAATATAATTTTCATAAGTTGAAATTTAGAGGTTAAGGTTCGAGACAGCCACCTTACAACTGAAAGTACCAAATAAATGATGATTTTATATATATTAAGCTTACTGATATTTTGAATATCATTGTAGGTTTCAATAGGTAATAGAAGGATCTTAGTAAACATCTAAGATTTTAATATTTAAATGCTTTTTAAATGTGCTTTTTGGTTGTGGGAGAGCAGCTTGCACCAATTCTGTAGAATGGCCCATATACTACCGATAGATACTATAGATCAGTGGTTCTCCAAGTGTGGTACGAGTACCACTAGTGGTATGCAGAGGAATCATTAAAGTAAATATAAATTAATGTTAAACACAATACAATTTAATTTAATCTTTATTTGAGTAAAGTTTTTATTTTTTATTATATATTTTTTACATTTACATCTACAGTACAGTTGTATTTACTCATTATTCTTTTTTTTTTACCTGTTTGTAAGCACACTGCAGTGTTAATGTTTAAACTGTGTATTTACAATGTTAAAGTAGCTGACAACAATAAATATTCTTATTTGGAATCGTTTTTTGGACTGTGCAGAGCTGTAATTTTATAGTTAGGCCTACTACGCTACTGTATTTTAATGTTGGTCATTATGGCGGTACTTGGAGAGGCAAATATTTTCTGAGATGGTACTTGGTATAAAAAGTTTGAGAACCACTGCTATAGATAGATGGACTACAGATAATCTGTACTTGTCTTTCTCAAGTGTTCTGTTGCTGGCAGCCTATATCCCTTCTCAGGGCGTTGATGATTGTGTGAAGATTCGCTGAAGGGCAGAGATCCAGGGACGCCATACTGCTGCCAAAGAGTCATTTTCGTTTCTCAGTACACTGAACTGAAGATGCGGCGTCCTCCAATTCCCTGCAGCGGTTCAAGGCTAAATGCAAGTGGTTTTGATGTACAACCTGAATATGTGTTCTGCAGGGAACTTTGCCTCTGTATGCCCTGCTTGGAAAGTTAGAGGCTTTTATTTTTATATTTATTTATTTTTGACTTTTCCAGTAACTTTTTTTCTTTTGATCTACTGGGAAGTGTCAAAGGGGCTTGCTCAGGTGAGATTGGGCAGCTCGGTCAGCCGGTAGAAGCGTGTATATGCGTTTGAAGTGTATTTGGCTTTGAAGTTGAATGTAGGAGGGTTAAATCCAACCAGGACACTGATTGCTATTGTAACGCAGAGAGAGAATTGAATGGATGACTTATCTGCAGTCCTGCAAACCAAAGTGTTGACCTTCTGACCACATCTGCCCCACCAATCATGTTCTCGAACTGTAATCTAGAGGTCAAGATAGTAGATGGATACCTTTGCAGTCAATCCCGAGTGTGTCTAATGGTCTCTTGACTGGATAAATTGGATATGTGTGTGTGTGAGAGAGAGACAAGGAAGAGAGATTGGAGAATGCAGTGTGAAAGAAATTAATTACATAATTGTTGTCTGTGATTATCCGGACCTCCAGAGCGTGTTTGTTTTTCTGTTGTTCATTTGTTTATTTCAATCCAAAACAAAGGCACTGGCAGCCTTTTAATTTCCTTGTAATAAAACTCTACAGAAAGGAAGGTTTGGAAAATGGAGAGGAGAAAGGAAAAAGGAACAACACTGTCCACTTTTCTCTCTCTTTTCTTTTTTTTTCTGTAAGTCTTTTTTCCAAGCAAGGCTGGGTCAAAGGAACACAGAGGTCTGTGCCACAAGCTTCACAATGCAATCCATAAATGCTTATCATGATTAAAGGGATAATTCACCCAAAAATGAAAATTCTGTCATTAATTACTCACCCTCATTTCGTTCCAAAGCCATTTTCAGAAGACAAATTAAGATATTTTTGATTAAATCTGAGAGCTTTCTGATCCTCCATAGACAGCAATGCCACTGACACGTGTAAGGTCCAGGAAGATAGTAACGACATCGATAAAATAGCCCATGTGACATCAGTGGCTCAACCTTAATTTTATGAAGCTATGAAAATACTTTTTAAGGGCAAAGAAAACAAAAACATTGACTTTACTCAACAATTTCTTCTCTTCTGACTATATAATTACAGTTGAACCACTGATGTCACATGGGGTATTTTAACAATGTCCTTATTACCTTTCTGGGCCTTGAACATGGTAATTACATTGCTGTCTATTGTATTTGTGCTTTTGGATTTCATCAAAAATATCTTAATTTATGTTCAGAAGATGAACAAAGGTCTTACAGGTTTTTAAGATGAAGTAAGTTAATCTTTATCAGAATGCAGAAGGTTTTTTTCCTGCAGTGATTAATGTAGAAAAATAAGTTGTGTATCGGCTTTGAATCTTCTGTCCTGTCTTAGAGAAGAGGAACGCTAGAATATTATCAAGCACTCAGCCATGCCCCACTTGAACCTTTGCTCTTCATCACCATGCAATCACTGGAGTGAGCACTTAAAGCCATCATACGGGCTGCCTAGAGGTCAGACAACACTTACAGCTCTGCATTCAATGCCCACTGAAGGAGGTTTTGCTGTCCTGCAAACACTCACATGGAGGTCAACATGTACACATTTGTTTTTAACATTCTGAGGCCTGTTTCACACATTCTCATTTCGTGTCCTTTTTAACAGGTCATGTGAAGAGTGTGTGCTGGATCTCACAAGTAGAATTTCAGATGAGCTTATTTTTTTTTCTTGCATCAGATCCTCAGCGGCAAACAATTTGAAAAATAAGCTACACTCTTAAAAATAAAGGTGCTTCACAATGCTAACCATGTGCTGATTATCATCTTTGTCATGACCAAAACATTCTGTAAAGTTTTGGTAGTGATGTTATAGTTTTTTTCGGTGTCATTCCATTATATTTAGTTTTTATGTGTGTACAACTCATCAGAACTGTGCTAGCTAACCATGTGCTGATCGGCATCTTTGTCACTACCGTAACAGTCATGACCAAAACATTCAGTAAAGTTTCGGTAGTGACATTATTGTTTTTTTGGGTGTCATTCCATAATATTTTTTTTTATATGTGTACAACTCTTCAGAACTATGCTAGCTAACCATGTGCTGATTAGCATCTTTGCCACTACCATAACAGTCACGACCAAAACATTCGGTAAAGTTTTGGTAGTTACATTATTGTTTTTTTGGGTGTCATTCCATAATATTTAGTTTTTATGTGTGTACAACTGTTCAGAACTGTGCTAGCTAACCATGTGCTAATTAGCATGTTTGTCACTACCATAACAGTCACGACCAAAACATTCGGTAAAGTTTTGGTAGTGATGTTATTGTTTTTTTTGGGTGTCATTCCATAATATTTTGTTTTTATGTGTGTACAACTGTTCAGAACTGTGCTAGCTAACCATGTGCTGATTATCATCTTTGTCATGACCAAAACATTCGGTAAAGTTTTGGTAGTGACGTTATTGTTTTTTTGAGTGTCATTCCATAATATTTTGTTTTCATGTGTGTACAACTCTTCAGAACTGTGCTGTGGTAGTGACATTATTGTTTTTTTTCCGTGTCATTCCATAATATTTTGTTTTTATGTGTGTACAACTCTTCAGAACTGTGCTAGCTAACCATGTGCTGATTATCATCTTTGTCACTACCATAACAGTCACGACCAAAACATTCGGTAAAGTTTTGTAAGTGACATTATTGTTTTTTGGGTGTCATTCCATAATATTTTGTTTTTATGTGTGTACAACTGTTCAGAACTGTGCTAGCTAACCATGTGCTGATTAGCATCTTTGTCACTACCGTAACAGTCACAACCAAAACATTAGGTAACGTTTCGGTAGTGACATTATTGTTTTTTTTGGGTGTCATTCCAAAATATTTAGTTTTTATGTATGTACAACTATTCAGAACTGTGCTAGCTATCCATGTGCTGATTAGCATCTTTGTCACTACCATAACAGTCACAACCAAACATTCGGTAAAGTTTTGGTAGTGACATTATTGTTTTTTTTGGTTGTCATTCCAAAATATTTTGTTTTTATGTGTGTACAACTGTTCAGAACTGTGCTAGCTAACCATGTGCTGATTATCATCTTTGTCATGACCAAAACATTCGGTAAAGTTTTGGTAGTGACGTTATTGTTTTTTTGAGTGTCATTCCATAATATTTTGTTTTCATGTGTGTACAACTCTTCAGAACTGTGCTGTGGTAGTGACATTATTGTTTTTTTTCCGTGTCATTCCATAATATTTTGTTTTTATGTGTGTACAACTCTTCAGAACTGTGCTAGCTAACCATGTGCTGATTAGCATCTTTGTCACTACCATAACAGTCACGACCAAAACATTCGGTAAAGTTTTGTAAGTGACATTATTGTTTTTTGGGTGTCATTCCATAATATTTTGTTTTTATGTGTGTACAACTGTTCAGAACTGTGCTAGCTAACCATGTGCTGATTAGCATCTTTGTCACTACCATAACAGTCACAACCAAACATTTGGTAAAGTTTTGGTAGTGACGTTATTGTTTTTTTTTTGGTGTCATTCCATAATATTTTATTTTTATGTGTGTACAACTATTCAGAACTGTGCTAGCTATCCATGTGCCTCAGCATCTTTGTCACTACCGTAACAGTCACAACCAAAACATTAGGTAAAGTTTCGGTAGTGACATTATTGTTTTTTTTGGGTGTCATTCCAAAATATTTAGTTTTTATGTATGTACAACTATTCAGAACTGTGCTAGCTATCCATGTGCTGATTAGCATCTTTGTCACTACCATAACAGTCACAACCAAACATTTGGTAAAGTTTTGGTAGTGACGTTATTGTTTTTTTTTTTGGTGTCATTCCATAATATTTTGTTTTTATGTGTGTACAACTGTTCAGAACTGTGCTAGCTATCCATGTGCCTCAGCATCTTTGTCACTACCGTAACAGTCACAACCAAAACATTAGGTAAATTTTTGGTAGTGACATTATTGTTTTTTTTGGGTGTCATTCCAAAATATTTAGTTTTTATGTATGTACAACTATTCAGAACTGTGCTAGCTAACCATGTGCTAATTAGCATCTTTGTCACTACCATAACAGTCACAACCAAACATTTGGTAAAGTTTTGGTAGTGACGTTATTGTTTTTTTTTTTGGTGTCATTCCATAATATTTTGTTTTTATGTGTGTACAACTGTTCAGAACTGTGCTAGCTATCCATGTGCCTCAGCATCTTTGTCACTACCGTAACAGTCACAACCAAAACATTAGGTAAAGTTTCGGTAGTGACATTATTGTTTTTTTTGGGTGTCATTCCAAAATATTTAGTTTTTATGTATGTACAACTATTCAGAACTGTGCTAGCTATCCATGTGCTGATTAGCATCTTTGTCACTACCATAACAGTCACAACCAAACATTTGGTAAAGTTTTGGTAGTGACGTTATTGTTTTTTTTTTTGGTGTCATTCCATAATATTTTGTTTTTATGTGTGTACAACTGTTCAGAACTGTGCTAGCTATCCATGTGCCTCAGCATCTTTGTCACTACCGTAACAGTCACAACCAAAACATTAGGTAAATTTTTGGTAGTGACATTATTGTTTTTTTTGGGTGTCATTCCAAAATATTTAGTTTTTATGTATGTACAACTATTCAGAACTGTGCTAGCTATCCATGTGCTGATTAGCATCTTTGTCACTACCGTAACAGTCACGACCAAAATATTTGTGAAGTTTTGGTAGTGACATCTTTGTTTTTTTTTTGGGTAACATTCCATAACATTTACTTTCTATGTGTGTATAACTGTTCAGAACATCTAGGTTATATCTCTAACCCCCGTTCCCCGAAGGGGGGAATAGAGACGTTACGTTGGGGGGACATTGGGATCCCACTCAACATAACATCAAAAGTATCTAAAATTGTCACTTCCGTAACAATCATGACCTGAACATGTCATCATTGTTTTGGTAGTGACAAAAGGGAACACATAACCCTTTATTTGAAGGAAATAAACAAAAAAATAGTACAGTTACAGAAATATTTTTTATTTAAATGTGTTTTAGTAGTGTTTTAGGATGTGTAAAATTCTATAATGTGATATAGTCGCTACCAAAACATTACTGTCACGACTGAAACGGGATGTTTTGTCAAAAACAAAGTATACTGAAGATCTTATGATAGTGTTTGGTTCAATGTATATTCTAACTAATGAATCCTTAACTTTGAACTCAACTTTTTGTCTTTTACAAAGAAAAACTGGATTCAAAATTCAACCTCATAAATTACACTTGACATATTGTTAAATTGTTATTGATTTACCTCTAAAAAATAGCAAAACAAATATTTACAAGGTAGATGTAAGCAAAATATGAACTGGTCAATATAACCCTTCTAATTAAATTATACATTACTGTGTTTCGGTAATCACAAATTTAGGGAGAGGACACATATTCCAAAACTTTCTGAAAATACAATATGAGAATTAACTGCAAGGTGTGTACTTTGGGTATTAAACAACTGGCATACATCCGAAATTTGTGGAAAAAGACATTTTCACCCTCACCCATTGCTTAGAAACATATCTGTTGGGCTTGAAGTTCCTCATGCTGCGACTTTCTATGCAGATGATGACAACAGTTTAGCTACAATCTAGGGGTTTGCATTCTGTATGAATTAATTACCATGTGGATGTTAATGTTATCCCCCCTCATGTAAAATGCATTTCAACAATCAAGTCTGTAATAATTCTCAATGGCATGCTCTTGATAGCATTTAAAAATTGATGGCTGTTATTAAATAAAATGCTCAGTGCTGTTCACAGTTAACTGGACGCTACCATGGTACATATAAGGCACTCTATCCATTGTTTTGTATAGGATCTTTGATATTTTCATCTCTGAGATTATGAGTAATCCTATTTATAGCATTTTTGTTTGTCCAAGTGCAGTATACTGTTGAACTATGACAAGGGGATTCCCTATAGGGATAAAACCTGCAATCTTCTGTTTACCAGCCCTGAGCTTTAACCACTAGTTTGTTCCAGATCTGTCTCTGTGGTCCCACCTCTAAACCTGCTGCATGTATTCTGAACTGCCATCCTGTAGGAAATACACACAGGCGTTCAGTCTGTGTGTATTT
This sequence comes from Cirrhinus molitorella, assembly GCA_033026305.1. NCBI lineage: Eukaryota > Metazoa > Chordata > Actinopteri > Cypriniformes > Cyprinidae > Cirrhinus > Cirrhinus molitorella. Next base: position 19,692,312 of record CM065135.1, read on the forward strand.
CCTACAGGATGGCAGTTTGCCAGATGCCTTTGTTTTGTGGATTAGTAACCTGTGCAATTCTAGACAGATCAGCGCACTTGATGTCTGAAGTATGTCGTACATGCAGCTGAGTGCTTTTGTTCATTATGAATTCAGCGTCTTTAGGAGTTCATGACTGATGAATTTTAGAACAATAGTTCTCAACGGGTGGGTCGCTTTCAAAAAATGGGACACGAGGGAAAAACAGAAATATGCAAATGCAAATAATATGTCAATTATTTCTAACCAAGTAATCATGCATAGTTAGGAAGGAAAATAAATAAAGGCTAAAAATAAGACATGAAAAAGAATGAATTAAAGCCATTTTAATATTTTATCAAGTAAAATAAAATATGACCCAAGCTACATAAAATATTGAATTACTTGCAAGGATGGGCAACACAGATGCTTGAGCAGTGAATTTTTGTCAGCCAAGAGCGTGAAACTATCAAAATTCAAGAGACATTTAGAGCAAAACCAGTTATTAAATGCTAGTATCTAGTACACTGAACAGTCTCCACTTACGCTTGAAAAATACATATTTAAATCAGTTAAACATTTATATAGCAAATGAATGTTTGACAAAGTCACAAACATAAAATAATGAGTTATTAATGCTTTTTTTTTCAGTTGCATTATCTATTTTTAATGGCTGTTTTGTCAGATTAATCCTTGATGAATCAAACATCATTGTTAAAGCCTATGTTTGCATCAGTGTCTGATGAAATAATAATGTGCTTTTGTCCATCTGTAACCGTTAAATGAATATTTTAGTGGTTGTAAGCTCAAATCAAAATTTTGGATAAAACACAATAATTGATGATTGTCTGCTACACATTTTTCCCCGTACAGAAGACAAGCTTTTACAACAGGTGGGATGTGTAACATCCACTAGGAATACCGAAATTAATAATTAAGTCTGATGAGGGTGTTTCTTTTTAATTCTTAGGATGAAAAATTTTGCACAATACAATATCATTCATGCACAGCTTGTCCAGTCAGATAGGCTTTCAATCTCTGTGCTCGAGAAACAGGTTTTCCTTTCAAAAAGAATATGGTGTAATATTTATACTGCTCTAGGCACTGGTTGGATGTAAAATGACCTGCAGAAACCTAGTGAGGATTGAAATAGTACAAACACAACTGCACATCCATAACAAATGAATTTGAGAATGGATATATCTGAATCAGTGACACTATAATAACATACACAAAGGTTATCTGAGACATAATTTGCCATTCATCACTGAAACTCATGGTTATTAAGAAGAAACACAGGATAATCTTATTATTCTTGCTGGAATGAGATTATTGAAGTTTATCCATACTTACTGCATTTGAGGGGGCTGTCACTTTAAGAGACAAACAGTCTCCCTCCGGCAGTTTGCTAGGGACGGATTCTGCTGTAGGCAAAATGAATTAAAGGAAAAATGAAATCAGAAAGCGACAAAGCAAAGGTATAATCTACTACCTCGACAGACCTGAATTAGTTTCGTTTAGTAACCAAGCAAGTGGAGAAAATGCTATAGCGTGAAAGAGTCGTTTTAATCAAATTTGACACCCATGTTTCCTAACAACCCACTGAAAACTATTTCTGATATTCAGTCATGGTAAATATTACAACAAAAATGTGAAAGGGAGTGGAACAGGATGATGAAAACAATTCAGTAAACCAGACACAGAAAACAAACAAACCATATCAAGCAAACTGCTAAGTCTAGAGTTTATGTGAAGTTTATATTAGAGTGTATTTGTAATTAAACCTTTTGTCTTCTGCTTGACAGTCAGTCAGTGCGTCACAGATCATTTGAGGTGCGACCTGGTATAAAAATCTGAAATGAACTATCGAGAGCAACATGAATCACATCAACCGTATTCAATCAAAATCTCTACAGCTTGTATTTAACTACAGGAGCAGGGTAACACATTTTACTGTAAATGAAGAATGAACTGCGTTAGTCTGAGGAAAACCTTCTGAAATTAGTTTCAGATGAAGAGATTTTATTAAATTGGTGGCTGCATGGTGTGTAAATATGTCTGGGAGTGGGTTATTTATTTAAATTCACTGTTGCCGGAAACCTCTGGGGATTTGCAATCGTGTTAATATTTGAAGAGGTCTTAGTTATACACTGTCCACAAACTGTGCAGCCAGTTTAAAACACACAAAGAAAATACGTTTTCTTACTAAATGTTTATTGGAAGAAATGGAAATTCTAGTGCGAACATTAAACACTACATGCAGGATTTTTTTTATTAATCATGGGAATGTTAGGAGCTGTATCAAGAGAGCTACAGATGTTTAAAAGGGATAGTTCACCCCAAATGAATTTACTCACCCTAATGTAATTTCAAACCAACCCAGGTTTGTGAAAATACATGCTATATACACTACCAGTCAAAAGTTTGCACACACCCTCTCATTTAATGTTTTTTAAAGAAGTCTCTTATGCTCATCAAGGCTGCATTTATTTGATCAAAAATACAGAAAAAAACAGTAATATTGCAAAATGTTATTACAATATAAAATAATGGTTTTTATTTGAATATACTTTACAATATAATTTATTCCTGTGATGCAAAGCTGAATTTTCATCAGATGTTACTCCAGTCTTAAGTGTCACGTGATCCTTCAGAAATCATTCTAATATGCTGATTTATTATTAGAATAATCAATGTTGCACAGTTGTGCTGCCAAATATTTTTTTTGCGACCTGTGATTCTTTTTTCAGGATTCTTTGATGAATAACAAGTTAAAAAGAACAGCTTTATTCAAAATATAAATCTTTTCTAACAATGTAAATTTATGCTATCACTATCACTAATTTATCACATCATTGGTGAATAAAAGTATTAATTTCTTTCTTTCAAAAAAAAAAAAAAACAGAAATTTACTGACCCCAAACTTTTGAACAGTAATGTATATTGTTAGAAAACCTATCATTTTAAAGAAATTCAGTTTTTTTTATCTTTTATTGATAAAAAAATCCTGAAAAAAGTATCACAGGTTCCAAAAAAAAAAAAAAAAAAAATTAAGTAACGCAACTGTTTCCAGCACTGATAATAAATCAGCATATTAGAATGATTTTTGAAGGATCATGTGACACTGAAGACTGGAAATTCAACTTTAATTACAGATAGAAATTAAATTTTAATGTATATTAATATAGAAAAACATTGATTTACATCATAATAACATTTCACAATATAATAATTTTTTTTTTTCTGTATTTTTGATCAAGTTGAAAACAGCCTTGATAAGCATAAGAAACTTCTTTAAAAAACATTAAATGAGAAGGTGTGTCCAAACTTTTGACTGGTAGTGTTTTTATTACGCTTCAGGTACATATTGTGGCTCTTCAGAAATCGAATATCTGGGGTGTCGCAAAAAGTTAATGCTCTATCATGTTGGAAATATCCCCTACACCAAACCCAACCCTAAATCTACCCGATAGTGTTAACAAATAAAAATGCATTTGTTGATGCAGCCGTGCTATTTTAATGAACCGTTTTGTCAAACCGTAGTTTCACGGGTTTGTACCAAGCTCTTCATCCCTTAAGTGCAGTGCTGTATCAGGTGAGCTACCAAGCAATCCTACCGAAATAGAAAACTCATGCATATGAAGCTGTATATGTGACCCTGGACCACAAAACCAGTCATACGGGTATTTTTTATTATTATTTAGATTTATACATCATCTAAAAACTAAACTACATTAGATTTCCATTGATGTGTGGTTTGTTTGGATTGGACAATATTTGACCGAGATACAACTATTTGAAAATTTGTAATCTGAGGGCACGAAAATCTAAGTATTGAGAAAATTTCCTTTAAATGTGTACAAATGAAGTTCTCAGCAATGCATATTGGTAATAAAAATTAGGTTTTGATATATTTATGGTAGGAAATTTACAAAATATCTTCATGGAACATGATCTTTACTTTAATATCCTAATGATTTTTGGCATGAAAAAAAGCAATCATTTTGATTTATACATTGTATTTTTGGCTATTGTTACATATATACCCATGCTACTTAAGACTGGTTTTGTAGTCCAGGGTCACATATACGACAACAATGTTCAAAACTATCAGTTTTCAAATTGCACAGGTTGATAAAATTGGTTTGAAGTCATAACATAATATTCTGCAAGTAATTGTGTGAAAATTACGCTTTATTAATCAAAACTATGTACCTGTTTTACTGCCTCATGTTCATTTCAACTGAAAAGTGCAGTGATTCATACATATAGGTAAGCTTTTTAAGTTTTCAGAAATGTATATAGCATGTAGCAGCAACCTTTATGACTTTCTGTTTTTCTTTCTTCCGCAGAACAAAAAAAGGATGAAGACAATGAACTGGGACTGGGACTTTCAAGCTTCAAAGATGCCAAAGCACTATTAAAGTATCATAAAAGTGGTCCTTTTGCTCCATTGCAAGTGATCTAAAGTGTGGGAAACAGAACAAAATATTGATTCAAAAAAATCTTAACATCCATCCTAGTTCTCCCTGGCATATTCATGGGACAGGCAGCAGTTTCTGATTCATGAATTAATCCTTTTTTTTGGAGTTAGAGCTTTTCAATGAATTGCTTGATTCAGTTCACAAAAATTCATCTGAATTATTGATTAAAAAATCAGACTGTTCTAGTTCTTAAGTCATATGGAGCATTTTAGTGCTTATGCTTCCTATTTTACAGTTTGAAAGCCTCAGTCAGAATGACCAGCACAGTTTTAATTTAATTTAATTTAATACAATTTCTGAGTGGAATTAATGACTGCTGTAATTTTTGGGTGAACTATTGGTTTTGTTCTGGTATGAATTAGTGCTGTCAAAATTAGTGTTAACACAGGCGACTTATTTTTTCAGTTTAACTCAAAACTGTTGCTTCTGTCTTTTTTTTCTTGACAAGAAGTGCGTTTATTTAGTCGCAAAAACTTCTTTAATGACCACATCAAATGGGGCTAGGATTTTATGACACAGGAGCGGGGCTAGGATTGTCACCCCACTCACAACTTTTGCTTCTGTCTTTTTTTTCTTGACAGGAAGTGCGTTTATTTAGCCACAAAAAGTCTTTTACGAATACATTAAAATGGAAACTTTTTAGACGCGGACTCCAACTTCACCTCAGTGCTAGGCGCTAGTCAAACGAGCATGTGAAAGGTACAGGTATTGGTATCAGTGATACCTTCAGTCAAAAATATTTAAAAAGTATTAAAAAATATACTGCCTTTATATTGTTTATACATTAATTTAAATATTAAATGTTAAATTATTGCAATTTAAAATTATATTTAAAAACGTTAATGTTATTAATTCATTGCATTTTTTTTTTTTTTATTGATTGATGGCACTAGTATGACTATAATCCATTTTCATCTCTTGTTAAAAGATCAATTTATTTGAGTCCCTTCCTCTTAAATGTTTATTCTGTCCCCAGGAGCTCTTTCCTATAGTTTACTAAAGCTATTCTTTACTTATAATTAGTTTCCACTCTCTTTAGTTTTTTTCTCTTTCTGTTTCAGAAGTGCACAGTGAGCTTTAATCACAGCTTCCCTGCACTTGCCAAAGGCAGATTACAAAGCCTGTGGCAAAAGCCCCTACAGACAAAACTTTTGCCTGTTTATGCCTCCATTTTTCCTTAGCCACTAAAGTTCTTTTTCTTCCAAAGCACATAATCATTCACTTGTTTTTTATGAAAGATGTTTTTTTTTTTTATGTAAGCTGCAGGCTGCTTTGAAAGTTTCGGGTCTGTAATACCTGTAGAGAACCATTCATTAGCATTCAAAGCTAAAAAAGTGGCTTAAAGTGGAAACGCTTACTTTTTTCCCTTTTTAAATCCATCAGTTGTGTTTATATATTAGGGTCGGTCATTTATGGATTGTAGATTTGCTTGCTAGTTTTATCAGATTATAGGATTTTGGATAATCAATGGCAATAAACCAGTAATCAGGTTTCTCTTGAGCACACTTGGCTTGTGTTTCAGAACTGGTCAATCTCGGTGTACGCTCTGCTGCACTTGAGTCTATAGTCCAATAATTGCAGCGTATACCTTTCATTGTGAATCGTAAGAGACGCTGATTCAGTGCAGCTGATTTTCAGAGTTGTTCATATACATACAGTAGAGGTCAAAAGTTTACATACACCTTGCAGAATCTGCAAAATGTTAATTATTTTACCAAAATAAGATAGATCTTAAAAAAATGCATGTTATTTTTTATTTAGGAATGACCTGAATAAGATATTTCACATAAAATACAATTACATATAGTCCACAAGAGAAAATAATAGTTGACCCTCTTCAAAAGTTTACATACACTTTACATACACACACTGTGTTGTTACCTGTATGTTTTTAACATTTTTTTTTGTTTAGTGATAGTTGCTCACGAGTCCCTTGTTTGTCCTTAACAGTTAAACTGCCTGCTGTTCTTCTGAAAAATTATTCAGGTCCCACAAATTCTTTGGTTTTTCAACATTTTTGTGTATTTGAACCCTTTCCAACAATGACTGTATGATTTTGAGATCTGTCTTTTGACAATGCAGACAACTGAAGAATTTAAAGATTAGGGAAAATGCAACTTATTTTGTCTTCTGTAGCTTCTGAAGGGCAGTACTAAATGAAAAAAAGGTATTTAGGGAAAATAAGAAAAATTTACACATCTTCATTCTATTCAAAAGTTTACACTCTTAATGCATCGTGTTCCCAGAAAAAATACTAAAAAACCAAAGAATGTGTGGGACCTGAAGAACAGCAGGCAGTTTAAAGGTTCAGAACAAACAAGGGACTCGTGAACAACTATCACTAAACAAAAAACAACAACACAGTGTTAAGAATCAGTAGTACTTATATGGTGCATTCTAATAATTTAGGGTTAACTTATTGTGACTCTTTTCTTGCACAGTGGTTCAGTGTTTGGTGATGAGAAATGTCCACATGAAAGTATAATATAATTATACAACTATTTATAATAAAATAAATATATTGAAACATAATGTGGTTGAATCCACATCTGTGTATTGTCTTTCAACCAGACTCCTGTGGATTTTTTTTTATTTTTTATATTCATTTACTTATTAATTACCTAGTTCTATTTTTTGTGTTTGTAATCTCTTTTGATGACAGAGTTATCAGCTGAAAGAAATGTATAGCTGTATGGCTTTGATGAATTGCCAGTATTTGGCTCAGTGAGTTTGGCTATATTAAAGACATAGTGTGTATTTTCTTCCTTTCACAGAGGCTGTGATATGCATATTTTTACCATTTCAAAGGCTTCTAGCCTGGAGAATTTATAGCTATTATTGACCTGAAGATGTGGATGCAGCTTAAGGGCATCTTCAGGGGAAATCTTAAAACAGCATGTTTGCGCTTTCAGTGAACTGAGAAAGTCAGACAGTCGCCATCACCCAGGAAACACAACTGCCAAGTTCTCTGTAAGAATAAGACCTCCATCATTTTTATAAACAGCTGAACCCCCAACCAGCCAATAACGTGAACAGAATTTACAGAGATAGAGACAACGGTACCTTCCAAACATGCAGTTCTCTTCAGAGCCCTCTATAATCGAACACTTGGCCCCCAATTAGCAGCTTCAGCTGGAGGACTCAAACAGCAGATCAAACGGCAGGCAGGGCATTCTGAAGTGCGACAGAAACGGGTCCCAGCCGTTGAAAAAGTCTGTGTCCCTGATCGCTTCTGAAAAGATCAATAAGAGTTTATAAAAGACTCTACACACATCCAGGGTGTGTGATAATGACAGGCTACTGAAACTCTTCTTTTTTTGTATCACTGCTGTAACGCTTTGCTCTGTACAAGTGTGCAGTGAGTATAATCTACATCAAAGGAGTATTGTAGCTCTCCATACCTAGTGAAGACCATTTCTATCTATCTATCTATCTATCTATCTATCTATCTATCTATCTATCTATCTATCTATCTATCTATCTATCTATCTATCTATCTATCTATCTAGCCATCTAGCTGAAAACCATGGAAGGCCTTTTCCACCACTGGAAAAAGTTTACATCTTGCAATTCTGACTTTTTTTTCCCTCAGAATTGTAACATATAAACTCACAGTTGTGAGTTATAAAGTCAAAATTGCATGATATAAACTTAACTGCAAGAAAAAAAAACATTGAATTGTGAGAATTACCATCACAATTCTGAGAAATAAAGAATAGCAAGATAAAAACAGAATTGCATCTTTATTTCTCAGAATTGTGAGTTTTTATCATGCAATTCTGACTTTATAACTCACAACTGCAAGTTTATACTCAATGTCACAATTCTGTGGGGTAAAAAAAATCTGAATTACAAGAAAAAGCTTAGAATTATTAGGAAAAAAAAGGTCAGAATTGCGAGATTCACAATTCTACAATTTCTCACAATTGCGAGTTTATATCGTGCTTTTTTGACTTTATAAGTTGCAATTACAAGTTTATATCTTGCAATTCTGACTTTATTTCTCTTAAATGCAAGTTTATACCTCACAATTTTAACAATTTCTCACAATTGCGAGTTTATATCTCACAATTCAGACTTTATTTCTCCCAACTGCAAGTTAATATATTACAATTCTGACTATTTCTCACAATAGCGAGTTTATATCTTGCAATTCAAACTTTATTTCAGACTATTTTAATTCAGACTATTTCTCGCAAAAGCAAGTTAATATCTCACTATTCTGACTTTATTTCTCGCAACTGGGAGTTAATATATCTCAATTACCACTTTTTTTCTCGCAATAGCGAGTTTATATCTTGCAATTCTGAATTTTCTTGCAGTTGCAAGTTTATATATCTCGCAATTCTGACTTTATTACTCACAACTGCAAGTTAATTCAGTGGCAGAAACAAGTTTTCCATATGTTTGTGAGCACTTAATAAAAAAAATATAATGCTTTCATTTTTTTTTTTTTACACTCAGTCCTGTTTCTAGCTTAGATGTTTATAAACATCTGAAATGTCTGAAACTTTGTATCACAAGCACTTGTGTTATTTGCCCATGATGAATTGCTTGTTGTAGTCCTCATTTGTAAATCACTTTGGATAGAGTGTCTGCTAAATGAATAAATGTAAATGTATCTGTCTGTGTGTCTGGAATACCAAATGACCATAACAGCTGGTAACTCTCTCTTTCTGGCCTTTTCAGATATATATTTTATGTTGCTGACGCAGAGAACTTGGGGAATTCAACAGCTAGCCTCAGAATATGACATTTAGTGCTTCCAGCGCTTTCCACGTATCTGTCTTCTTGCTCTCAGAGGGTGTTCGTGGCAGAGTTATATGAGCCAGAGAGAGACAGACAGCACAGCTGCTCTCAGGCTCCCTGTGAAGTGATTCAGCCTTCTGATAAACACCAAAAATAACCAACCGCTGAGCTTCTTTCCTCTCTGATCATTTAACACACCCCAAACCCGTGACAGACTGCAGACTCACCGGTGAGACCAAACCCTGTCACCCATTTATGTGTCAGAGCCCCTGAGCCCTGTGCTGTGATGGAGAAACATCCACTTCCCCTAGCCCTCAGGACCCAGCAAAGCCCAGGTGTTGACTGAACCCCCTATGACAGAATCTCATTTTGGGCATCACTGAGCGAAAGCAGACAGCTGCAGATACGCTTCCGTATGCCCCACGCTAAGACATGACTAATCGATATCTCACTCTGCATGCGGCTGCTCCTGCCTGCTGTAATGGCGTTTAAAGGTGATGGGGTCCGTCACTAAATCCAGATGGCCCCCGGAGCAGACCGGCTGACAGTAAATGTGGCCTTAATGGTGTGACTAGTGAGTCGACAGCCTTGTAGATTAAACGGGATAGTTGACCCAAAATTCTGTCATTTATTACTCATCCTTGTCGTTCAAAACCCAGAAGACCTTCGTTCATCTTTGGAACACAAATTAAGATATTTTTGATGAAATCCAAGAGCTTTTTGACCCTCCATAGACTGCAACGCAACAGACATACAGTGCCTTGTAAAAGTATACCCCTTCATTTTTTTAATAACATGGTTGCTGCCTTATGTTAAAATGCTTTAAATTACTTTTTTTTCCCACTTCACTGTACACTTCATACACCATAATGACAACACAAAAACAGAATTGTCACTTCAGAACTTCAGAAATTTATATACAGTTGTGCTCAAAAGTTTACATACCCCTTGCAAAATCTGCAAAATGTTAATTCTTTTAGCAAAATGAGAGGGATCATACAAAATGCATGTTGTTTTTTATTTAGTACTGACGTGAATAAGATATTTTACATACAAGACATTTACATATAGTCCACAAGAGAAAACAATAGTTGAATTTATAAAAATGACCCTGTTCAAAAGTTTACATACCCTTGATTCTTAATACTGTGTTCTTACCTAAATGATCAACAGCTGCTTTTTTGTTTGTTTGTTTGTTTGTTACCTGACCCACAGCTGTTTTTTTTTTTGTTTGTTTAGTAATAGATGTTCATGAGTTCCTTGTTTGTCCTGAACAGTTAAACTGTCTGCTGTTCAGACAGAAAAATCCTTCAGCTCCCACAAATTCTTTGGTTTTCCAGCATTTTTGTGTATTTGAACACTTTCCAACAATGACTGTATAATTTTGAGATCCATCTTTTCACACTGAGGACAACTGAGGGACTCATGCAACTATTACACAAGGTTCAAACACTCACTGATGCTCCAAAAGGAAAAAAACATGCATTAAGAGGGGTGAAAACAGGGTCATTTTTATAAATTCAGCTATTGTTTTCTCTTGTGGACTATATGTAAATGTCTTTTATGTAAAATATCTTATTCAGGTCAGTACTAAATAAAAAAATAACATGCATTTTGTAAGATCTCTCTTATTTTGAATTAAGAATTAACATTTTGCAGATTCTGCAAGGGGTATGTAAACTTTTGAGCACAACTGTATATGTATATGAAGAGTTTAGATGCAAAAGCCTCTAAATTCATCTGACACATTTCTTCAAAAAATGCATTTTTATCAGGCTCAGATGTATAGGTATAGGTTTCTATTTAAGTACTGGCATTGAGCTGAGGGTGGGATTCTGGTGAGTTTGAAGTAAAAGTATTTGATGGATGTATAATATGTGTCAAGAGCATTCACTCAGTATCATTATCTTATTTTTGACCGAGATGGCTTTTAGAAGGTTTTGCATCAGAACTCTCTCTCTCTCTCTCTCTCTCTCTCTCTATAAAATAAAAACGTGAAATAAGTAAAATTCAATTCAGTACTTAACTGAAGCACCTTTACAGCCTCAAGTCTTTTTGGGTATGATGCGATAAGCTTTGCATATCTGCATTTGGCAATTATCTTGCCTCACCTCTTCACCTCTCAAGCTCTGTCAGGTTAGATGGGGCAGACGCACATTTTCAGGTTTCTCCAGAAATGTTTGTTTGGGTTCAAACCCAGGCTCTGGCTGGGCCACTCAAGGACATTCAGAGTTGTCTATAAGCTACTCTTGCTGTGTACTTAGAATCATTGTATTTTTGGAGAGTGAGCCTTCTGCCCAGTCTGAGGTTCCGAACTCATTAAGGCTATCTCAAAATTTTGGTGCACTGAGCTTTTCTTCTACTCTTCTCCTCAGTCCATGCCACTGAAAAACAACCCCACAGCATGAGGCTGCTACCAGCACACTTTACTTTTGGGGTGATATTCTGCAGGTCATGAGCATTGCCTGCTTTCTTTTAAACATGATGCTTGGAATTGAGGTTCATCAGACTGCAGAATCTTGTTTCTTGGTCACCACTCTAACCAAAGCTCTTCTGCATCGATTGCTAAGTTTGGCCAGAAGTTCTGGTTGTTTCAAACTTCTTCCACTAAGGGTAATGGAGACTACATGCTTCTGTGAACCTTCAATGCAGCAGAATTTTTTTTTAACTCTTCCCCAGATGTGTGGCTTGATGCAATCTTGTCGCTGAGCTCTACAGCCTTTTTTTTTTTTTTTTTTACCTCAGGGTTTGGTTTTTGCTCTTATATGCATTTTCAGCTGTTAGACCTTTTATTAAGATGTGTGTGCCTTTCCAAATCACACCCATTCAATTGAATTTGCCACAGGTTAGCTTCACTTGAAGTGTAGTAACATCTACAAGCAATATGAATGCTCCTGAGCTAAATTTCAACTGTCCCAGATAAGGGTATGAATACTTACGCAATTTAATCACTTAAGTTTTTTATTTTTAATAAATTTGCAAAAATGTTAAAAACCTTTTTTTTTTTTTGCTTTGCCATTATGGTGTATGGAGTATAGATTGATGTGGGGAAAAAGTAATTTAAAGTAATTTTAACATAAGGCAGTAACAACAAAACATGAAAAAAAATTAAGAGGTATGAATACTTTCGCAAGGCACTGTATTTAAGGCCCAGAAATGAAGCAAGGACATTTAACATTGTTAAAATAATCCATGTGACATCAGTGGTTCAACCATAATTTTATGAACCAATGAGAATACCTTTTGTGTGCAAAAAAAAAATAACGAAAAACAACAACTTTATTCAACAATTTCTTTAAAAACTTGAACGTGGCAGTTGCGGATGTCCATGCAGGGTCAAAAAGCTCTCATATTTAATCAAATTATCTTAATTTGTATTCTGAAGATGAGCGAAGGTCTTACGGGTTTGGAACAACATGAGAAGTAATTAATGCCAATATTTTCATTTTTGGCTGAACTATCCCTTTAAGATTGCGGTCAGTCAAGAGTACTTGAAGAGTCCTCTAGACTGCTATATACTGTATTTGTTTTGTGTGTGTGTGTGTGTATGTTTCTTATAATTCTGGCCTCATCATGCCTTTGTCAGTGGCATTACTGTGTTCACATGTTATGTTTTAGGCACATATTGTACAAAATTACAAATTTAAGGGCATTTCCCACTAAGATAAACCTGCCTTATTGAATTTCAACATATAGTTCAGTCTGTCCTAAGGATGAGGATGGAAGGACAAAAAAAAAAGAAGAAAAAAAAAGAATGAACAAAGGAATGAAAGAATGGAGGGAAGAAAGAATGAAGGAAGGAAAGGTTAGGAAAAAGAAAAAGAGTAGTCACAGCTTACATTTGGAATTCTTTGAATGATTCTGTGTGTAATTTCCAGCACTTGAACAGAACACTGACTTTCTAACTACTGTTCCAGTAAGCATTTTAATCTTTAATGATTTTAAATGCTTCTTGAAATTGGCTAAACACCCTTTAATGCAGCAAATGTTCAGCATGGCTGGCTCTGAATATTTAATTCAATAAAGACGCACTGACCAACATATTAAGAGCTATGGGAACATTCACTCACTGCAGCATCTGATACACCTGTGTTTCCTGATAGACCCATGAATTCATGCGAGCCCATGCACAAACACCCCCCACTGCCTAATCCCAGCGGGATGGATGAGAGTAAATGAATGTGGTCTAAGGTGTGTCTGTCAGATATGAATAAGCCCGGTCCTCCCAGGTGTCATCTCCTCCATCATCACAGCAGAGGGCTCCCCTATCTGGGGCAGTACTGCTGCAGGAGTTGCCCACCCCTAGGAAAGACTGAAAGAATGTGAGGTGATCCCCTGCAGAGCTGCGTTGGCACTCTGACAGTATCTAGATGAAATCCTTTCAGACAAACTCTACTAGAGTAATGAGTAGTGGGACGTGTTACATAGATATGCTTTGATGCTAACACTGACACTTGTTTTTCACTTCTTATTCCATGATATTTTACTCTGTGGATCTGATTAAGTAGAAGCGTATGTGGTTATTTTGTATTTTAGTTTATAACTACAGTGAGTGTCAAACAAGGCATTCAGTAAAAGGGCAAAAGGACAATATTCTCGGTTGGACTGCTTTTTATTTCTGACTAGAATTGGGCAAAATCTTAACAGCAAAACAAGTTGTGGGAGGTTAGTGGGACTGTTATAAATATGCATGCAGTTGTCAAGTGATGAATATGCATATTTTCAGGCGTCTTATTGATGAATATACATATTTTAGACCTCCCAGTCACACTAGCTCAGAGCAGTGGGGGCTTCTTCAGAGGAACAGGTGCTTCTGGGGTGAGTCTGATAGGAAAGCTGATCGAGCTTCCGCTACCTGTGGAGGTCAAAAAGCTTGATAAAGCCTTGGTTTACAGCAACAGGCGCAGGATTCTCCACTCTCTGTGTCTCTCACTTTTCAACTTGTTTTAGGCCTGAAATGGATGGGATATTTACACAGATGAAATTTATTTAAATAATTTGCCTTTGGCAAGTATTTGACATTTCTTTGATAATATAGAATGCATTATGCAGTATGTGATGCATTAAAGTGGGCAGTGTGGGCTGTTTAGAGCCTAGTTAGAATGTGTTTTTCTATATATCGAAACACCTATAGTAGGAAACTGGCAATCATTTTTTATGAAGGTGTTTTACACAACCTAATCTCATGATGAAAAATGCTAAATGCATACTGCTATGTAAGGTGACATATTTGATGTGAAATATCCACTGAGTGGCACTAAAAGATGTACGTACAGTTGAAGACAAAATTATTAGCCCCTTAAAATATTTCATTATTTTTCAAATAAGTCCCGAATGTTGTTTAACAGAAAGACGATTTTATCAACATAGCATGTTTGTAATACAAATAGAAATAAATATATAACCAAGAATTTTGAAAAGTCTACTGGTCAAAATGATTAGCCATCTGATGTTAATACCCAGACAGCAAAATTCATCTGGTGTGATTCCGGCCCACACTTCTGCAAATCCGCAAAACGGACTTGGGCCGGTGTCTTTTAGCACAACGGGCCAATATCGGCACGCATCTGGTTTTCCGCTCATCTGGGCCAGCACTGGGCCAGCTCCATACCAGACTCGGCCCGGATCCGCTCTGCGATAGTAGTCCGTGCCCACTGAAACCAGGCCTGGGCTGGATCCGTCTAAGACTGTGATACGGGACTGAAACGGATGTGACTGTAATGCGGATTTGCCGGTTTGAAAACAAATCCGGCACAGAGTCAGCTGCTGTCTGGGTAGTCAATAGTGTATCCCTTTTGCTTGAGAACAGCCTTTAGTTGCTGTAGTTCTCAACAAGTTTCAAGCATGTCTCCTGAGGAATGACAGCCCATTCTTCCTTAGCAAATCTCCTCCAGATTTGTTGGTCTTCTGGCACAAACTCTGGACTTTAGTGTGCCCCACAGATTTTCTATTGGATTCAAGTCTGGGCTTTGTGCAGGCTAGTCAAGTACACTCACTTTGCTCATTTGGAGGTATTTCTTCACCGTAAGTAAGTTATGCTTTGGGTCGTTATCATGCTGGAAGACAAAATGTTGACCCAAACCAAGTTTTCTTGCAGACTGTCTGAGGTTGTCTTTCAAAATCTTCTTATAGTCTTCCTTTTTCATGTTTCCTTCAACCCTGATGAGATTCCCAGTTCCAAACTCACTGAAACATCCCCACAGCATTATACTCCCACCACCATGTTTCACTGTGGGAACAGTGTTCTTGGGGTTGAATGCCTCTCCCTTCTTTCTCCAAACATAGGCAACATCTCTATGCCCTAAAAGCTCTAGTTTTGTCTCATCTGACCAAAGGACACATTTCCAGTATGCATCACATTCCCCCAGGTTGTCCTTAGCAAACTTCATTCTAGCTTGGAGGTGTGTCTTCTTCAGAAGTCGGCAACCTCACAGTTCATTCCTGTGCAGGGCTCTAGTGACTGTCTTCGTTGAGACATCCAATCCAGACTTGGCTAGGTCATTCACTAGTGTCTTGGCAGTTGTTCTTGGGTCTTTGGAAACCTCTCTCACTAGTTTTCTTTCCAAAGTTTTTGAAATCTTTCGCTTCCTGCCTCTGCCCGTCTTGTTCTCCACTGTGTTGGTCTCTTTAAACTTTTTGATAATGCATCTCACTGCAGTTCTTGACACTTGAAGACGCTTTGATAAATGTGTGTACCCTTCTCCATCTTTATGAGCATTAACAATTCTTTTTCTCAAGTCCAAACTAAATTCTTTTGTCTTTGCCATGATGACAGTGCATATTATTTTACTAGTTGTTTCACAAGATACTAATCCTAAGCTTAAAGAGCAATTAAAAGGCTTAACTAGGTTAATTAGGTTAATCAGGCAAATTAGGTTAATTTGGCAAGTCATTGGACGACAGTGGTTTGTTCTATAGCTAATCAAACAAATAATTTCTTAAGGGGGCTAATAATATTGACCTTAGCAGTGCTTTTATTTATTTATTTTTTAATTCTTTTAAAAGCAACTATAAGAAATCAGACTTTCTCTAGGAGCAAAAAATTATAGGAAATAATGTGAAAACATTCTCTTGCTCTATTAAACATCACTTGGGAAATATTTAAAAAAAAAATTCACAGGGGGGCTAATAATTTTGTCTTCAGCTGTACATATGGTACGTTTTATGTGACGATGGTTTTATGTCACTGCAGTTTTGACTTTCAGTATCTGTTAGTGGCGCTATAACTCCAATGCTCCGTGACGTTTTAAAATAATGTACCATCTGCACTACACTTAAACTTACCCGATAGTATAAACAAAAGCGAATATGACGTAAAAAAGCAATCGCAAGCATGCTGTTTTAGCTTGTTTTTCGATCTCTGATCTTTCAGCTCGTTCATTGTGAGTCATGTATTTCACAGGATTTGTACCCAAGAATTCCGCAACCTAAGTCAAATTCCGTGCTGGCTAAGCTACCAAGCAAGCTTGTTATGTCCGGAATGTGAAACATGTGGAGTTCTAATCATAACTGTGTATGAAAACGGTTAGTGCTCGTTGTTTGCCAGCCTTTAGTGTTAATTTCTGTTGTAAACTGCAGTGATATGTACTTATTGGTACGTATTCCGTGTCTTGCGAAAAAGTTCCAACAGGTACGTTTTTGTCATGAGATCAGGTAGGTTTTACCCTTGACTTCAATACAGCTTTTGAATAGTGTCTGCCAGTTGCTTTAGAGATGTTGGAGGAGAAATTGGCTTCTCACTCTTTCCTCTAAAACAGCTCACATAATATTCAAGTCAGGGCAGATGTTGATGTTCATCTTGGTGCTCCAAAGTTCCAGGATTTACGGAAAGGTCATGACTCCATCTTTTATGTATTTTAGCACTAGTGTCTGTGATTAAAGTTTTAGCAGTTGCAGCTTTTTCATAGATGTTGGTTTTGTGGTTGGTTTTTGTAGAGTCTTTAAGGTGAATATTGAGATTCTCCATCACTTTGCAGCAGTGCTTCTGTGTTGTTTGGAACATGTCAGTTATGTTGCTGTCTGTGCAGGCTGTCTATTGCCTTATGGTGCTCAGTATTGACATCAGGTTGCTTTGAGGTTGTTGTCAATCACCTAAACCAGAATGGAATGTGGTTAATTACTCTGGGGACATAAACAAATTACATCTGGACAATGCTGATTGACTGATGTCACCACAATAACTTAGACATAGGCTTGTTACAACATTGAAAGGTTACAAGACAAGTAAATCAATTTTTTGAAAAGGATGTATTTTTCATACATGATTGGCGTAGTTCAGAGGTGAAATCATTGCTATATTGGTATGTTTACCATTTACTGAGGTGTGGGATAATTAAAAAATGTGGTGACACATTCTATCCTGCCTTCATGTGAAAGAAATAGAAACATTTCGCTTCCTATCATTTTACAACTTCCCACACACCAGAGGATGTGACAAGATCTTTTGTCCTCACATTAAATTCCTGGCGCTGTGTGATAGAGCGACTGAGGGTTTGTATAGTCTATATCTTTGTGCCTCTGCAGTGTAATGGCTTGTACAGTATTGTCAAGTATTCTGTCATGTCTGCAGCGTCCGGCTCGTATTGATTGGCCACTATTACCACAGGCACTAAAGGAACAAGATCAATGCACAGTCACAAAGACTTGCCAAAATTCCACAAAGCAACACTCTTTTTTTGAAGTATTATTTCAGTATTTTTAATTCGCTTTTTAACCCTACAGAGTCATACATACTACCAACATAATAGGGATCATACAAAATGTATGTTATTGTTTATTTAGTACTGGCTTGAATAAGATATTTTGCATAAAAGATGCTTACATATAGTCCACAAGAGAAAATGCAGAATTTATTAAAAAAAAAACCTAACCCTAACCCATCCCAGAATTTTCCCACAAGACAAAATAAGATAAAATTACTTATCTTCAAATTCAAAAGTTTTCACCCCACAGCTCGTAATGCATCGTTTTTCATCATTTGTAATATTTGCATATGAGTTCCTCAGTTGTCCTCAATGAGAAAAGATGGATCTCAAAATCATAGTCTGTTCAGGACATACAAGGGACTCTTTCAACTATCACAAAAAAAAAAAAAAATAAAATCAGCTGTGGATAATTTAGGTAAGAACACAGTATTAAGAATCAAGTGTATGTAAATTTTTGAACAGGTTAATTTCATAAATGTATAAATTTTTATAAATAAACATCTTGGTTGCGTATGGTAACCCTCGTTCCCTGATGGAGGGAACAGAGAAGTTGTGTCGACATGAAGTACAGCCGCCTCGTGGAGGGAGCTCTCAAATGCAACAGAGTGTTTACCACTGCCAGTGGGAGATCTCTGAAGTCCTCCTGGTCTCGTCCAGGGATCATACGTGGAGGTTCCAGAGATCTGGGCACGGGTGCCATATTGTTCCCTTTCACTGTGAAAGTAGGTCCTTCCTCAGGGGAATGCGCCAGGGAGGAATGGGGGAAAGGAGCGCCAGCTCTGAGAACCAAACCCTGTTGGGCCAGTAGGGGGCCACCAACAGGATCTGTTCTCTGTGCTGTGCAATGAGGCTCACTGGTGGAAACGCATACTTGAGTAGGCCCTGGGGCCAGCTGTGTGCAAGTGCACCTGTGCCGAGGGGCGCCTTGGACAGACTGTACCACAACTGGCAGTGAGTGGTTACTATCGAGGCAAACAGATCGATCTGGGCCTGACTGAAAAGACTCCAAATAAGCTGAACCGTCTGAGGGTAAAGTCTCCACTCGCCATGCCCATCTCGGAACTCGGGTATGCAGCCAGTGCTGTAACGGTCTCATGTGCATCAGGCCCAGCGGCATGACGGCGGCTGAGGATGCCATGTGTCCCAGGAGCCTCTGAAATTGTTTGAGGGGGACCGTTGTGCTGTGTGAGAGCTTCTGGATGCAGCTCAGCACTGACACTGCACGCTCCGGGAAGAGCCGTGCGTTCATAGTGACTGAGTCCAGTTGAAGACAGAGAAAAGAGATGCTCCGCATGGGGGAGAGCTTGCTCCTTTCCCAGTTGATCAAAAACCCAGATGGGCCAGATGGTTGAGAACCGTGTCCCTGTGTTTGCATACCAACTTCTGAGAGTGTGCTATGATCAGCCAGTCGTCGAGGTAGTTGAGGATGCGGATGCCTCCCTCCCAGAGAGGGGCAAGGGCAGCCTCTGCAACTTTCGTAAAGACGCGGGGAGACAGGGAGAGCCCAAATGGAAGGACTTTGTATTGAAATGCCTGACCTTCAAAGGCAAACCGTAGGAAGGGCCTGTGCCTTGGAAGAATCGAGACATGAAAGTATGCGTCTTTCAGGTCTATCGCCACAAACCAATCCAATGTGTTTGAGGGTTAGCATTCTAAAGAGGAGCTTGTTAAGGGCCCGGTTCAGAATCCTCAAATCCAGGATTGGCCTTAGACCGCCACCTTTCTTAGGTACAATGAAGCTGTAAGACTCTCTGCTAACAGTCTCAGGGGGACCACCGATGCACCTCGGGTGGGTATGGTGTGACTGGTTGGTAAGGAAAGCCCTGTGTTCAGAGGAGGCTGCTTTGATCGTCATAACCGACAGGCAAGAATCCAACAGGAGATCGCCTGAGCTCAGGGGATCGGCTGAAGGATGCACTTGGTTTGTCAAAGTATGCAGAAGCGCAGAGTGTGCGGTTGTGCATGCTTTGACGTGTTTCAGCAGCTGGGTACCCCGGAGAGACCGAAGCACGCTGGGAATTAAGCCCAGAGAAGAAGGAAATTGCTCTTTTATTGACCATGTGGTAGCCGTCCGCCGTAAGGCAGACAGCCAGGGTGGAGCCGAAGCCCACACTCGTCCCCTCGCCGAGTGTGGATCCAGACAAGTCAGCAGATCTCTCTCCTCCGGGTTGCTCGTTTCAGGAGCGCTTCGAAGCCTGAGGAGGGTTCTTAGCGAACTGAGGGCGAGCTGATGGCGCCACCTTCTTGCGAGAACTCAACCGCAAGGCTGGTTTTGGTGCAGGACCGGTCTGCGGCGGGCCCTGAGCAAGTCTGGAAGGTGGTTGACCTCGGCGTGAAGCAGGTGGTGCCTGCTGCTTCGGGGGAGTGGGACTGGAAGCCGGTGCCCGATGAGGTAACTTTCGTGCAAATTCCTCAACAGTGTTGCCGAAGAGGCCAGCCTGAGAAATGGGGGCGTCAAGAAAGCGAACTTTCTCAGCGTCCTTTATCTGTGCCAGATTCAGCCAAAGGTGGCGCTCCTGGACCACCATAGTGGACATCGCCCTCCCCAGAGCCTGCGCCGTGACTTTTTTAGCCCTGAGAGCATAGTCAGTTTGCGAACGCAGATCCTGCAACAGCTCTGGTTTGGGAACACCCTCATGCAACTTGAACAAGAACCTTGGCCCGATAAACCTCCAGGACGGCCATAGCGTGAAGGGTGGATGCAGCTTGCCCAGAAGCAGTATAAGCGTTCCCCACGAGAGTGGAAGAAGCCTTACATGCCCTGGATGGGAGTCTCGGGCGTTCCCGCCAGGTGACGAAAGCAGTTGGTGCGAGCTGCGGTCTTTTGGCAAAGAACGCAGCTTGCGAACGGAGTGTGCCGGGGGGCATGTCTTCACAAGCAGGACATCCCCCCTCAGCGACCCAAACGCTGAAGACAGAGCTCATGCCGATCGCTCTGGGAGAGGTAGAAGCCGTAACCAGAAGGACACGGAAGGAAAGGCATTGTAAACACACAAACCAACCGTGTCGGACTCTTTTACAGAAATTTGCTCTTTTAGTTTTAATAAGAGGAAATATGCTCTTTGAGATTCACTGTCGAAGCACCCAGGAGACTCTCACTGCTGCCGCATCTGAGAAGGAAGAGACCGCTGCCTGTGCTGTAGATCCAACGATGAAGAGGTGAGTAACGCTGCTTCTCAACAAAGAGATGCTGCATTCGGCTCTGAAGAAATAGAACAATGAGCAGTGCTTAGCCACCTCCTCTTATACCTGGATGTCTGGGGCAGAGCTGGCTATGCAAATACTACACATCAATTCTCATTCTGCCTTTTCTCAAAGCTGTCAGAGGTGTTCGGGCTCCCTAGAGCGACCCCTAGTGTCCTTCATGTCGACACAACGTCAAACGTGAATGACAGACGGGGAACTATTATTTTCTTTTGTGGACTATATGTAAACGTCTTTTATGTGAAATATCTTATTCAGGTCAGTACTACATACCAGTAACATGCATTTTGTATGATCCCTCTTATTTACCTTTATATTTAAAGGTATATTATAGTGCTTTAAAGGTACATATTTGTACCTCAAGTATAAATATTAGTAGTGCCAAGTGACAGTTTGTTATTCTTTTTTTGACAGTGAAAAATGTGTTTTTTTGGATTGCCATTCTAATATATTTGATGTCCATTAGATGGATCCAGCACATTTTTATATTAAAATGAAATAAAACACCCTTGAAAGCCGAAAATGCCTTGTTTGTCCTTCCTGAGTGGGCAGTTACCTTGCACTTGTTTATTTTAGAGTGAACCTGTCCTCCCAGAAGACACCTCTTATCTATGTAATTCAAGCAATAATGCCAAGCAGCACTGACCCAAGAGTTGCCCTGTGTGTGAAAGAATAAGTATTCTAATCCGCTTGGGGAGTCGGTGCCACCCCACAGTGAAATAATAGATCAGGAGGACCGTCTGCGACAGATATGGCGCTGGTGATCAGCTTCCTCTGCTGCTTCAGCTCAGTCCAATTAGAGTACTTGGTAAAGGTGTTATCCTTCAATCCTGCTTTCATCTCCCTGAATGATGTGATGAAGAGGGGACAGAGAGAAAGAAAGACACAATGTGATAAAGGTTGATGGAAGTTTAATGAGACAGAAAGTTCACATTCAGCAAGGCTCTGAATACAGAGACAGACATTTTAAAGACAAGGGAAATTGTTACATGAAAATTTGAGCATTTTCATTGACATCAATAGAAGATGAATTGATGTATTCAATATGGATATGTCTGCATTTTTATCAATCATGGATGGAAAAAAAAACAACAACTTTATTATATATATAGTCCATTACAGACTACAGCATCCGTGCTGTTTGAATTGTGACTGACACAGCTGTGAAATTATATGTTTTGGTGCACTATTTAAAGCAAAGCAATCCATTCAGTTAATTAAATGAAGGCCAAAGGTGGCCAATATCAATAACTCTGCCACATGCTGTCAATTTCACTATCATCTGCTCTCTTTCTTTGCGCTCTGGTGCTTTTAGCAGATATAATGTCTTTACAATGTTGCCATTAGCCAACTCAAATATAGCTCTCATGGTTCCCATGGTGGTATCTGGGAATGTGGCCAGTGTCTGGTTAGGGACAGATGTTTTCAGAGGGTTCTGATGGACCACACTTTAATTCCATTACAGTGCCCTTTAAATGAATAGTGCACACCACACATATGTGTGTGTGTGCGTGTCTTTTAAATTCATCATTTACAGACTACTACATCTGTTGGAATTGTGGATTTATGATTGACACGGCTATGAAATATGTTGTTCTTTTAACCATAAGATGGATGAAAGGTCTATTAAGGGAAATGCTGTTACCTCTAGAGGATGGTTCTGTGTTTTTTTTTTATTAATTAAGGTGGGTAAAGCCTAAATTTAAGAAGATCAAAGCTATTATAAAACACAGAATGTGAAAGGGGCTGTGAATCATGGAATACGTGGATGAAATACATTACATTTCATAATCCACAACCCTTTCATGGAAATGAAAAGTGCACAAGTGGAAAAGTTGCTTTGTCCCATATTCAGTCCATGAAATTAGTCAGTTTACACTTGGCGCCCCATAGTTAACAGTGGTGATTTTAATCACAGGTTTATCATAACCAGAAGTGTAAGTGGATGTAGGTGCTGATAGCCCAGCGGTTAGAGCACTGACATATGGTGCAACTGCACCTCTGGCGACCTGAGTTTGAGTCCTGACTTGTGGTCCTTTGCCAATCTTGTTCCCAACTTTCCACCCTAAGCTTCGCTGTCTGTTAAAAAACATGAAAAAAGGCCAAAAAAAAAAAAAAAGTGTAAGAGGATTACACAAAAATTTATTTGTGTCTTTGAAAATAAATTGAATGAAAATATGGTATCAGAAACTATTTTCTAGCCTTCATTTGGTCAGTGTTTTCATGTATCAAATACTGTATCACCAGACTATCCTGTCTTACAATTATTTAAAGGGATAGTTCACCCAAAAATGTTTAAATATAAATATTTTTCTTGCGCAAATGCATAACTTCACTTCAGAAGGCCTTTATTAAAGAGCAGGTCATATGGGTTTTCGAAAAATATCTTTTTTGCAGTTAGTAACGTAGTTATGCTTCCACGTAAACAGTCTGCAAAAAAGGGCATGATAAATAAAGATATTTGGCCCTATTTTAACGATCTAAGCACATGGTCTAAAGCGCACTGCGCAGGTGCACTTAGGGCATGTCCGAATCCACTTTTGCTAGTTTAAGGATGGGAAAAATGGTTGGTGTCTAAAAGGGTTGTCCCTATTTTCTTAATGAATTATGTGTGTGTTTTGGGCGTAATGTGCATTAAACCAGAGTCTCATCTCTCATTCTCATTTCATGGCGGATTTGCTGAAATTGCAAGAACAAAGACTGAACGGGGGGCATTCGCGGGCCGTGCCCCCCAAACAAGTTACTATGCACTCCCTTTCCATCCCCCCTTTGCTGAACATGGTTGTTTTCAAAAGCGTAAGTGACACAAACAAACAAACAAACAAAAAATGCGCATAAGAAAGCGATTGACTATTGATTATGACATCCCTGCAAACATGTCCTTGTAGGGCCCATGCTGCCTTTTTGCGGGCACAGTGGCCTAGGGCCAGCCCACACCAAACCTAAACAGGCCCAGTGTGGGCTTGCCAAGGAGAGGCCCACAGCTTTGGGCGCACCGTAGGATCTCTGTTAGCAGCCCACACTATCGGACTGTCTGCATTAATCCCATGATAGCCCAGTGTGGGCCAGCCTGTTTGGTCCCAAAGCAACTTTTGAGTCTTTTGGGCCCATGCAGGTTTTGTGTAGGCAGGCCTGTAATGCAACTAGGAGAATACAAACAACATTGACTGGCTGTTCTTTAGCCACTCAATTGAACTGGAATGGCTCAAACCAAAAGAGACCTTTTCAGAACATGTTGTTTCATACCCACAAGTTTCCGAAGGGCGCTACTGTAAAAAAGAACGAGGACACAACTTCCGGTGCTGCAGTGGAAGTAGTATACCAGTGGTATTTTGTGTGCTAATTAGTGAAGAGGCTAGGTGTTTTTCGGATCATTGTTTACTTTAAGTTGCAAACCTTTATGAGAGATGTCGTTGCGGTGCTCAGGGACATCATGCGCTGTTCAAAGCTGTGTTCGCACATCGTTAGCAAGTTTGGATCGCTAAATCTTAAATGACTGCCAACTAGTTATGTGACATTTGAACCGAGGCATCGGAGCTTGTGTTAAGGGGTGTGCCAGGCTTGTGTTTTTAATGTAGAAATCACAAAACCAGTGACAAACGAAGTCTCACTTTCTGTCCAGTCCTGTGCGAGATTCACTTTGCGTGTCAGAATGTTAAACCCCCCAGATCTAATTCAGATTTATTTCATTACATTTTTAAATACCCAGTCATACAAGTAATATGAAAAATACAAATTATTTCAGGAAAATTAAATATTTGCCAGTTCATATATATGTATATTATTTTTCTATTACGTCATGTTGATATTCGTACTGGCATTTAATGGCACAGTTTTTATGGGTAAATTAGGATCAGAGACAGAAATTCAACAAACACACACACTGTACGCTTTTATTTGTGCACGTAATATGAATTGATCTATGGAATGTGGTGAATATTTCGTCCGAGGAAGGCTCGGCTTTTGGCACAGGCCTTTGGCTGCTTTATTGTTTACTAACCACCAGAAAGCGCTGTTTTCGACACTTAAAGCTTCATCGATACGTCATTTCATGCTGCATTTTCATTGGCTGGTCAGTAGACGTATTTCGTAGCAGCGAACACATTGCGAGACAATCACGCTGAATTTCTGACACTGCCAGAAAATGATCGTAGGCTATTTTTGGTCGCAAGACCAAACCGGAAGACGCTCCCACGTTTGACGCAAGGCCTCATGGGGCGTAGGAAACTTGTGGATAGGCCAGGGATCCTCAAATCAGGCTTACAAGATCCACTTTCCTGCAGAGTTCAGCTCTAACCTTAATCAAACACACCTGAGCATGCTAATCAATGTCTCCAGCATCATTAGAAAATCACAGGTGGGTGAGTTTAATCAAAGTTGGAGCTAAACGCTGCAGGAAAGTGGATCTCATGAGCCACATTTAAGGTGTAACACAGAGGTCTTCAACCCTGCTCCTGGGGACCCACTTGCCTGGAAAGTTTATTTGCAACCGGCTTCAGCACACCTGCCTGCAATTTTCAAGCAGTCTTGAGGAGCTTGATTGCCCGCTTCAGGTGTGTTTGATTAGGATTGTAGCTAAATTCTTCAGGATAGTGGGTCCTCAGGAACAGGGTTGAAGACCTCTGGTGTAACAGACATGAGCCTGTTAATAAGAATTTTATGGGCGGTTTTCTTCCTTAGGTGTGTTTGATCAGTGTTGGAAATAAACTCTGCAGGAAGGTAGATCTCCAGGAACAGGGTTGGGCACCCCTGTCCTACAATCTTACATTGCTTTGATGGCTTTCTTTTTTTTACTTTTGTGTAGGGCTGTCAAACGATTAATCACGATTAATCGCATCCAAAATAAAAGTTTATGTTTACATACTATATGTGTGTTTACTTTGTATATTTATTATGTACATATAAATACACACACATGCATGTATATATTAAAACAAAATATTTATATTTATATATATTTATACCTGTATACAATTTAGAATATAAATAAATATAAATATTTTTCCTTAATATATACATGCATGTGTTTGTATTTATATATACATAAGAAATATACACAGTACAAAAATATATAGTATGTAAACATGAACTTTTATTTTGGATGCGATTAATTGCGATTAATCGTTTGACAGCAGTACTTTTGTGTATTTACGTTTTTGGCTACAGCTGTATTAACCTGAATTGAATGTTTTCTATTTTGTATTTAATAAATCCCTAGATTTGAAATCCCTTTGACTACTGTACATTTTTGACAATACAGACATTAGTTATGTGGTGACTGCATCCATTTCAGATGTATATTAACAGTTTTTTTCAAAGACTAATTTATAGTAGCTGAAAAGTATTCCTGGGGGCTAAGTCAGGGCTGCCCATGCAGGACCTGCGCTGGCAGCCCACTAGGGGCCCTTAGGCTAGCCCTAAGTGGGCCTATAAAAGGCCAGTGCAGGCTTGTTTGCAGGGATGTAGCCTAGGCATTTTTATATTATTATTATTATTATTATTATTTTTCTAATATTAAATGTATATTCTGAGAAATTATGTTTTCTGACCTTAGATGCATTTAAGCCTGTTGTAGGGGACTCCAACACAATATTAGGAACCTTTAAAATACCATATGACCTGCTCTTTAACCCCCCAAAATTGTGTGGCATACTTTTCATGATGAATGGATGCACTTTGTTGGACTGCGAAATCTCAACACCCATTCACTGCTATTATAAAGCTTGGAAGAGCCAGGATTTTTAATATAACCCTGATTGTATTTGTCTGAAAGAAAAAATGCATACAGATCTTGTGGGTGAGTAAATCATTGGGTAATTTTCATTTTTGGTGAACTATCCCTTTAAGAAACCATTAAAAAGTGAGAATTAATGCTGATGTCCCAGCAAAATAAAACAAAACAAAATTTTATATATTTGTAAAGTTAACCTCATATGGACATGGACATTTTGTACATTGTGAAGTTTATGAAACACAAGTGCAACAAAGCCAGCACGCTTCCATGACATCATCTCAGGCGAGTGTCGACACCAGAAGTTTGACGATCAACTGTTTAGCCAATGATCGAGCAGCTGTCCACTAAAACCTACTTGAAAATGATTTATGCTAATAATTGTTTTGGCAAAGCCAACTTAATTTCAACTAAATCCTCCTGTGGTGTATCTGCAGAAATCCTGATTAGTGTGTACAGGATTTGACACAGGAAGTGAGTCTGAACAGCACTGGCCTCAGATCCTGGAAATCTCCCCGGCTGTTTGTTGTATTCTGAATGAAACAGAATGGCAAACGTTTATGCTTCATATCCAGCAAGGCCCAGTGTTCCCAGTGGAGCTAGAGTGTCACTAATGGAATATCTCACAGCCTGACGCTCTTCTGACGAGCCAGGCTCAGCTGAGAGAATAACTGATGGGGTAAGGCCAGTCCCCCCGCTCATCCTGCTCACTGACAGCTAACGCACTGCGCTGGGCTCGCTCGCTTTGTTTTCCTCCACCGGGAGATGAATGTTTTTTGATGGAGAAGGGAAAGAATCTGTGCACTGAATATTACAATGCTGCATGTTCCAGAAGCATGAACAGAGCAGAAAACATGGCAACAACACATGAACATGGAAAATTGGCTTCACTGAGACTGGTTTCAATGTTTAGTTTCATGAAAATAATCGCCACAAAAAAATAATCTTCATAGACAGTCAAGCCAAAATGTATTCAGACATTTCTCACATGATCAGAGTTTATTCTCTTTAATTAAGAAAATGGTAATAACATTTGACAAGAACTCATGTGTCAGAACAAATTCATCTTGATAGTGTCAGATAACTTTGATAGAAAGGTATGTAATGGATTACAATCAACCAAAAAAAGTTAGTATGACAATATTAACACAACTATCAATGCTTTGTTCACCAATTGCCAAGCAATGCTTAATTTTGTTCAACCTGTAATGTAAAAAGGTTGCATTAGCAATTCAAGAAAAATTGTATATGCTATTCTGTCATGAAACTCTAGATTATGCAGGCTGATGGGTCTTTAACACAAACTGATGATATTCACAGCTTGGCACAATGTTCATGTTGCATACACAGCCAGTGAGCTTGCTGCTTTACATTTAAATGGCTGGTTAGCATTCACTTGAGCATTTAGCAGTGCACTTCTTCTGAAACCCTCCACCTCCCCAGCTCCACCTGTATAGATCAGCTATGAGTTATTTTATATTCCATTTGTGCAGCACCATATCGGATATTGCAGTGAATTAAAATAAATGAAAAATAAAACAAGTGGTCAGGCTTTTGCACAGATTTTCTAATGGTTACATTAAACAGTGTTAAATAAATTTTTTGTGTTTTTAAAAAGACTTTGTGATTGTTA
Source organism: Cirrhinus molitorella (assembly GCA_033026305.1). NCBI lineage: Eukaryota > Metazoa > Chordata > Actinopteri > Cypriniformes > Cyprinidae > Cirrhinus > Cirrhinus molitorella. The sequence continues at coordinate 19,720,815 of CM065135.1, forward strand.
AATGACAGCAATAGTGATCTAACAGTAAGAATAAGGAAAATAAGCACAAACAATTAAAGACAAGGGCCGTCTTTTGGTGTTAAAATAGTACTGTCAGGATTTGTTATAGACATTCAGTGAAGATTTAGCGCTGAAGAGTTATTTTGCACCTGACCTTATTGAATATACATTTGGACGCAAAATTTATGGGAGGAGAGTATTAAAATGAATCACACAATGTGATTTACTAACATTTGCGTTCGCCAAATTACTGGTATTTGCGCCATTATTTAACGCACAAAAAAACATGCCTCAAAGTAGATTGTGCTGGTCATCATGGAAATGATCTGGCTGCACCCGTGTTCTGAAAAAAATCACTTTTTTTTTAGAACTTTCTCATCCCTTCGGCGCTTTTATGGAATTGTGCTGTATGTAATGCTAATTTGCCCTGTTTAGTAAATCTGGTCCTAAATATAAAAAAGTAGTTTTTTTTTTGTTTTTTGAAGATGTAAAATTCAGTCTCTGCAGGAATGTGTCTGAAGTCTAGGGTATGTGTGATATTTGAAAGAGCTGGTGCCCATTGAGGCCAGTAAAACATTTGGTACAGTCAGTAAATTAGCTCCAGAGGACCGTAGTGTGTCTCCAGTGGAGTTTTGTGGTGTAAGGCTGGGACAAGATTTAAAAGTTATCATTAATGTTTTATTCTGCATGGACTGTATAACGCATTAAAGCTGATGCTGATTGAAAGCAATACAAGTAATGAGAACTTGAGTTTTAAATATATTGAAGTAATTAAAGCAGGTTGTGAATCAATACTGAATTACAGGAGTCTCAAAGTGAATCTATGAAATCATCTCTGAGGCTGAGGGACAGAGCCTAACGATATTACGCTTTGTCTCTCTGTCATTAGTCTGAACCTCAAATGGCACACTCACACACCTCGCCGTCTGCTCACTGACCCTCTGACGCATATTGCACACAAAACTGGCAAGCACTATCTGGCACAACTAATCTGATTGGCTGACTTCAATGCAATTTCCTGTGGTCCTGGTGCACCAGTCCACCTGGAAACGAAGTTGTGTTTACAAGAATGTTACAATGAGCTTTTATGAAGAAGAATTAATTACTGGACAGGTTTCTGGTATCAAATCTTAAAGGATATTAAGAGTTTTGCAGCCCAGTCTCATAAGAAAATGTCACTACGTTACGAGTTGGTGTTTTCATATGAATGTGATTTGTACAAAAAAAAAAAAAAAAAAGATTTTTAGAAAAAGATAAGCATATAAATCTACCACTAAACATAACCGTCACTGCAGATCTTACAAAAACATGTGGTTACAATTGTACCAATTCAAATGAATTAGTCACTAATTGGCCATGATGTAAAATAGTTATGAATTGAAATGAGATTGTGAGTTTTGATTTGATTAGCAAATAAAGTAGACATCCATGAGCATAACTGGCAACTTATTACCTCTTGAACAGAATACATTTCCTCTCATTTCCATGTCCCCCGTCACGTCTGTCTCATCATTAGTCTTTTTCTTTCTGACTGGTCAGGAATTCAAAGTCATGCTGGACTGCATTAGCAATCCTGCAGCATCAGGAGCTGGGTGACATATTCATGGAAATGTGGTTTGTTCATGCTGTTCAGACTTTAAAGTTGTCATGAAGGTTGGTGTTGAAATGAAAATTAGGTAACACTTTATTACTATATTAGGGAACGCATTCACTATGAACTAAGAGTTCATAGCTCCTTAATAAACATCTCATTTGCTGTTTATTGATAGCAATGAAAGCATCTTTTTTTTTTTTTTTTTAGTGATAGTTGTTCATGGGTTCCCTTGCTGTTTTCTTTTAGAAAAGTCCTTCAAGTCCCACAGATTCTTTGTTTTTTAGCAATTTTTTTGTGTATTTGAACCCTTTCCAACAATGACTATGATTTTGAGATCTATCTTTTCACACTGAGGACAACTGAGGGACTCATATGCAAATAATACGAAATGTTCAAATGCTCACTGATGCTTCAGAAGGAAACACAAAACACCTTAAAATCTGGGGGGTGAAAACTTTTGAAATTTGAAGATTTTATTATTTTTATTTTTATTATTACTTTTTTGGTATGATTTAGTTAGAAAATTTTGGATTAGGGTAAATGTAACTTATTTTGTCTTCTGTGAAATGTGTAAGTATTTTCTGTAGCTGTAGCTGAAGGGCAGCTAAATGAAAAAAAGATATTTAGGCAAAATCAAAATGATCAAAAGTTTACAACCCTGGCTTTCAATGCATTGTTTTCCCCCCTTCTGGAGCATCAGTGAACCTTCTGTAATAGTTGCATATGAGTCCCTCAGTTGTCCTCAGTGTGATCAGATTTGACCGTTTTCAACCGACAATTCGATTCTCTGGAGAGTGTATATCAATAATTATCCAAAAAAAGCTTCACTTTTCACCTATAGTCACAAAGGGCCACTTGGAAGGAGTGGCATCACTTTTAGCAAAATGCCTCCTAAATGGAATGAGATATCTTTGCCAAACTCAGAACACTTGTGTAGGAGGTGAATCTGAGGTCAATGGGGGAAAAACGTAGAGATTGGCCAGTTGATGGTGCTATAAGAGGGAAAAAACCCCATAAAAAATAGCTATAACTATGCAACCATTTGTCCTGTCAACATGAAAATCGCTGTGCAAGGACGTGATCCAAAGTACCAAAAGTGTCTATAAGGACATTTGCATATGTCAAAAAACATGAAGTTTGAGCACCTATTAGACAAGGTTAATGAAGGTTGATTGGATCAAAACTCGTGAGCCTGTTTGAATTACAACCCCAAAGGTCTATGAGAAATTTGAAAGAAATTAGCCACTGCGGGGCCATATACGATTGTACATTGCACAGTTTTGCACATACATGCAATATTCGTATCATATGATAGAACTCCTCATTGCCGAGAACTTTGCCTCTAGAACCACCAATGTCAATCAAATTATTTGTTAAATGATCGAGAAGATGTAAAAAACCTACTTTTGCGAACTAGTCCTAGATTTTACCACTAGGTAAATTTAAAGCTATAAATCTGAAGCTATAATGGGTTGTTTACAAAAGGGGCCTTGTCAAAATTTACCCCAAAACCTATATAGCATAAAGGAAAACTCAAAACTTCACAAAACCTGGTGAGCACATATGACAGGTGATTCTGAACAAGCATGCAAGTTTTAAGGAGATCGGACCACAGGTGACATAACAGCCATAAATGTTAATAAACATAATTTCTATGGTAAATTACCTACAGTTGCCCCCCGATAATCGCTACTTGCAATTATCTGCACTCTGCTATATTACTCTTTTTTTGTAATATATGTTGGTTTTGTATCCGTTTATTGATTACAAGTAAAACATGCAACTATATTATTTAAAAGCCAGTATATAGTGTAGTTTGTTCTATTTCCATATCAGCAAACATAAGTCTATCCCTAGCTTCCTATCCACAGCAATACATTTTGGACCCGTGTTTGTCAGAAAAGGTAGTTTGTCAATAAAAGCAATATTACAGACAGCTATACTATTGAGATTTGAAAGCATGCCATGATTTTATGTATGTGCACGGATGTTTATTTCTGGAATGATTAGCTGTCTACTTTGCAGCACTACTGACCTTTTATCTCATCAACCTCTTGGCTGAACAGACAATGACTCAGCACCACCTCTACTTTTCTCCCACCATATTTATCTAAATATTTCTCACAAACACACACACCTCACCATTTCACAGCAGCTGAAGGCAGACCAGGTCAGGACCTGACACTCCTACGGTGACACTATCTGCCAGTGGTAGGAAGTGAGGCACGATTGTGGTGGAGGACAGGATGCAAAGAAATGCACCAAAGGAGCAACATGAAATATTCATCATCCTAGACCTGTGCCAAACCTGGCCTGCTCTTCAACAAAACGAGTGTCACAGGGAGTATTAAAAAGCGCCATCTTCTCTCCTCTTTAATATTTATAAAACCGGCCAGCTATAGTTATTCTCAGGAGGGATGTGGTTGGTCCGGAGGGGAGAATCATTTTCAAACAGAACCCCCAGTAGACATTTTTCTATATATCTAGCTATTGGTTAGCTTGTATCAACAGCAAGCCTTCATTTTCCTTGATTTTTTTATCTTTTAAAATGTATTTCTCAATCCCCCCTTTTGCTCTTTCTGCCTGTCTCACTTTTTTTCTCTCTCTGGTCTTCATTAATGATGTTTTTGACTGGCTCTTGTCTGTCTTTTTACTGAAGAGTCCTCACTAGTGCTGGGACTCATATTTGATTTTAATAGGCGAAGGGTACAGCTTCAGAGGCCATCTCTATATCCCATAATTCCCTTGAGGTTGGAAACAGTTGACACAGACAGGGTGACTAGATGTTTCCATTTCTCCAGAGACAGTCCCTGACTGGAGCTGTCATTGGAAATGTCTGCCTTTTTTTTTTGTGTTTTACCATTTTTAAATTAAAAAATAATAAAATTATAAGAGTTAAGCAATCTTTCTGAATAGCCTTTAATATACAGTGAATTAATATGATTTAGAGTTGTATGATACCATATTTTGTCACAATGCTACATTCAGCATTTATCAGAATCCCTCCTTTATAATGATTGCAGAAATCTGCTTCACCTTAGATCATCATAGATTATCATGGAAGTTTCACTTGTAAGCTGCACTGCGTTAGTATTTGTCTCATGCACAAAAAAAGGAATCACTTGTTGATCAGATTCAGTGTGAAAAGAATTACTGTACCGTTGCAATGGGCTGCAGGGGTGCTCTTTGTAGGATGGATGTTTTTGTTTACTGCTTCACTGAGTGTTTCCACTCACTAGTATTTTTTTTCCAAGGCTTCTTACACACACAGTTTTTCTTTCAGACTCGCACACACTCCCAGCGTTTGCTGAGGCGTATTCAAGCTTGGCCGAGAATTGGTTTTGTAACTCACTTGAATTGGGATGGAGGGAACAGGGTCCTAGGAGTGCTGGAGGAAGCAGTCAGTCGGCTTTTCCCTCTGTGGGGTCACACTACTCTGACAGAATGACCTACAAAACAGCATGTTTCTGTACAACCACTTCCTTTATACACCACTGAAATCCATCAGACTGGAGCGAGAACGAGCTGCCTCTGTTTTACAGATCAGCCCTTCTGGTTCTCCTGTCCTACAGCTAAATGAAACCTAGATGTTAAATTTGCACTGTTAAACATTTACAATAGAAATTTTGATGTAAAAGTTATATCATATCATATCATAAGATGTACTATAATTCAATTAAAGAGCAGGTCATACGGTTTTTTAAAGTGTTCTAATATTGTGCTGCAGTTCCCTACAACAGGTTTAACTGCATCTAAGGCCAGAAAGATTGTAATTTTCTCAGAATATACTTTTATACATGGTTCGTTTAAATTAGTTTTGGGCTCAAAGTCTGTAAACCCCTCCCTTCCATAAGTCTACTCAGCTCTGATTGGTCAGCTGGCCACGCCTGTTGTGATTGGTACAGAGAGGAGTACTTGAGCAAGTTAGCAAGCGCTACCATCTGTGTTGCCATGTCCGTAGTTGTTTTTGGTGTAGTGGGTTGAAGTGTCCCCAGTAACCAGGGGAACCCCAAAAAAAGAGAGTGTACACTAGAGATCAAAATTAGAGAACAATTTATAAACAATTGAACAATTCTGAAATAATGTCATCTTCACTGCTCAACAGTTGAAGGAGTTTTTGTCCTGTCTATACCATGCTACCAGAACACCTTTTCCACAAAATAACTAAGGCATTTTTTGCAGAAAACACACTGATCAAAATTAGAGAACACTTTCAGATACCTCCCAGTTATTGGTGTTAATCTGGCACCTGGTGCTAATTTCCTTGATTATCTGTCAACCCCTATTTAACTGGCAGCCTAACTTCCAGTTTCACTGACTCTGCAAGATGGTGGACTGTTCTAAATTGACTGAAAGCCTCCGGCAGCAGGTTGTCCAGATGAAGGCCAAAGGGATGACCCTATCAGCCATAGCAAGACAATACTTGTAAAAAATACATTGTATGGGTCAAAATGATCGATTTTATCCTAAAAATCATTAGGATATTAAGTAAAGATTATGTTCCATAAAGATATTTTGTAAATTTTCAACAATAAATATTTCAAAACTTCATTTTTGATTAGTAATTGCATTGCTAAGAACTTCATTTGGACAACTTTAAAGGTGATTTTCTCAATATTTAGATTTTTTTTTGCACCCTCAGATTCCAGATATTCAAATAGTTGTATCTCGGACAAATATTGTCCTATCCTAACAAACCACACATTAATGGAAAGCTTATTTATTCAGCTTTCAGGTACATGTATACATCTCAATTAAAAAAAAAAAAAAATGACCCATATGACTGGTTTTGTGTTCCAGGGTCACATATAGGGGAGACCGGGGACAGTTGCAACAGGGGATGGTTGCAACATGCCATTTTTATTAACAGTGGGTACGGAAAGTATTCATACCCCCTTAAATTTTTCACTCTTTGTTATACTGCAGCCATTTGCTAAAATCATTTAAGTTCATTTTTTTCCTCATTAATGTACACACAGCACCCCATATTGACAGCAAAACACAGAATTGTTGACATTTTTGCAGATTTATTAAAAAAGAAAAACTGAAATATCACATGCTCCTAAGTATTCAGTCCCTTTGCTGTGAAACTCATATATTTCACTCAGGTGCTGTCCATTTCTTCTGATCATCCTTGAGATGGTTCTACACCTTCATTTGAGTCCAGCTGTGTTTGATTATACTGATTGGACTTGATTAGGAAAGCCACACACCTGTCTATATAAGACCTTACAGCTCACAGTGCATGTCAGAGCAAATGAGAATCATGAGGTCAGAGGAACTGCCTGAAGAGCTCAGAGGCAGAATTGTGGCAAGGCACAGATCTGGCCAAGGTTACAAAAAAAAATTCTGCTGCACTTAAGGTTCCTAAGAGCACAGTGGCCTCCATAATCCTTAAATGGAAGATGTTTGGGACGACCAGAACCCTTCCTAGAACTGAGCTATCGGGGGAGAAGAGCCTTGGTGAGAGAGGTAAAGAAGAACCCAGAGATCACTGTGGCTGAGCTCCAGAGATGCAGTCGGGAGATGGGAGAAAGTTGTAGAAAGTCAACCATCACTGCAGCCCTCCACCAGTCGGGGCTTTATGGCAGAGTGGCCCGACGGAAGCCTCTCCTCAGTGCAAGACACATGAAAGCCCGCATGGAGTTTGCTAAAAAACACCTGAAGGACTCCAAGATAGTGAGAAATAAGATTCTCTGGTCTGATGAGACCAAGATAGAACTTTTTGGCCTTAATTCTAAGCGGTTTGTGTGGAGAAAACCAGGCACTGCTCATCACCTGTCCAATACAGTCCCAACAGTGAAGCATGGTGGTGGCAGCATCATGCTGTGGGGGTGTTTTTCAGCTGCAGGGACAGGACGACTGGGCCGAAGGTGCAACTTCCAACAAGACAATGACCCTAAGCACACGGCTAAAATAACGAAAGGAGTAGCTTCACAACAACTCCGTGACTGTTCTTTAATGGCCCAGCCAGAGCCCTGACTTAAACCCAATTGAGCATCTCTGGAGAGACCTGAAAATGGCTGTCCACCAACGTTTACCATCCAACCTGACAGAACTGGAGAGGATCTGCAAGGAGGAATGGCAGAGGATCCCCAAATCCAGGTGTGAAAAACTTGTTGCATCTTTCCCAAAAAGACTCATGGCTGTATTAGATCAAAAGGGTGCTTCTACTAAATACTGAGCAAAGGGTCTGAATACTTAGGACCATGTGATATTTCAGTTTTTCTTTTTTAATAAATCTGCAAAAATGTAAACAATTCTGTGTTTTTCTGTCAATATGGGGTGCTGTGTGTATATTAATATATAACAAAGAGTGAAAATTTTAAGTAGGTCTGAATACTTTCCATACACACTGTGTATATATATATATATATATATATATATATATATATATATATATATATAACAAGACAATAATAATATATTCTATTACTAATTAATAAAAAAAGCTTTCAGAATAAATCTTTTTTTTTTTCTTCCCGGCCTGTCAGTAACACAGATAACACATAACAGTGTGTATGTGTAGCTATGCTATCATCATTCACAGCCTTTTTTTTTATTTTTTATTTTTTTTATTAATTTTTATATTTTTATTTATTTAACCATACTATGACCGACAAGACCGGGGGACAGAGAAAACCAAGAGAGGAGAAAGAAGGAAGAAAAGAAAAGAGAGAAAAAAAAAAGAGGATAGAGAAAGAGAGAGCAAAAACAGATAATCTGCTTCCATACCTGCTGACAAAGAGAGAAAACAACAAAAGACACAACAGCAGAAAAACTACAACAACATCCAATGTCCGTATGTATCACAGTAAATACTAAATGTTTAATGGTATTGCGCAGCACACATAACTAATATTACAAAATATGTTTGAAGCAACAGCATTTTAGGACAGTGAGTGTCTGTGAGCACCTGTTTTTACACCAATGTGAATGCTTGTGTGTACACCTGTGTGCACACCTGTGTGTGTGAACGCGCTTGTATTCATAAGGTTCCTCCATGTAAATGCTTGATAGTGTGAGTGGGGAACCACAGCCCCGCCCCGCAAGGCATGAAGCAGGCACGAAATGGAGACCCGGGCTCCCAAACATCCGGAGGCCCCCCAGGGCGCGGGAACCCCAGGAAAACCACCGCAGGGATAACCGCGGCCCCCACCCAGAAAAGGGCAGAGGAGAGCCCGGAGGAGGTCATCCGGCAGCCACAATGCAGACGCCCCAGGGGGCCACGGCGGCAAGCCCGCAGGTCCCGCCGGCAGTCGGCCACACCAGGGCAGACCGGCCCGGGCCCGGAGAACCAAGGGCCCCCCCACCCCCCAGCAGGGGCCCAGCGAAGCCCAGCGAAGCCAGGCCCTACCGAGCGACCGTCGAGAGCGGGCCAGAGCCCACCCGAGCATCCCGCCCCGGAGCCAGAAACCACCAACGCACCGGCGGCCGGGGGCATCCCCCACCGGCAGGGCATGGTGGTTGAGGCGGAGTCAAAGGCCTGACCTGACACATGGACATAGACAAACATAAACACACATACACAAGCATCCCACCCTCATGCACACAACCAAAAACTCACACACTCAAACCACACGTAGACGCACAAAAAAAAAAAAAAAAAAAAAAAAAGGACACTGTACCCACACTCACACTCCCCATTTGTACTCTATACTCCTGGGACCAGGCACCACTAACCCCAAAAGGCCAGTCAGCGCCAGACCCCGGAGCTGAATCCCCTTCGCTCCGGTGTGGAGACTGGAAGACCACCCCCGTCCCTGCAGCAGCAGAGAAGACCACCAGCCCAGACCCCGACCGGACGGCCAGCTCCTCCTCACAGCCCCCAGCCCCGGACAGAGAACAGAGAACAGGGGTTTTCAGAATAAATCTAAAACAACAATGAATGTATTTCCCTTTTGCCCAAGAAAGAAAAACAAACTAAATGAGATGCTACTCAGTGATTCTGTTATTCCCCCACAGAATTAATTGTTTTTGTCCAAAGTAAATCATTGTAATACGGCCACTTTATATTAATGATAATGCTAATTTTATTCAGAAGTATATGAGTTAGAAGAAACTCATTTCTGGTTTCGTGTCGATGAAGGGGTACTTGAGCCTTGCTGATGGGGCCGTGGGGTACCTAAGATTAGAAAGGTTATAAAACACTGTTTTTTTTTTGTTTTTTTTTCACATATCTAGCTTAAAAGTAAGGTGTAAATGGCTTTTAGAAGTAAATATACATATGACCATAAATGATGTATAATCAGTATCAAATTTATAGGCACTTTATTGGCGCTGCAAAAAAAAAAAAAATATATATATATATTACAAGATTATATATTATACACATCAAGACAAAAAAGATTACATATTATACACATCGTACTTGATACTTGCTGTGTTAAGTATGGTCAGGAGCGATATCTTCAGGATATTCACTCCAGGAGGTTAGCTGTTATTAAGTGAATCTGAGTGGATTGAATTGAAAGCTTAATCATATGTCACACAATGGTACATAATTAATTCTGCTGGATTTTCTGCTGCTGATTTTCTGAATGTGTAGATGCAGGGGGTCAGTCTTAACCATTTAATGGAAAATGAATGACGGGTCAGAACTTTGTTTTTGTGCCCCTATTCTCTGGCAACAAAAGAAATTGTGTTTATTCAAATCTGTGCATTCAGTAATTTTTAGAATATTTGTTGTTGCTGTTGTTGTCAGACAGCCCTTTTCTTAACAGATTGCTTCAGGTTTCATGAAGTCTCAGAAAGGCAACTTGTCTCTTTACGAAAACATTTGCATCAGAGTTTCTAAGAAGGAACAAAACACAATCAGCCTTTCCACAGATGGACAGCACAGTGGTTCATGATGATAAATGGCTTTACTGTCAGACTGAATTGCTGAAGTTGCTGCCTTTAGCCCAATCACTGTCATCAAAGAACTATCATGGCCGTCACACTATAATAACGGAAGCCTGCAAAAATCAGTCACTGCTCCAAAGTCTGGCAACACACTGAGTGTGTCTTTAGTTATATTCTCTTCATGGCTTGTAAGGAAAGATGCATGAATGTTTATCTGACTATATTTTAAAAGTGTAAATTGTGATGGCTAATTGACTCCTCAGAGTATAGTACTTGATGAGCATATATTGCTCTCATTTTGCTCTCACCTGTGCCTTCTATCTTCTATCTATCTCTTTTTTTTAGTACTGATCTGTGTAAGATATTTCACATAAAAGACATTTACATATAATCCATAAGACAAAATACTAGATGAATTTATAAAAATGGTCCCATTCAAAAGTTTGCATATACTTGATTCTTAATGCTGTGTTGTTACCTGAATGATACACAGCTGTTTTTTTTCATTAGTAATAGTTGTTAATGAGCCCTGAGTTTTCCCTGAACAGTTAAACTGCCCACTGTTCTTCAGTGTTCTTCTGTAAAAAAATCAGATATAGCCAATAAATCAGAATTGGGCATCAAAACCTGCAACATAAACAAGGCCGAGACAGATCCTTACCCTGTTCAGCACTGAACTGGCAAGCAATTCCAGCTGTACTGCTGAACCAATTCCACATTGAGAGTCTCTGCATTATCCTGTTTTCTTGTGCATTTGTCTTATGTGGGCGACCAACCTTTTTGAGGGACTAGAATGAATAATTGCCATTGTAAACCTGCAATAATGGAAAACTAACAGATTTGGAATGACCAACTTCTCTTGCAATGGCTGAAAGGGTCATCCCTTTGGTCTTCATCTTGACAACCTCCTGTCACAAGGTTTTAGTCACCTCAGATTAGCCAGCCATCTTGCTATCTCAGTGAAAATTGGAGGAATGCTGCCAGTTAAATAAGGTTTGTCATATAATTAAAGAAAAATAGCACCTGATGCCAGATTCGGACCAATAACTTGGAGGTATCTGTAAGTGTTCATTTTGATCATTTTTTTTCTTAAATAGCTAATTTAAGTTCTTTATACTGTGCTTCAGAATGCATATATATGTGAGTGTGTGTATGTGCAAATACAGTGTATATAAAAAGTCTACACACCCCTGTTACAATGCCAGGTTTATGTGATTTAAAAAAAAATTAAAATACCCAAATAATTTCAGAACTTTTTCCACCTTTATTGTACAACTCAATTAAAAAACAAACTGAAATCTTAAACTAATAATTTGTCGAAGCACCTTTTGATTTCACTATAGCACTCAGTCTTTTTGGGTATGAGTTTATCAGCATGACACATCTTGACTTGGCAATATTTGCCTACTCTTCTTTGCAAAAACACTCCAAATCTGCCAGATTGCGAGGGCATCTCTTATGCACAGCCCTCTTCAGATCACCCCACAGATTTTCATTTGGATTCAGGTCTGGGCTCTGGCTGGGCCATTCTAAAACTTTAATCTTTTTCTTGTGAAGCCATTCTTTTGTTGATTTGGATGTATGCTTAGAGTCATTGTCGTGCTGAAAGATGAAGTTCCTCTTCATCTTCAGCTTTCTTGCAGAAGCCTGAAGGTTTTGTGTCAATATTGACTAGTATTTGGCACTGATCAGAATTCCCTTGACTAAGGCCCCAGTTCCAGCTGAAGAAAAACAGCCCCAAAGCATGATGCTGCCACCACCATGCTTCACTGTGGGTATGGTGTGCTTTTGGTGATGCGCAGTGTTGTTTTTGTGCCAAACATACCTTTTGGAATTGTGGCCAAAGAGTTAAACCTTGGTTTCATCAGACCATAACACATTTTCCCACATGCTTTTGGAAGACTTCAAATGGGTTTTTGCAAAATTGAGCTGGGCTGGGATGTTTTTCTTCGTAAGAAAAGGCTTCCGTAACCCACAGCCCAGACATATGAAGAATACGGGTGATTGTCGTCACATATACCACACAACCAGTACTTGCCAGAAATTCCTGCAGCTTCTTTAATGTTGCTGTAGGCCTCTTGGCAGCTTCCCTGACCAGTTTTCTTCTTGTCTTTTCATCAGTTTTGGAGGGACGTCCTGTTCTTGGTAATGTCACTGTTGCACCATATTTTCTCCACTTGATGATGACTGACTTCACGGTGTTCCATGGTATATCTAATGCCTTAGAAATTTTTTGTACCCTTCTCCTGACTGATACCTTTTAACAATGAGATCCCTCTGATGCTTTGGAAGCTCTTTGCGGACCATGGCTTTTGCTGTGAGACTGTGTGACTAGGAAAATGTCAGGAAAAGCCTACTAGAACAGCTGAACTTTATTTGGGGTTAATCAGAGGCACTTTAAATGATGGCAGGTGTACTGACTCCTATTTAACTTGAGTTTGAATGTGATTAGTTAATTCTGAACACAGCCACATCCCCAGTTGTAAAAGGGTGTGCGCTAATGCAACCACATTATTTTAGCTTTTTATTTTTATTTCCCACTGAATAAAGATTTCAGATTGTTTTTCAATTAAGTTGTACAGATTATAGGTCACATAAAAGGTGGAAAAAATTCTGAAATTATTTATCACTGTCTAATTTTTATTAAATCACATAAACCTGGCATTTTAACAGGGGTGTGTAGACTTTTTATATCCACTGTATGTATATTCTAAACATACAACGTGAATTTTAATCACCAGTATTTTGCAACCCTTGTTGTACTGTAAAAAATATAACAGCATATGAGTTTATAATGATGTAAAATTGAGTAAATGATCCCTTTCAAAAGATTTATTCCTTTCAATGACTGATTAACCTTAAACTACCATTAGCTGTATAACAACGACAAGGTCTTGAAAATGTAATTTGAAGTTTTGATGTGAAAAGTTGAAGGTGATGATTACAGCAAATGGGAAGTGATCTTGTTAAACCATAGAGTGGGGTACAAATAATAGTCTAATGTCGTCGTCACACTCCAAAAATAATGACACAATTCATTTTATAATTTTAATTTCTGCCAAGGTCTTTTTCAGGACCTCGGCAGAAACTAAAGCGTTCTTATGGGCTTTGAGATGTTGAAGGTCTGAGATTGAATGGGAAATGTGGTGAGACTTTTTTATGCTCTGTTCCTTCCTCTCTAGCAGATGCTGACAGACCAGGGCTCTAAAGTAACAGGACTTTAACTGCTAGTGACGTTTCAATATAAACAAGCACTGCTAGAAATCCACAGGGAATTATGTATTTTAGGCAGTCTTTCCCGGCCCAAAGTCAATGTCTTTGGAGATTTAAGGAAGTGTTTGACAGATGTGCTCGATTTGCAGCGTCCTTGGAGTTCGGACCGATTCACTGACACCTAAAAGTGGCTGCACACTAAAAGTGGTAGTTCAGTTTAGATGTGTTTGACAGCTACTGTACAGCTGGTCACTAATACAATCTCAGATATTTACTAACATTTGTTGATTTTTTTTTTTTTTTTTTTTTTTTTTGATCTAAGGACACATTTTTAACTGGATCAAACATTGCTTTTTGCATTCACACACGCAAATGCATCCATGCCCAGTATACCAAATGTTGGATTTTTCTGGTCAGTCTGCCAATAGCAAATCTCACAGTGTAGACTTTTATCTCAGATTGTGCTGCACTGTCAACAATGTCTGTCAGTACACTATCTTCACTTGAGTTAATTAATTTAGCAAAGTGAATGGGTAAACATGATCTAATTCTAATCTACTTTAAAATCTAATTTGAAGTTATTAATTTTATTAGAAGATGCATTAGTGCAATTAATACATTGTTTTTTAACTTGTTTTATAACTACATTTAATGTGATTGAGTCGTGCAGTAATTTGCTCGTTTTAACAGTTATACTGTAGAATGCTTGGGTAGCGTGTGATTAAAACTGATCTAAATGAAAGAGTGTATGGTTAGTCTCAACAGCCCATCTGAGATGGATTAGACTTTCAGAATAATAAAAGCTTCTCTGAGATTGTTTATAAAGAGATATTTCTAATGGCGACTGAGAACTGCTCTTGCACTGTATGCACTGTGATTGCATAATGAAGTTCTGGCAAACTTTTTGTGGTGATTGGTGTTTTTTTTCCCCCTGGGATTTGGAATAGGTCTTCATTATGAACAGAATAAATTATGTGAATTATGTAAGAAAAGATGGGTGCATACTTACTTTGTCAAAGTTTTTGCTTGATTCTGCTTCTCTCCAGTTGCTCACTAGATGTAATGGGATTTAATGAATCAGTAGCTCTTAAATAAATAAAATAAGCGAAACTTCTGGCATGTGATAAATTCATTATACTTTTTTCTCAATGCGAAAAATGGTAGAGACTCAAATGTGCTTGAAGTACAACATCAAAAGTTACTGAATCAGAACAGAAGCAACTTCACATGCAAGGCTCATTCAGAGGTTCTGACTTAATTAAAATGTGTGCTCATGCACACCACAATCGATAAGTAACTCTCTGTGGTCTAATATGTATTTACGAGACTATGCGTGCATGTGTTTGATCGCTGGCTGCAAAGTGCTCTGTAACAAGACTGTCAAGGCTACTTGATGCAAATGGACACAACTTGAAAGGGGAAAAGTGCTCCAGAAAATTCTATTAAACAGAAGTTTGCTGACATTTAGTCAAATGTAACTTTGTCTCACTCTTTATGCAGATTACATTGGTATGCCAATAGGTGGCAACAAGTAGCGGACAATTTGAGTGATTCATTTTAACAATTCATTTTAGCGATTCATTCAGGAATGGAACAAGGGAAGACTTTATAGGTTAGTCTTTATATCATTCACTCAACCGATTCATTTTAATCAGTGTTGGGTAAGTTACTTTACTAAAAATTACTAATTACTTCTTTAAAATCGCAAGTTGATTACATTGCTGTATTTAAAAAGTAATCAGATTACAAATTAATTTACTTTCACGTTTAATTGGTTATTATTAGTTATCAAACCTAAAAAACACATAGTTCTTTCAGTAATTTAATACTGACTGAAAAATTACAGCTTGAATTTTCTTGATAACAGCAAAAGAACTTCCGGCATTTTTAATCATACAGATAATAGTCTACTTAGGCTCCTTGAAAATACGTGCCTATATATACATTTCTGCAAATCTGAAAAAAACTTACCTATATGTACGAATCACTGCAGTTTCCAGTTGAAGTGAACAGTAGAGGCAGTAGAACTCTTATTATTAACAACTTTTATTACTTTTCACAGAGTATGATTTAAAGGTACAGAGTTTTGATGAATAAAGCCTAATTTTCACAAAATTACTTGGAGAATATTATGTTATGACTTCAAAACAAGTTACTCACCCCCTTGTCATCCAAGATGTTCATGTGTTTCTCTCTTCATTCGTAAAGAAATTATACTTTTGAGGAAAACATTTTAGGATTTCTTCTCATTTAACATCCTGTGCGATTTGAAAACTGATACTTTTGAATGTCATACAGCTTCATATGCATGAGTTTTCTAACTCAGTAGGTTTGTTTGGTAGTTCATGCGATATGGCGTTGCACTTGAGTGATGAAGATCTCTGATACGGTCATGTTGCACATGTGAGGGAAACGCAGTATGACATTAGAATTCAAAGCAAAGTTCTTTAATGATAATCCACAGGGGTAATCCACAGACAGAATAGCAGAAACACACACACACACACACACACACACACACGAGATAACCTTGTAGCCGGACAATCAGACAATGAGCTCAAACAAACTTATAAAGGACACAAATCAATTACAGGTGATGGAGATAATGATGATGAGGACAGGAATACCAAATATGGGCATACACACTTCTGGAAGGCACAACCTCATGCCGTAGAAGAATGGATGGATGGAGGGGACAAAGTAGTGAATGTGGGATGGACAAGAGGAAGTCTTTATAGGAGGAGGCAGAGGTGGAGGCCAGACTCCCGGCAGGAGGAAAACAAACAGAGTCCAGGGTGGTGACGACGGAGGAAGGAACCATGGAGGAAACAGAAAAGTACAGGGTGGTGACAACAGAGGGAGGAGCCAAGGAAGAGACAGGAGGGATCTGGAGCAGGAGGTGCCAGGTGAGACTCAGGCTGCAGCCATGATGGGAGGGGCGGAGGTCCGCGGGGGAGCCAGAGTGCCAGAGGACCAAGGCGGACTTGGGGGGAGGAAGGAGTCCAACGAAGCTGGTGGGACAGAACAACAAGGCGCAGCCAGAGGAGTGGAGTCCCGAAGTAATGGTGGGTCGATGCACAACTAAGGCAGAGCCAGAGGGACAAGGGAGCCCGGTGGAGCTGGTGGACCAACAGGCAACGGTAGAGGCAAGTTGAGGGATCCTCCAGCCATGGAGCTGATGGAGATGGGCAGACCCGCGGCGAGGCCACCGCACAGATGGTGGACTGAGGGTGAGCGGGGGGCTGCCAGGAGACAGTGGTGGCATGGCTGATGCAGGGATAAACGGATGAGGCAAGAGAGGGCAGGTGGGTGGTTAAACTTGGTTTATATTTGTGATAATCTCTGATGAAAAGTCTATGAAGTCCCCAGAGTCCTGCGCAAGCTCACCCTCAGCGGTGGTGCAGTGGGCGGGGCTTTCCATAGCCATGTTGACCTCCACCATTGTGGCCTCTGTAGCCGGCTCTCGCACCCAGTCAGACGTGACGGGCTCGGGCTCTTGGGCAATCCTCGGCTCTGTCGCTCCTCTTGGTGATGGCTCGGGGGTCACGCTGGGCTAAAGATCTCCGTCCACAGTGGGCTTGAGCTGTTGCTCCGTGCTGTGGGGCTGGGCACTGGGGCTGGAATGGGGCTGGTTCATGGGAGAAACCAAACAGACAGTTTACAGGGGTTTGACAGGAAACTGCGGTTTGACAAAACAGCTCAAATCCACATAAGGAAGTTAAAATAGCACGGCTGCATCAACAAATGCGTTTTTACATCACCTATGCATTTGTTAACACTATCGGTTAGGTTTGCATTTAGAGGATATTTCCAATATGATGGAGCATTAACCTTTAGTGACACTCCTCGGATATTTAAACTCTTAACAGCCGCAATACACACCTCAAGCAGCGTAATAAAAACGCAGCAATATTTGCCTGTACCAATGTAATAAAACGTGCCACAGTAATATATTGAATAGTGTTTTAGCACCTCTCTCTGGACATATTTTCACGAGCCTTGGTTGATTATTTCTCTCTGGGTGTGTAAGAGAGAAGAGTTGAAAATAAACTTCCTCACATTATACTGTTTTTGTTGGTGGAGCAAAAAGAGACAAAGTAACTGGCAATACTTTCAAAATGTAACTGAACTTTTTAACTTCTAGTTTATTGAACTGTTGTTTGATAGTCTTATTAATTAAGCAACAAGCAGTTCATCAAGACATAGTTGTGGATAATCTGTGCATAGACTACAGTCAATTATGTGTTTTTTTCCACATAAAGGTGAGATTTACGTAAAACCGTTCATTGGCAGTGCATTCTGTGATTTATATATGAGTTTGGATGATTTAACTGCCATCTGCCTTCTCACGCTAACCTCCTTGTTGCCATGGTAACTTGATTAATCATCACATGTTTTTTACAGATATGAAGAGGTTGAAGCATTAATGAGGGCGCAACATGAGATGAAAATCAACAGACTTCTCCACTCACTTATGAAAGTGTAAAAAATACTCTGAGGGTCAACCATTTTAAAAATGACAGATGATCTGGAAGTGTGATTAGTGTTATTAAGTGTTATGAGGTCAGAGTCCATGGCCTATGTTCAGCACACGTACCCACCAAAGCTTATTAATAAAAAGGTCACAACTCCAATCAGGCCAGATGACCATGAGAGAAAAGTGGAGATTAGAGTTGAAAACTTTTGAATCTTTCATGAGCATAATGGAGCACAAATACAGAGATCATTGCTTCATTAGTTCTCATGCAATGAAACAAGCAATTAGAAGTAAGAATTAATAACCAGTAACAACAGAGAGGGGTATTCAGCACACATTAAGCTTCTGTGATGGTCCGTGAGGGACATCAACCTTATTAATCTGCCTTTTGCTTTGTTTGGTTTGTCAGTGCTGAAAAAAGTTACTAATGCAAATGATGTTTTGGTATAAATTTAAAGCGTTGTGTTAGAAATACTGTAGGATGAGTTTATTTTAAACCTCATTAAAATGCGCCTTGCCTATTCCTTACAATAAAGTGCTGGAGAAGCTGTTGAAACTGTAACGTAACTGAAGCTAATGACAGAAATGGACTGAAATACATTTTGGTCATTTAGAAAGTCTATATTTGGTGAATTACAGCACGTCAACAGCAGGTTAACCATGGTTAAACATTTTATCTACAGTAAACTAGTGATTTAATTAAAAGTTAAGCGGTTCTGTTTTTAAAACTTTACTTTTCTTCTTTGTCACTGTTTTTGGTCAGCCATTGTTGTGAATCAATCATTAACATTTTAGTATGTATGATAACTGTACATTTGGCACTTTGATGTGGCTGCTACTGTATACAGAGTGAAATTATTACCAACAATGCTGCAGAAAATCAGAAAATACAGATGTTTGTTATTGAAAAAGCTGCTCTGTTTTACTGGAAAAAGCCGTTAAAGCGTTAGTTTATGCCAAAATTAGAAATTCTGTCATTACTTATTCACCTTCATGACGTTCCAAGCCCGTAAGACCTTCATTTATCTTCAGAACACAAATTAAGCTATTTTTGATGAAATCTGAGAACTTTCTGACCCTGCAACACAACCACTACATTCAAGGCCCAATAACGTAGTTAAGGCTTCATGACATCAGTGGTTCAACTGTAATTTTACAAAGCAACAGGAGAACCTTTTCTACTCTTGTGAAGAAATTGTTGAATAAAGTTATTTTTGTTTTCTTTGTGTATATAAAGTATTTATAGGTTCATAAAATTAAAGTCGGATATGTCACATGGACTATTTTAACAATTGCCTTACTACTTTTATTGGTTGTGGGTAACTTGCCAATTGCGTTGATGTCTATGCAGGGTCAAAATGCTCAAAAATCTGTGTTGTGAAGATGAACAAAGGTCTTATGTGTTTGGAATGACATGAGGGTGAATAATTAATAACATAATTTTCATTTTTGTGTGAACTATCCCTTTAAGTTTGTAGTGTTTTTTTCTTTTGGCACAATTTTCCACTCCATGTGGTGTCAATGGCAGTATTTCAACCACTATAGGTCTGACAGGCATGTACGGGTTGTAGCATGTAAGTGTGAAGAAGGTCATTGCTTCTGGGTGCATCCATACAGGACTAAATGACGATCTGTCATAGAGTAATCCATAAATGCTTTTACCTGCCAATCTCATCTATATAACATGAGGTGCCACATCTGTTTTTGTGTGTATTAGAGCCTTGACAGATGGCACTGCAGTTAGAAATGTACACACACACACACACACACACACACACACACACAGATCCTTTCCAATATTCTTGTCTGTTTTTGAAAGCAGCAGGAATCCAGATGGAGGTCCTTTTACCACCTCTGGGTGCAGGGCACTGTATAGAATGACACATTTGGTTAGAGGCAGACTGAATAAAAGGCTTTGACATTATTCACTGCCGTTAGAAGCTTTGTGCTGCTTTCAAAGGCTTATTTTTCTGTGACAATTTTCTCTGTGATGGAACCAGAGGGGGTCATTTGGAAGTTTGATGCATATAATCAACTGTTTTCTTTATTCAGGTCATCCATTATGATCTCCTGCTACAACAGAGGACAGTTCTGCTATAGATGCGTGCGGTTGTGAAACAACAAGCTGGCGGCTAGATTTCTCAGAAAAGTTTGTTCAGACAAAAAGGGCTCTTTTATTGTACAAATGTGAGGTACCAAATGTACCTTGTCTGAGAAGATTCACCTTGAAATCCGTTTATTTGACCATATGCAGTTGTTGCAAAACCGCTGATTGGATAATCCACTTCTTATTAAGGTTTTAAAAAAACAACATAGGATGCAATTAAAGGAATAGTCTACCCCAAAAATGTAAATTTGCTCAAAATTCAGCTACATCCAAAATGTAGTTGAGTTTGTTTCTTCATAGGAACAGATTTGGAGAAACTTAGCATTATATTATTACTTGCTCACCACTGCATCTTCTGCAGTGAATGGATACGGTCAAAGCGAGAATACAAACAGCTGATAAATGAGCAGTTTCACACAAGTAGCTGTATGTCGGCACAGCTGTGATTCACCATAGGTAATCACAGCATACCAATATACAGCCATATGTCACGTCTACGAGTGTGATATTGCGTTTATACAACAGTTTGACGGCACAAATGTGTGAATACATTAACAAAATAAGGAATGTCTTTAAAATCCCTCTTTTGGGCAGAACTACTTGCTTCCGGCACTGATTCAAATCTAAATTTGACAGTTTAACAGCTGAGCCCAAGCTTCCGTTACTAATTCCAAAACGTCTCTTTAAAACTAGTAACGAAGGAACGTTGAGTTGCTTCATTAAAAGCTTGTGTTGCTGTAGT
Source organism: Cirrhinus molitorella (assembly GCA_033026305.1). Classification (NCBI taxonomy): domain Eukaryota; kingdom Metazoa; phylum Chordata; class Actinopteri; order Cypriniformes; family Cyprinidae; genus Cirrhinus; species Cirrhinus molitorella. Next base: position 19,741,792 of record CM065135.1, read on the forward strand.
AAAAAGCAGTGTATTATGGATAGTACAGTATGAACTAGTTGCATAGCTCCGCCATCTTGGATTTCCGGTCTAGCGAGTGTGCGCATAGACGCTTCCGGTTTTGCTAAACGCCAGTGCAGAGAGCAGGAGGAATCCAAAGATTACCTTCTTTTTGTGTTTAAGATTTATAATGCTGCCTTCACGTGCTATCGGACTAATCGTAAATACGAGCTTCCAATCGAAAATTTACTAAAAGTTGTATTTACTACTGGGAAATTCAGGAATAATTTTGATTACCAGAGTTTCCGAGTTGGTTGGGTCATAAACTTGGTGGATGGGACAACAATTGCTGCTGTCAATGCTGTTTTCACAACAACTACATCCCTTTGTCTTGTGGCTAAAGTAATGTATTTATAGGCTATATATGAACAATCATTCGAAGCGTATTGCATGTTTTATAAGCAGTGAAATAAACATTTGACCGAAATTCCAGAATTGTCAGCAAGAATTGCATGTTTAGTGTGGTGAATGCTTAGATTGTCAATCAATGGGATGCTACATTTTATTTTTGTCCGCCATTAAAGCACTTGAATACGACAAGCTCTCAGGACTGCATAAATGGGAATAGGAAATTTCCGATAGCATGTGAAGGCAGCATAATAATCACATGAAATGCAACTAAAGTCTACATTACTATTATTACTTTGTTAATCGAGCCAGTGGCATTTGAAACTTATGTTTGGGTCCGATGACCGAATGAAATACAGTAATCCATGCTGTTCACGAAATGAAAGTTGACTCGAACTGGTGTGTAGCTACACATACGTAGGCTACACAACGTCTTTTCCCCTTACCAATTATGTAAATGTATAAATGACTTATTTCTCGAAAATGTTTGTATTACATTTTTTTTAACTGAGAAATTATTGATTTTCATAAATATCCATTTCTCAATTGTGCACATTTATTCCATCATCATTTTACAACATATTAAGCTATTTTACATTCACACTTTATCTATGCATCAAATTTTCACAAAACAAGGGAAAAATGCACACACCAATATTTTAATAAATGCAAATACTATACTTAAACTATGTTAAAATACACAAATACAGTTACAAATAAGGTTACCAAATTAATTTAATAAAACATACATTGCGTCCATGAAGCAGACATCTCCGAGGATCTCTTTGACAGTCGCAAACATGACATTTATCTTATAGATAGAATTGTTCTAAGCACAAGGATATGGTCATGTCCATAGCAATCAGAATAAAGTCAAGTCTTGGAAAATGTGCAGTATTACATATTTAAGAGATTTGTGTTTGAATGAAGACATCCCCGTGGATTTTGACAGGCTGAACCGCATAATCAACAGAAGAATGAAGCAATCTTCGCGTTGTATCTTGATGAATTTCCACACAGAGGTACGCATAAATATAAGGAGGATATTTCTCTTATCTTTGATACACCACTATCCGTTACTTATTTTGAAAAAATAATAAATATACATATCTAGCCATGTTTCCCCTTACAGTAAAAATGAACGCTGCAAAGACCGGAAATAATGATGCGTACACTCGAGTCACCGAGGCTCACCGACGCCACCTTGTGCACCTAGTCCATTGAATGAATGCTGATACAGCATTCATTCTTCAGATCAGTCTCATATCAATAAAACATTAATTTAAATGTCCACTGAGAAAAGCACTATCTTTGTTGTAATGTTATTATCCTTTCATCTGTTAAGGGTGATTTCGGATGTCAGTCAGCGGTTATGGGCGGGGCTTGATCAATTAGATGTCATATTTCTCAGAAAACCAAAACAGCTTGATATTTGAGACTGTTTAGGTTTTTTTGGATTAAAAAAATAAGTAGTGAATGGTTTATCATTGTAGGGTGGTTGTGTCCACACACTGCTAAGACAAAAGTGTCTTATGAAAACATTTTTCCTAACTATTTCCTAACTATTGCTGCTTTACTCATTTTCTCATTTTGTTTCTCTATTGTTCCGTTTTGTCTTTGTAATATTCTTTTGTTCCTTCATGTGCATATGACATTCTTGAATTCAGCTGCACTGCTCTGTAACAGACTGCTGTGTGTTTCTCTTCGCTGTGTGCTGGCTGTGACCGCTGTGTGCTTGTGCTTGATGCAGTGGCGTTTATCCTCGATCTGTAGCCTGATAGCCATGGGTTGTCGTGGTTTGTTTTATCACTCCAGCAGGGACTGATTGTTTGGACTTTCTTTTTCCACTCAAACTCATTCAGCTTGGTTCGGTGGATCAGCGTGTGCGTGATATACCTTCAGTCTACACTATAGAGTTCTGTTGTTTTGGTGTATGTGTGTATATATTATGTATGCTATTTTGTTCGGTTTGCTTCTTTTGTTAAGATGTATTAAAGGTTGCCTACAGTGCTTTATAAAGTAGACATGTTATTGTTACTATTTTTTCAGCAGCAAACTGGTCATTAGATGACATGGCTGGTCATGTGACACCAGCATTGCACTAGCCATGAGAAAGCTTTTTCAAGAAGACTCATATCTCATGTAAGTGTAAATCATTTTAATTATATTTCTCAAAACTTACCTTGAGGCATCAGTGAAAAAAAAACAGCTTGAGGCATTACCATTCTTAAGCAGAATATTTCTGTTTTGCAAACAAAACAATAGGCACTGTCACTCAAAAGAACAACACTTTGAGCATTACAACAAAACATCTAAAAAAATGTAAATCAGCTTGTTAACATTTACTAAAAACTTTAAAACATTAAAAATTCTCTGGCGAGATTCCAGCTGTGTTTGACACTGTTCACTGCTTCCTATATAATCATCTGTATGAGTTCACTTCACAAAATGTTTTTATCTGAAACACATGACGTTATCAAACCCAGACAACAAAAGTCTGATACTGATCTTTTTTGATACTGATATCATAATTTCTAATCCAAATGTCATGTTAAATCAGTGTTCTGGTGTAACAGTATGGTAAACTGCTTCATTCAATAGTTTAGGGTTAAACGCCTTAACAGTGTATTTGTTTCTTACAGACATGCAGCTTTTACTTCACAAGACATTAATTGATGGTCTGGAGTAATGTGGATTACTTGTGGCTTGTTATGATGTTTTTACCGGTTTGGACTCTCATTCTGATGCCACCTATTCACTGCAGTGGATCCACTGGTGAGCAAGTGATGTAATGCTAAATTTTTTCAAATATGTTCTGATGAAGAAACAAACTGCATCTATGTCCTGGATAATAATGCTTTTCAATACATTTATCGTAGTCAAAGTTCAATACACTGTGATTTGTGACCAAATCTAATTCCCTGTGAAATGATTTATCAGTGCACACTTGTTCCTGGCCTATACCATTCGCAGTGCCCTTTATACTTCGTATATACATTTACTACAATTCGTTATTTTGCCTAAGGTAGCCAGCAAAGACCACGTTTGCAGTGATCGAGCGGCGACCGGCAACAGGGCTGGGTTATAATTTTTCAAGATTTTCTTGGTGCTCATTGAAACAGTTTCATCATCTCCCTCATCAAAGCTTTAGTCCAATGTGTTGAAATATAAAAAAAAAAATCTTGATTGATTAAACCTTTCTGTCTCTCTCGATTTCATTGCAGTTCCACTATAAGGCATCAGCGCCTTGCCTCAATCAGGCGGCTGCTGAGAGTAAGTTTAGTCTTCATTAGAGGACACAGATGAGGCATCTGTGGGGAGATTAGGCCTGGTGTGAGATGGCACTTAGTCAACCCCCCCGCTGCTCTCTTCATCAGCTCCTGTTTATGGAGGGAGAGAGTGATGACGGAAGGTTCTCTTCTGGCTTCAGGCTCTGCTAATTGTCCAATAGGCCGGCGGCGTATCAAGGGACAATGTGAAGATGTGACACTCCATCTTCATATGGCCTAACTACAGACTCACTGCTGGAGCTAGTCATGCATTCAGAGTGATGCTTTCTTTTGGCTAGTGTTTATAAAACTTGGGAGTTTCATTTGGGTGAGATGAGACAACAACATGAAGAATGAGACTAAATCTTTCAAATATAAATGGCTGTGTAATTTTTATTTGCCGAAGCAGAGTGCTCTCAAAGACACTCTTTACAGTCTCTTGCAACACTTCACACTGCAGTGCAGTGATTCATGCCATGCTGATTTAGTTCAAAGTGTCAAAGCTTCAAAGTTCTTTCAATTCAAGAATAATCGTGTAATTAGTGTAGCTTGTGAAAAAATTAGCCTGGTTTAAAAAAAAAAACTGTTTTTAAATAAACAAATAAATAATACATTATTTAAATACAGGTTTAGAATAAAATCTAAATTATTTTTTATGTAAATATGTGTATCGTTATTAATTCCACTGACATTAAAATAATTCTAAACTTGGAAACGTTGCCAAAGTTCTTCTGGAATTAGTATGTCTCAGTTTGTTGTTTCTTCATGTCAGTCCAGGCAGACGATGAGATCAGAGCTCTGTGTGGAGCACTGGCTGTTGTCAGACTCCTTGTGGAAACAAAAACCACTGGATTATTACAATTAATTGCAACATGAATGTTTGGAAATGTAAACTGATATTTCCTATAGAAAAAGATAGAAATAACTGACTTGAAACCATTTTTAGCTGGTGATAATACTAGTGTTCTAATACTCTTGGCCACCACTGTAATATAAGTCTCAAGTGTCCCCAGAATGTGTCTGTGAAGTTTCAACTCGAAATATCTCGCAGAGCATTTATTATATATTTTGAAAATGCCTATTTGGAGTTGAAGCAGAAAAACTGTTTTCGTCTCTTTAAATGCCAATGAGCTGCTTCTCCCCTCCCCTTTTTCCAGAATGTTCCTTTACAGCTTGTAGCTCAGATACTCTGCTAAAAAGGCACCTGTTTGGTTTTGATTATCATATTAGTTTAAACTTCTGATATACGGTTTTCTGTTTCTGTTTACGGTTCTCGCTTCATGTCTTTTTGCACTTAAACTGTCAAAAACTACACACAAGTGTATCTTAAAAACATTTGAGTTACAAAAACACTCAGTTATGTCTATGAATGCAAACAGCTAGGAAAAAAATTCAGGGATTGAAATTAACTTTTTCACTCACCAGCAAATTTGGCTACAAAAGTTTTAAGTTACCAGCCATTCATAATTTGTACTAGCCAAAAAAAAAAAAAAAAAAGTGTTATTTATTATTGATATTGATTTTATCGATAAAGATAATTAGACAATATTTTGCCGAGTGTGTTATTGTGCTGATATCATATCTCAAGGACTCAAAGTTTTTGATATTTTTCATATTCTCTGTGGTCAGTTCACAGCAGTGATAGAAATTAATATTTTTCAAAAAGTTTAAATTGATTTTTACCTTTCATAAAGCCTTTTTTAATAAAAGTGTTTATCAATCTTTGAATCAAATTCTAAAATTTACAGTTACAAATGCATAAATAATGTTTTGATATTTTAAACATGTAACATTGAATAGGCCTACTACTGATATTTGAAATTATTTAAAAAATTAAAAGAGGTAGGTGTCACTGTTAGTAATTCGCTGTTAATAAGTGAGTCATTGCGATTATACCAAATCATTTTAACGGTTGAATCATTCAGGAATGAAACATTGTCATATTGCTCAGAGACGCAAAACAGTGCTGTGGCTGTATGTTTGGAATGATTTTTGTTGGCGAAATAGAAATAGAGTGGTAATATTATAATAAGATCCCCTTTCTATGTTACAGGGTGAGTGAAATCTGGCTTTACTGAAAGCATTTACTTGGTTGTTCTTTTTAACATTTTCTGGGTTGGTAGATGCACTGGGGACCTGATTATAGCACTTTAACATGGAAAAAGTCTTGATGCATTTTATTCTTTATACATTTTATCATGAAATAATAGAATGATTGTGTTATTTGAATAACTGACATAATCAACAAAAACAGCATGGCAGAACCTTTATGAAATGTCTGATCAATCTTGTAAAAACTAAAAAGCCTTTTACCATATTTTCCCAAATGCTCAAATAAAACTGCAAAAATACTCAAGGATGTTTGAATTACTAGTGTGTATTGTGTTCTTTCAAACTAACAGCAAAAGACCTTCAGTTTTTATGTGCACTGATTCAGTCATCCTACACCATGGAAATGAGTTTTAATGCAAGCTTTGAAATCGCCAAACCATTTCACCTGCTCTTTAGAATTCTTATTTTTAAATCTATTTTTGAAAGGCCACTTATTGAAAGCAATGTTAAAGGCATATGTTTTCAAAATGACAAAAAAGGAAAAGTTATTGAAATAAGTGCTTCAGCAGCCTTTTGTACCCTTTTGTAGAAATGTTTTGGAGTTTGCCAGAGTGAATGTGGGCAGGACACCATGAAATATCCATCTATTCCTGCTTTTAAAACAAATCCGTTTTATAGGTCTGTAATTGAATCACAGACACATTGTAGAGTATGCGTGTAAAACACAGGTTTGATGAGAGAAGGCAGAGCACTCAGCTGCTCGACTAATGAACCGCTCTTGTCAGCGAACTGATTTTATATGAGTAGAGTGACCTGTTTTTGCTTATATTTCGCACATCTTCATTCATGATATATAAGCAGAATAAGCGAATTTGATCAGTTGGGAGTGCAAGTGCACCTAAAATAATAATAATAATAGCTTTTAAAGATCACTTTAAAAATAACAAAAGGACTTTCAGTTTCAGTCAGGCCTACCTCTCGATTTCCACAAATGCCAATGATTGTTGTGTAACCAGTCATTTGATAAACTGTTTGGTTACACATCAAAGGATCTATATGGTTTCAATCTTATCTTGTTACCTATTTCCTGTTGACAGATTTTCCTCTCATTTTTGTCTTTATCATATTGTTCCAGACACCCAGCATGAGGTCTTGATGGTGCAGATGTATCTGATTGTGTAGCACTCTATTGATCTGCAAAATGATAGAGTTTATACCTGGTGAGCCGCTCTGGTGAGTTTTGCATGAGAATGTAACATGACACAAGAGGCAAGAAGACAACAACAAAGCTTATATATATATATATATATATATATATATATAAGAATTCTCTTTTGCTCACCAATCCTGCATTTATTTGATCCAAAATACAGCAAAAGCAGTAATATTGTGAAATATGTGTACTATTTAAAATAACTGTTTTCCATTTGAATAGATTTTAAAATGCAGTTTATTCCTGTGATCAAACCTACATTTTCAGTGTCACATGATCCTCCATAAATCATTCTAAGATGCTGATTTGCTGTTCAAGAAGCATTATTATTATTATTATTATTATCATCATCATCAATATTTAAAACAGTTGAGTGCATTTCTTTTTCAGGATTCTTTGGTGAACAGAAAGTTCCAAAGATCGGAATTTATAAAAATAAAAAGCTTATGTAGCATTATTTTATGTTAACATTATAAAATTTAGCAAGGATGCTTTAAATTGATCTATCTATCTATCTATCTATCTATCTATATAGACATATTGGGAAATAAACTATATTATAGAAAATAATACTTTTATGTAGCAAGGATGCAGTAAATTTATCAAAAGTGGTAATAAAGACATTTATAATGTTACAAAAGATTTCTATTTCAGATAAATGCTGTTCTTCTTAACTTTCTATTCGTCAAAGAAACCTGAAAACATAATAATAATAATAAATGTTTTTTTTTTTTTTTTTTTTTTTTAGCAGCAGATCAGAATATTACAATGATTTCTGAAGGATCTGGAGTAATGATGCTAAAAATTCAGCTTTGAAATCACAGAAATAAATCACATTTTAAAACATATTCAAATAGACAACAGTTATTTATATATAACATTATTTATTTAAACAGTTACTATATATAAATATTTCAAAATGTTACTGTTTTGCTGTACTTTTGATCAAATGCAGGCTTGGTGAGCAGAAGAGACTTTTGACTGGTAGTGTATACTATATATATTGAGATTTCCACCAAGCACCTGGAATAACAGAGGGAAAATGCTGAATCAAATGGGATGAATCACTTTTTTAAAATTGTTTAATTGTTTCTTTTTGCATTATTGATATATTACTTTCCTATTTGATACTGTAAAGTTGCTTTGACACAATTTGTTAAAAGCGCTATATAAATAAAGCTGACTTGACTTGATAGTTAAAGAGACATTTTAGATTATTTAAACTCAAATCTCATTAAACACTCTGTAGCTGTACTAAAAAATGGAAAGACATTTGCATCTGAAATAATAAACCTGCTGTACACACACACACACACACACACACACACACACACACACACACACACATAATGATGATTAGCAATAGTAGAAAATGGGTATAAGCCCCCTCACTGTGACAATTAGCCTACTACATTCATGTACAGTATTTATATGAGTTTGTGTGTGTTTTTTTTCAAACCTGTCATTATCATTTTGCCTCTTTGTCAGGACACAAATACATTCAGTAGTGTTTAATAATAATCACACGAGTCTTGTGAATAATGATATGAGCATTTTTTATGAAGTCCCTAAACCATTCACTGCCACACAACAGAAGCAAGAAGCAACAGAAGTTTTTTGGGCTTTTAGTATGAATATGTTAGCCTTAAGGTTATCTATAAGCTAGTGTGCTTCAAAGCAATAACAACATTCGCATTTAGAATAAGCATTCATAAAGTCTGTAACTTCTGTCAATATGGATCAACAGTTTTGATGGCATCACCCTGCAGTTCAACTTCTCATAACTTTCTGTCCAATCAAATGCCTTTTTAGAAAACGAAATGTTTCAAATCAGTCATTTGTTCACAGAATTTGTATTTTCTATATGGTGAACTGTACGTAGTGCACTATATAGGTGATAGGGAACAATTCAGACAGTGTAAATATGCTTGAAGTCTAGTTTTGCGCTGTGTCCCGCAAATCGTTGCAGCAGACACGATTGCACGAAATGGATCATATGCGCAAATCGGCGCAGATCACAAAACTTATCAGATCCATTTGAATTCTGTACAAAATTTCGTTAACACGAAACAACGCTGCATGTTTCAAAGCACTGCATTAGACCTTTAATGATAAAAGCTTGGCTGGAAATAGTAGTAGTTTACTGCCTGATTTACCCTATTTTTTTAAATATAATAAAGAACAAGTTGGCAAGATACATTTTAAATGGCAAGTGAGAGACAAGTAACTGTTAAAAGGGATAGTTAGTTAAGAGTAATTACTCACCCTCATGTCATTCCAAACCTGTAAAGGTCAGAAAGCTCTCGGATTTCATCAAAATGATCTTCATTTGTTGTTCTGAAGATGAACAAATGTCTTTGAAGTTTGGAACGGCATGAGGGTGAGTAATTTTATTAGAAACGTCTATATTAACGGTGTGAGAGACCTGATGATGCTTAAAAATATTAAATTAGTTGCAGGAATACTGATACACACCACATTTTCTGAGTTCACTTTTGAGTAGTTTGTTTTTAACCTGGTATGAAACCAAAGTTTGGCTTTACAGTTTGGAGACATTGGAAGCATTAAGTCCTGGATTTGCCTTGGCACTGTTTGATCCAGCATCACATTGAGTTCCTCTAATTAGTGCAGCTTATTATAATCATACTACAATGGGTGGCACAGCAAATGTACATGATTAATTGAGTAATTAAGTTTGAGTCTCTGGGAGGCTTCACTTTGAAAATGAAATTCCCTTTTGTGGTGATGGCCTTAGAAGGATTTCCTTTTCTGTGTGTGTATGTTTTACATTTTCCTTCTCTGTCCTTTGATCTTACCCTCACCAAATTCCGTTGTTGAAAAATATTTAATTTGTAAGTACAGTGATGCTCTTAATAAACAATTTTAATAAAAGCTCTGAATCTTTCAAAGAGTTTCAGAAGAGTTAGAAACTTTGACAGAAGGTACTAAGACCAGACACTGTCAACATGACTTTGATTTTGTTTTCTTGATACTTAGTACTGACTTGTGAAGCTTACACTTTTTGATTTCTGTGGACATTGTGAATTCTACATCTGTTTTTATTGTTTACAGAACATCCATGGCTCTGTCTCTGATTAGTCGAACATGCAGGCAGAATATCAGAATCGATTTGGACTTTCTCAGCAATCACGACAGACAAATGACATTTTAAATCAAAGTTTCTTGCCTATTGTACCAACTCAAATCCTACAGTGTAATATTTTGGGTAACCTATGTGCTAAAATATGCTGCTATCATTAACCCTATCATTAATTGCTGCTTTGTTGACGGTGATGTGGGCGTTTTCTTCCCACGCTTCGCACGTGGCTAATTGTAATATGAAAGCGAAAGTAACTTATGGGCGTAGACAAATAAAAGTTAATAAGGTCCAAGGGGATAAACTTGACATCGCGTTGGTTTTATATGGATTACTTTATCACAGAATATTTGTTTTAGACAAAACTTACTTCGTTTAAAAATAGAAATATCAAGCTTTCTCCGGGTATGTGTATAATGTATCGGTGTGCTGTTTTCGCCGAGTATTTGATCATTTAAGTGACGCGTTTCAAAATGAAGATCAGGGAGACCAACGCGGCACACAGCACTCCCTGTATATTTTCTTTATTTGTCAAAAGCTCACCGTTTTATTGTTATTATGTGTCTGTACAAAGAAAAGTAGACCCTTTACAGATTCGATTGATGTATTGATCTTAACCGTACGATCAAAACTGACGGAGCAGTTTAAGTTATTTTTTGCTGTCATCTAGAAAATATGCATGTGGCGTCGCCGGCGCCACCTTCAACCCCTGGGGGTTAAAGCATTATTTAAAGAGAGAGTTCACCCCTAAAATATGAAAATTTTGTCTTCGAAATTATTTTTATTATTATTTGCTCATGTTGTTCCAAACAGTTATTTGATTTTCATTTTTTTTTTTTTTAGTTAACATAATTCTGTTGTATGCAGGGTCAGAAATGAACTTTTCCATTAAGAAAAGATTTTGATTGATCTGGAATCAATTTCCAGGGACATTTTTTTTTACATTTGTATCATATTATAGAATGATAAAAACCATATGTTGTCTTTAATGTCAAATACTTAAATTTACCCAATTACTTGGGTATTACTTACTATTAATCAATATTTTAAACTGTTGTCAATAACATTAAAATTGTATCACATGTAAAAAACAGGAGCTCATAGAGCAATGTTATGACAAAAATCATTATTGTAGATTATTGCTCTTTATATTGTAATAATGATTATTAATATTGATATAGAATACAATATAGAATGATTTTGTTTCATTTTGGGCACGACACATTCTGGCTTAAACATGTCGGTCCATGAGGTTAGCCAAGTCTAGTTATGCAAAAACTCCCATTATAATTACTGAAGCTACAAAATTATCGTATCTGCATTGTGTTGTTTATGATGAGGGAATTTGCGAGCGTGCACTCCAGCTCTAGCATGTTTAGCGCTGACTAATTTAAGCGCCTCTGATTGGCCTAAGTTCAACACAAAAGCGTTTGATTGGTTATAAGCCTCAGCGCTGCACAAAACAACGTTTAAAAGCAATCTGATGCAGTGTGAGCGAATCTAAATGTATTTCCACGAATTTACAGTTTTCATTCATTTTTAAATTTAATTTTAATAGGGGCAGCTGTTATACGTTATTCAATTGTGCAGGGGCTTTTTTTTTGCCCCTTTGTTTTGAGTTTATGGGCCATTTTGGTTAATTTTGGTGGATTTTTTGCCACAAGCCCTTGTTAATTTCTGACCCTGTGTAATTTTTATTAGTTATTGCTTTTTAAAAAATGTCTGTATAGTTTTTAGTGTTTTTTATTTCAGTTTTAGTACTTTTTTTTTATATCAAGTTAAAATAAATTTTTTTTTTTTTCCATTTTATTTGAGTTCTTTTATGTAATAAAAATATTTTTTTTTCTAAAGGTTTAGGTAACTAAATAACTCCAAACCAGTATGACATTCCTTCTTCTGTGGGACATAAAAGAAGATAATTTGAAAAGATACTTTTGTCCACACACTAGAAGTCAAGGGTAACCAAAACTATTTTTATTCAAAATATAATCAGTAATTTTCATTTTTGGATGAACTATCCTTTTAATAAAAATGAATAAATCTGACCACATTAAGTACAGTAGGTTAGTGCATTAAAAATATTTAATGGTCAGATCAAGTGAAAATAGTGTAACTATTTTACAGTTTAAAGTTAAGTATTTTAAATTCAAAAACCATGCCTTGCCTGAGAAATGGTGTACTGCAAAAATCCCCCTCAAACAACAAAGCAACATTCCTATCCATCCTCTGCTTTGGTGATTCTGGCCGTGTTCAAACACATGGCTATTTCCTGGGTGTCCAGTGATGCGGCTTCTGTAATTATAGTTGGCACGGTAACCTGTAATCTACTGAAAACAGGGAGCACTGACACATTTGAAATGTCTCCAACTTTATGTATGAATGCACAACACATCATATTTGTTGACGTGCGGCACACTCTCTGAAATCACTTTCTGTCATTTTTTTAAACAAACCTGTCCCTTTCTTTATGAGCACACACATATGAGAAAATGCTGAAAATGGAGGCTCTTTTCTGCGAACGTTATTGTCTAACATGCCATTAATGTCTAGTGTGAGATTTCACATCAGACAAATTATCTTTTCACCATAGAAGATTTTGAAAATAACAGCTATTCATGGTAAACAGCAAATAGGACTGTAAATAAAAGCAGATGTAGCTGTAGATCTAGATTATGACGTCCTTGCCCTTTCCTAGTTTATAAAAAGTCTTCTCTGCGGTGCACGGAAAAACAAGTACTCTGTAATCTAACGTGACGGGTCCAGGCAGAAGCACACACATTCACACAGACATTGTCAGCTGTTGGGACATTTCTGGAGGGAGACAGCCAAGCACTCTGTTCTAGAACCCTGTTTTGAAAGTAGTACTAGAGCGATGGGGTGTTTTTCCCTCCAAAACACATTCTTTTCCCTCCAAAACTGTCCTTCTCATCCTTGACAGATCCAGAGAGATTTCCACAGCCATCTGTGTTATGTGTAGTGACCATGTGTGGTCCCCTGAAGGTTTTGGTAGGGTTTATATGATTTGTTTTTACAGTAGAATTAAAATAATTAATTCAATAAGCAGGACCAAGAGTGTATGCTAGATTGTACTTTTATTCTAATTTTCCCAGTAGTTTAGTATATTTATTCATATTATTATCCAAGAATCATAAATGAAAGTTACAGAGCCATGTGTCATTTGTTTTGCTGGTATTTTTGAAGGGTTTTAAAGTGGACAAAATCAAAATGTTTTTTGAAATGTGAATGTTATCTGATGCTCAGCCTCCATTTCTTCAGTGTCACATGATCCTTCAGAAATCATTCTAATATGCTGATTTGGTGCTGATTTGGTGCTTAAGAAACAATTTGTTTGTTTCTTAAAACCGACCAATTCGGTTTTAGCAAACAGTGATGATGTTTTTGTGGGCGGAGCCTATCTGGTAACAGACATTTTTTTAGACAGTTTTCAAGTAGCAGTCTATAGAAGCCATGAAATAAAAGAATAAAAAAAGGTAATTTGAGTTTATATTTCAAAATTCTGGCTTTATTCTCACAATTCCAAGATTATATCTCACAATTCTGATAAGACAAATCAACTTGTTGTTCTTTCTTTTCCCCTCGACTAAGACTCATGTGTTTATATCCAACACTTCTGTCTTTTTTTCCTCAGAATTTGCAAAGTCGCTATTGTCAAATCAAGTCGAAAATACGAGATATAAACTTGCATTTGCAAGAAAAAATTCAGAATTGTGAGATAAAATAGGTAAATGTACAATGTTATAGGTTTAAATAGCATTTCATGCTGTTACTGTAAGGCTAATAATATGTCCTACCTGGTCTCATGACAAAAATGGCGGCGCTGGGGGCACTTTTTCGTGAGACACGTACCAATAAGTACATATCTCTGCAGTTTCCAAACAACAACAACAACAACAAAAAAACTGGAGGCAGTAAAACTCTGACACCTTTTATTCCTTTTCACACAAAGTATGATTCACAGATAAAGCGTAATTTTCGCACAGTTAATTGAAGAATATTATATTATGACTTAAAAACAATTTTAATATGCTGGGAGATTTGAAAACTGATGCCTTTTAACATATGCAGCTTCATATCTATGGGTTTTCATAGACCGTAGGTTCCCTTTCGAGGGAACATCGAACTACGTCCTCTAGAGGCCGTTATGGGGAACGTCTCCTTTGTGAACTGTGTCTGAAGCTTACATACAAAAACTACAATAGTATTGGCCGGCGACAGCCTGACGTCACTGCCGGCGCAAACACCTCATCCTCTTCTCCTTCAGCGATTGTTTTGTTTGAAGTTGTGCATCTTTGGTAAGCTTTGTCTTCTTACCTCATGTCAGCAATGTGTTATTAGAGGTGTGTTGTGATCCGTGTCCTCTATGTCAGACACTTGATGACTCACACTCTCTTTGACGTTATGTCGTCGGGTCAAGAGTATGCACGCGATATCCCAGTGGGGCCATTGCGTGCATTCTGAGCATCTTCATATGAAGTAGCTCTACTCTCGCTTGCCTCTCCTTTTGAGGAAGGAGATGCGACCATTTGCCCCTGCCTCCTGCTGGCACGGGACGCACTGTTGGCCGCTGGACATTTACCTCTGGATCTGGCCGCCAGGTTTCTTTTATTCTAATCGCTGGGCACTACGTAGGTAGTTTCCCTGCTTGCTGATTCCCCATTATATGGTGGTCAATCATGTGCTCGCCTGAGGGGCTTCCTGCTTCTGGCTATCCACCCATCTTCATGCATTTTTTCGGAGTGGTGACCCCCTATCGTTCGAGGACAGAGCAGCTTTCCCCTAACCTCCTTTCCACTGGATAAAGGTGTTTCTGCAGAAACCCTTTTTTGAGCATTGACTCTGAGGAGCAACAGCTCTCCAGGCGTGATTGGGCCCCTTGTCATTCTTGTCAGATCTGCGGGTCTGACTAGATTAGGGTCCAAGCTTTCTATTGAAATAGAAAGCACAGATCACTTGGGTTGGTAATAGCTAAAGCCCCTCTGTGGCAGGGTATGGCGATGCTCCCCTCTCATAATCATTGTAGTGCTCCCTTCTCCGGAGGGTCACTTTGAGCAAGGGCCTGCTCCCTGAAGACTTAGCACCTCCCTCAAAAAAAGGGGGATTTGTTCTTTGCTCTCAGAGCCTCCTTCTTGATGGCACACTACATCCACATTGTGGTAAGAATCCAGAACCTTCCTGTGTTCTTTCTCAAATCCTGTATGGTGGGGATCACGTGCTCAGCTTCGTACCCTCTCTTGAGATGTTAGGCCTCGGGTCTTTGGGCCACTCTCTACTTCTGTTGGGGATCCGATAACCTGCTTGACCAGCTGCTGACTGAGGTCACGCAGGTCTGTAGGCAACCCCTAGCTATGGAATCTCCTTCTGATTCCAAGCCTGAGCCCTTCCTTAAGGTCAGGCTTTGAGTAGCCTTGCCCTTGCAGGTAAGTCTAGGTATGCGGCTCAGGCCTTTGGCTGAAGGGATTCACTGACAGCCATGTGGACGTCATTGGGGCAGCTCCCTCACCTCGAGTGGAGCTGGTACTTAGTGCTTGCCTTGATGTTTAGCCTGCACTCCTCTCAACATGGCAGCGTGGGTATAACCGTTCCCCATAGCGGCCCCTAGAGGATGCAGTTTGATATTACGAATGTAACCATGGTTCCCTGAGAAGGGAATAGGTTCCCTATTGACACCATGCTTCCAAAATGACAAAGGATTAACTTTTAGCAACAGTCCCCGGATATTTGAACTCTAAACCATCACAATGCGTACATAAAGCAACAAAATAAATACCTGCCAGGGTTCACGTATTGAACCTGTGTTTTAGTGCCACTCAGTGGACATTTCTTTTTGAAAGATTTTAAAGGTTCATATAAACGGTGCTGCTAAAATAGGCTACCCAGAAGTACATATTTTTTATGAGACTGGGCTGGAATATGTCTTATGAACTGCTGATTTAAAAAGGTTTCGTAAAAATTTTGAAGACCGATTGTTTAAAATGAATTTATGCTTGGTTTCATCCATTAGTATGTCCTTTTAAACATCTGTGTTTAGCTTCAAATGCCATCTTTGACGACAGTATTAGTGTTGGGTTCGAATCCACCCAAGTCGAGTCCAAGTCAAGTCCGAGTCCTTGACCAGTCGAGTCCGAGACGAGTCCGAGTCCAAAATGGGCCGAGTCCGACTCAAGTCCGAGTCCCAAAGGGCCGAGTCCGAGTCGAGTCCGAGTCCAATGAAACACTACTGTTTTTCGGTATCTTAACGTTGTTTTAACCTTTATAACTAGAAATAAGGCATGTAACAGAAGTTATGGGTGACTTGATTTATGTATTGTGACATCTTTAAGAGAGAAACAGCTTACAGAATGTGAAAAATTATAGGGCAGGACTTTTTTTTTTTATATATATATAGGCCTAGTTGTTGTTGTTATATAGTGAATGTACAAATTTAAGGGTGGGGCTGGGGGCTGGGTAGGTAGCTTGGTGAATGTGACCTAAAGAGCAGAAAATGCACCTCATATCTCTGATTTGTATGTTTTGGGTTTTATATGATGAATGGTTAGGCCATAGACAGAGTAGATGGCATTTTACATTTTTTTTCTTGGATGAAAATGAGGCCTACATTCTTTCCATAACTCACAACCGTTTTATTTATATTTATAAAACTGTTATACATTTTAATGCATTTATAGTTAATAAAGGTTGTTATGCGTTGGAGCGGAATATCAATTTGGTGTTTGCAAACAATGATGAAGATTTTGTGGAGCTTATCTGACAGTTATCAAGTAGAAGTCTATAAAAGCCATGGAATAAAATAGGGCTGCTCGATTACGGCAAAAATCATAATCAGGATTATTTTGGTCAGTGTTGTAATCAGGACTATTTAACACGATTATGAGTGGGTTCAGAACTTTATTTGATTGATTAGAGCCCTGCATTTCTGTCCCTTTTTTACGCCTCAAGGACCGGGCTCAGTCACGCAATAGTTCAGACGCGGGCCGGGCATCGCTGTTTTAGGCTTCTCCTTATTTTTATATCTTCCATTAATTAGACATCCATCAATTATGGTGATAAAAAAAAATAATAATAAAAAAAAAAAAATGGCATTTTAATAGTCAGACTTCACTTTCGCTTTCTCTTCGGGAGCGGCTCGGAAGGCGTTTTGTGCCTCAGTCAGCCGCAGTGCCTTCAGTGCAGCTTCGCATTCAATAGGCTGAAACTTGCCACAAAGCACCGGCAATGAATGAAGGGAAATAGTAAAGAGATTTTTCAAATTATTTATGAATAAACTAGTGTATTCTGAATCAGTGTAGCAAAGATCCTGACTCAAAAACTCCTCTTTGACCGCCTTTAGAGAGAAATAAATCTTTCCGGATTAGCTACATTAGTACAACGTTTTTGTTTTTGATTTGGTTTATTTCCTTAAGCAATAATTTAAAGCTTTCTATATATGTATTTATCACGTCTATTATGGGAAATTTTTAATTGTTTCCACTGGAAAAAAATGCAAGCAATGGCGCTGGCGCCTCCACTATACTGCAATATGGCTTTAGCTTCCATTCTCCGCATAAACGGATTTATATTTATATTATATTAATCTATTGTATTTAGATTTATATTTTATATTATATTTCAGAAGGCAAATTGTTTAAACAGAACATGAAGAGTCTTCCGTTGGCGGCTGTTTGTACTTAAAAAAAACAAAACTTATATTTAACAAACAAACAAAAAAAAAAATCCTCACAACAACTTTTCAAATTAACTTGATAAAAAAAAACGAAACAAAATGCCTAATCACATTTTCCATTACATACAAAACTGAATTGTTTAAATAGCTGTCCGTGTTCTGTTCTGTCTCTGAATGCATACACAGAACAGCGCAAATTCTCTTTTCGTCCCATTTTATGCAAGTCACCTTACATGATTTTACTGATTTGAATGTGAAATTAGGCTTTTACTGAGGAGCAAAAGAGCACCAAAGGGGCCGCCCCTTTTGGTGCTCTTTTGCTCCTGAAACAGGAAAACAGGGCGAGCCAATCGGGAGCAATAACGGTTTATCTCGATTATGATATTTTCAGAATCGTTAGAATCCGAAATCGGAAATTAATTTCGATTAATTGCACAGCCCTAAAATAATAAATTAAAAAAAGTACATTTGAGTTTGTATTTCAATATTTTGAATTTATTTTCGCAGTTCTGAGATTATCATCTCACAATTTTGATAAGAAAAATCAACGTGCAATTTTCTTTTATTTCTCCTCGGCTTAAATCATTAAAACATCGAGTTTATATCCCACAATTCTTCCTTTTTTCCACTCAGAAATGACAAACTTTATATTGTTCAGTTAAATTGAGATATAACGTCCGAAATACGACGAAAACTTGCATTTGCGAGGGGAAAAAAAATCAGAATTGTGAGATAAAATAGTGTAAAATGTAATAGGATATAATAGCTCATGCTGCAGGGCTAATAAAATACGTTCTCTATGAACTGCAAATGTGAAAATTATGTAGACCTATTGTTTACATCAAATTTATGTTTTAAAAGCAATCAGCAAATTCATCCATTAATCTGTCCGTTTAAGCGTCTGCGTTCAGCTTCAAACGGCGTCTTTGATGACAGTATTCTATATATATATATATATATATTTTTTTTGCATTCCGATTCTGGCCGGCTTTTACGTACTGGCAAGACTTAAAAACAATAAAGAATACTGAATGTCACATTTGTAATAATGCATGAGTTATTTACATTTCCGTATACTGTCCCTGGACTCGGTTGGACTCGGCAATATTTTCCGAGTCCGAAAGGCTCGAGTCCGAGTCAAGTCCGAGTAAAAATGCATCCGAGTCCATGACAAGTCCGAGTCCACTAAAAATTGTACTCGAGACCGGACTCGAGTCCGAGTACAAGTCCGAGTACCCCAACTCTAGACAGTATTCTTCAAAATATTATTTTTTTCTCTCTTATTCCATTTACCCGTTTCCCTTCACTTTTTACCAGTGCTTTTTGCCACCACAAACGTAGTTGCAAGTGATGGAACTGTGAAGTCTACTCCAAATTGGTCTATAAATAATTAATTTCTTTAAAAAAAAGCACACTTTTGAACAGCAGTACATATTGTAATAATTATACTTATTTGACATTCGAACAGCAGGAAACAAATCTAGCTCCATTCTTATTATCTTTTATAACACAGATGTTCATAGCTGCATGTCGATTGCAAAGATTTTTTTTTTATATTCCTATGTTAATTTATAACATATAGGAGGTCTAACTGGAAAAACAATTCTCAACTTCCTTTATGATTCATCCTTCCTGCCAACTCAATCAGTGACAAGCAGTGAGGTGAGATCTTTACGTACATGTCCGGCCTTAATATAGATCATCTTCAGAATATAACAAAAGAAAAGGAATATGAGCATTCACTCAAGTCAAAGGGAGAGTAAAGGTCAAGTGCAGGGGCAGGTACAGTTATTTAAAAGTTCTATTAAGTGGCCTTGCAGAGGTGTCATACCCATTCAAAACAAAGGGACATGTGACCCCCTCAGATTTTTGAGCTAAGTAGATTTTGAATGCAGCTTCCAAAAGCAAAAAATTGTCTAATAATATTTTGATATGATCACACTGTCACCGGTGTGACTGGAACTTTCAGTGCGGCACATCACCAGTTGTTAACAGAGACAGACACCTTTTTACAGCGCTGCGCATTATAACCAGTCACGTGATTCTGTTGGGCTTTAAATGCAATGGCCAATCAAAGTTGTTCAAATGAGTCATCGCGCTTGTGGATTGAAGCTGCCTTCATGCCATGCCGTAATTACCGTAATTCAGAGATGACAACACATGACATTTTACTCATAGCTTTCTATGTTCTCGGACTCTGAGTTAGCACCCAAGTAGTGCCAAAATGAGGCTGGTGGCTGTCACGTGGTGCATTCTGAGTTTACAAGTTGTAATTACAAGTTCAGGAGCACTTGAGGGTTTTAGTGTTGATAGAGTTGCTGTAGAAACACATTATTCAGAGTAGAATGTCACGTGTTTTCATCTCGGAATAATGTCATGGCGTGAATGCAGCATGATTTCTGCTCTCTGGTGCGTTCTCTCATCACAAACCACAAAGTGCAAATGTGCGTAAATTTAACAGTTTAAACAGCTTCAGTGATTATCCCAGCCAACATTCGATCGTGGGGCCCATGTGGGCCCCATATGGGCTGTAAATATGGGTCCTACATGGGTTTGTCCATGGGTTCCATGTGGGTCTCATCTAAATTAGCCCATTTGATTCTCATATGGGGCCTGACTGGGGCTAACGTGGGGCCCAAATGGGCAACTCACATAAGACCCATATTGGTCCCACTTAGAACCCAGCCCACATTTTATCATGGGGTCCACGTGGGCCCCATATGGACTGTAAATATGGGTTCTACTTGGGTTTGTCCATGGGTTCCATGTGGGCCCCATATGATATAGCCCATAAGAATCCCCACTGGGCAACACATATAAGACCCATATTGGTCCCACTTTATGAAGCACATGTGGATATACTAGGGCAGGGGTAGGGAACGTTGATCCTCGAGAGCCATGTCCCTGCGGATTTAAGAAAAACATGCCAACCTGTATCCTGAAGACCTTGATTAGCTTGTTCAGGTGTGTTTGATTAGGGTTGGAGCTAAAATCTGCAGGGACATGGCTCTCGAGGATCAACGTTCCCTACCCCTGTACTAGGGTTTAGTATGGATGCTGGACTGGCCCAAAGTTTATTCATCTACAAAATCACAAAACATGAAAGTGTGCAAATAAAAAAACCCCGATATATATACACATTAAAATGTTGTACAGGTCCAATATAATGCTTTATTTTCATTTTATGACATGTTTTTTTATACTTTTCAGATTTTTGTAAAATGTTGAACATCAACATTAACATTTTATTAAACCAGAGACATACCATCACCAACTGGTCTTAAGTAACTAATCTAACATAACAAAAATTGACAGTTAACAGTTAAAGGCTTAATTCACCCAAAAATGAAAATTCTGTCTTATTTGCTCAGCCTCATGTCACTCCAATTTCCATAATTTTCAGAAAAACAAATGACGATAATTTTATTTAAATCTGAGTAATTTCTGTTGGTCTTTTTAAAGTTACTTGTCTAAAACTCTGATGCTTCAGAACATTCATAAAGACATTGTAAAATAAATCTATATGAATCAAGGGTTTAATTCAACTATTCTGAAGAGATGTGATCACATTACATTATGAAGAGATTTCGATTCAGCTTTTATTCACATATGAACATTGATCATGCACAAGAACAAACTTCATTGGTTCTCATGTGTCAAGAAAGCAGGCATGACCTTAAATTTATTACAAATGAATGCTGTACTCATTGTCTGCTTATAAGTGTTTATATGTGCAAAAAAACAAAAACAAATCACATCTGTTCACATAAAGTGTGTCTGTCTCTTCAGGAGACTTATATTAAACAGGTTTAGATTAGATTTAGATTAAAACAATTTATTTTTATGACTCTTTTAGAACATTTAAAAGTGTCAGTCCAGGTGATAGTGGACAGTAAGAAATCTCTCAATTTCATTAAAAATATATTCATTTGTGGTTTGGAACAAGTAAATGATGGACAGTAAATGATGACAGAATATTCATATTTGGGTGAACTATCCCTTTAAGAATCATCAATGCTCTACTAAAAGTGACACACTGTCACAATAAAGAAACACAAAAACAACAAACTCACCTGAACTGAACCTGAATATATACTGTCTCAAAAACTACACATTTTAGACACACACAAAATAAAACAACACACAACTGTTAACACTCCTGGAGACAGTCTTTCTCCTGCTGTTCTCTAATCTCATTCCACTCATCTGTAGTCCTAGTAAACCACTTGGAGCCTTTTCTGCTTCTTTCTGCTTCACATCATTAATCATGGTATTCTTCCTCAGCCCACATGTAAAAGCATATGTAATATTAATTAAGATTACATGTTTTCTTATATGGTTGACAGTTGTATTTATTCATTTTTACTGTTTTGTGCTTTATATATTTATATATTAACACATTTACAGATGTTTCATTATTAATGATTATGGAACATCAGTTAAAATATGTTGGGTTCATGCTGTATATTCAACAGCATTTATTAACAATATTTACACAATATTTACAATTTCACAATGTCACATTAATTAATACTACAAATAATTCTGACGTCAGATTCTGGCTACACTGACACAAAAAAGCTAAGAAGTGTCTATGAGTTAGTTATACAGGTTATTTCACTATTATGACAAACAAAATGGTTATTTAATCCGGGAAGAAATTACATAAAGACAGCAAAGAAAAACACAAAATTAATTTAGGCAAAATTAATTTTAGTGGAGGTTTGCACCTTCGCAAAACATCCCGTTATAATCATTGAAGCTGTGCACACTGTAAAAATATCTCTTACTTACAAGCAATATGCATTGTTGTATATGAGGAGTGCAGAATTCAGTCAGTGAGCGCCAAATTCAAAACTCTGGCGTGATGACTAATCTAAACGCTGATTGGCCACTACATTCATTAAATCAACATTAAAGTGTGTTATTGGTCTTAAGGCTTAGCAACATAATCATCGACACTTATTCATTTTTTTCAGTTTAATCAAGACAGCCGTAATAAATTTACTGATACACAGCATAAAAGCCCGTATTTCAGAACTTATGTCAGAAAGCCAATTCAGAATTACAATTTTCATTCTAAATTAAATTTGTGCTATATCGGCTGTCGGCTGACAAGGCAATTCATTTTTCCCTCAGGTGGAAAAATGGCGGTTAGACAGCCACAAAATACAACAGGAAAGCATAAAACAAACAATAACTGCCAATACGACTGGATAAATGTCAGGCAAAAACAACATTACACGTCAGAGTCAACAAAAATGTCCTCGGTTTTAAACGTGTGCAGCATTTTACGTTATTAATTGTTACGGCCAAAAAAACAGATATCAGTTTAAAAGCTACTTTAGTTTAAAGGTCATTCAAACTGTAAAAACAAAGTTTCCAATGTTCGAGAACACCTAACACATAGACATGTTTATTAAATCCGCATTTACCTGTATATTTTTGCTCCACGTCCACGTCCTTGAATTGCTGAAACGAACAAAGTCTCCCGCTTCGCCGGCGCCGCAACTCCACTGCTTGGAAGAAACAGTATCCTTGCGCCGGGACTAGAATTCCTCTAATTTGAGCTTTTTAAATATTTTATATTTTAAATATCCGCTTATTTTCAACAAAGAGCTATGATATTATGATATGAAATTATGTGAAGAAACGAAACGTTGAATGCAGGACTACTCTGTCAAGCGAAGTTCAGAGATGAGATGTTGAGTGTGCTCTCATGAGACCCATTTAATTCTGGAAATCGTGATCATCCCTGCTAAAATGTGTACAGTAAAAGAAAACAAATAAATTATGATAAATGCAGAAGCAGGCTAACAATGTAATATTGATAATTCAAACAAAATGATTTTTTTTTTCAAAAGTTGTTGATCAGATGCACAAAACCTATATTCTTTGTTAAATATGACTACTGACCAAATATTTAAAGGTATAAGGATGTATTTTAAATGTGAAATAATTTTGCCCACATAGATCCCATGAAGGTCCCATATGTTCAAACCTATATGGGACCCACATTGTGAAACCCACATGGGGCCCACATAAATTGCCCATTTTCAGCCCATGCCCACATAGATCCCATGCTGCCCGAGTATAACCCATATGGGGCCCACATATCAATGTTGGCTGGGTATAATGGATGATTTTGAGAGTGCTTGAACTCTGGCTAGACTGAAGTCTGAAGTCAATGATAAGTAATAAGTAATAATAAGTGCATGATGCCCATTTGGACTTGGCTAGCTTTGTACATGAGCACATTCCTCATGAGACTACTTGGAGAGAGCTATATGTTAGCATCTCTATTTATATCAAAGGCAGTTGCTCTTCTCCGCCATGGATTGCTGCTATTTGTGTATCAGTAGATTAGCAGGTGTGCTCTCCATCGCCCTCCGTCTCTCTGGGGGGGTAAACACACCAGCATCACGCCATTAACTGCTTATTGAGGCATCATTTCTGTCAATTACCTCTGCCTAAATCCCTCTATGCAAATCAGTCCTCAAGGACATGCTCAGCTGTCACTCTCCACCAGCCAGTCACTGTTTGTGCCATTGATTACAATGGAAATCAGGTTAGGAATGGGGTGGTTTAGAGGTGGGGCTGCTTATTATGACAAACTGAATTCTTATCTCTGTAAAACTTGTCATTTGTCTCCATTTTCTATATCAGGCCTCATCTTAATGGCACGGGATTTGAGGTACATTAGCATGTCACATTGCTTCTTTATTTAGAATCACAAGACAGGAAAGGCAAATAAAAGAGGTAATTTTTCTTTTGCTTTTTTCATGGAAAATGTCAGAAGCCTGATAAAAGACCCAATCCACATTTTATTCTCAAAGATCAACAATTTTATTTATTTTTAATATTGAATATATAGACAATTTTATTTTGATATCTCTAGAAAAATGTAGGGTCATTTCAGTATTTATTTATTTATTTATTTATTTTTTTTTTTTTAAAAGAAATCCATACTTTTGTTTAGCAATAATACATTCAATTAATCAAAGGTAAGAGTAGTGACATTTGTAATTTTTTTATAATGTTATGATGTTATTTATAATGTTTTCAACACTGATAATAAGAAATGCTTCTTGAACATCAAATCAGCATATTAGAATGATTCTGAAGGATCATGTGACACTGAAGACTGTAATGATGCTGACAAATTCAGCTTTGCCATCACAGGAATAAACAACATTTTAAAATATATTCAAATAGAAAACAGTAATTTTAACTATTTCAAATTATTACTGTAAATAAAACCATAAGAAAGAGCAATATTAAGAGCGGGGGATGAAAACTTTTAAACAGAATGAAGATGTGAGAATGTTTTTTAAATGTGAGAATAAGAACTTTTTTTCATTTAGTACTGCCCTTCAGAAGCTACAGAAGATACTTACATGTCTCCCAGAAGACAAAATAAATAAAATTTACCCTGATTTTCAAATTTTAAAAAATTATCACCCCTGGCTCTTAATGCATCACCAAAATGTTATAACTAAATCAAAACATGCATTGTGTTTCTTTCTGAAGCATCAGTGATCATTTGAACCTTCTGTAATAGCATATAAGTCCCTCAGTTGTCCTCAGTGTGAAAAGATGGATCTCAAAATCATACAGTCATTGTTGGAAAGTGCTCAAATACACAAAAATGCTGAAAAAACTAAACAGTTGTTGGGACTTCAAGGTTTTTTTCTGAATAACAACAGGCAGTTTAACTGTTCATGACAAACAAGGGACTCATGAACAAAAAAAATAAAAAAATAAAAACTGTTGTAGATCATTCATGTAACAACACAATATTAAGAATCAAGTGTATGTAAACATTTAAATGGGTAATTTTTTTTTATAAATTCAGCTTTTCTCTTTTTTCTCTTGTGGTCTATATATAAACATATTTTATGTGAAATATCCTATTCAGGTCAGTACTAAATAAAAAATAGCATGTATTTTGTATAATTCCTCTTATTCTGGTAAAATAATTAACATTTTGCAGATTCTGCAAGGTGTATGCAACTTTTGACTTCAAAAGTATGCACTGGTGGGATTTTGGGTGTATGATCACACATCAAAATCGTAGTTATTTTAAATTACAATAATTTTCAAAGATATTAAGGGATATTAAAACATATTTTAAAAATGTGGGGAAAAAAAAAGGAAAGAAAAGAATATTGTATTCAGGTGGCATAGGGCCAAAAAGCCATGGTGCTCAATGCAATCTAGACAAGTTAAACAGAAGCTGGTTGTCTATCCCTCGAAAATAGACAAGATTTCCACATGGATTTCAAAGTCTCTGTTTAGGAAACGACTGGCTGCTTTGTTCGCTTCCTGTGACAAAGAAGAGCGGCTTCTTAATGCTGGGCCACATTTACGGAGCATTCACCCTGCACAAAGAAACCAATTACTCTGACAAGGTCTGCAGAGCGCATAGCCATGCCCACAGTTTTATTGGGCTCCCAACTTAGAGGTGATTTTGTGTATCACTGAACACCATCAGAAGGGAGGTTTTCATCCACTGGAACTAAGGACTAGTACAACCCACATTAAATGAAAAGGAGGCTTGTGAGTCACCAGTTTCTGTGAAGCAAGGATTTAACTTTCAGTTCAACAAGCCTAATTTTTAAATTAAGATTTAATTAGGGAAAATAGGCCTTGTTATATGCTGTTGTAAAAGCAAACAAGCGTTTTTATTTCTAGATGTCTTTTTAACCCTGTTGGAAAATGCAGCTTAAGCTAGTAGATGTGTTCAAAATGGTCCAAGCTGCTCAAACCACACCGGTAGACACAATTTACCGTTAGTCAACGGTAATTGTCAATTGTCAGCCGGTGGAGATTTTCGACTATTGTCTCTGTCGTGGTTACATGCTTACGTGACAATGTTTTCCTACGTAGCAACAAAAACTTACTGTTTGGATGCATTTTTAAGCATTGTGGTTTAAAAACAAGTGATTTTAAGATGTTGAACTGCATTCAGGAGTGAAAGAGAACTCATTTCTCAATATGTAAATGCTGTCTGAGAGACTGTTTCTGAGCACTGTCAGAGAGGCATGGAACATGAAGACGGAGCTCATAGAGCGCAGGAGTATTAAATTAGTTTTCTGCTTTATAGGCCTTGAATAGTTAAATACACACACTTGTATGTGTCAAAATGGCCAGCTTTGCAAGTATCCTTGTTAACACTCGTAATTTAGGCCTTAAAGGAAAGTAAACAGCTAAGAAAGTGTAACATTGTAACAGTATATTGTATCTGGGCAGCTCTTAAAGTGACAGCAGTCTAGTATTTATGCAGCTGTTATTTATGTTAATCAAACAACAAAAAAGAGAAAGTCGCTCATTGCTGTTGACTAGATCACTTTTGTAACTTTATTAAAAAGAAAGGAAAATAAATTTATATACTTTACCAGTCAAAAGTTTTTGAACAATTAAGGCCCCGATGACACCGAACGCGTTTTTTTATGCCTGCACACGCGAGGCGCACAGCACTGCCTTTTTTTTGGTGACTTTTAAAAAAGCGATTTAAAAAAAGAAAAAAACGCGATGACGTCGAGTGCTTTTCTGCACAGAGTTCTGCACAAAACGCATTCTGTCTGATCGGGGCCTAAAAGTCTCTTCTGCTCACCAAGACTGCATTTAAACAGCAAAAACAGTAAAATGTTGAAATATGTTTTCTATTTGAATATATTTAAAAATTCAAAGTTGAATTTTTAGCATCAAATACTTATTATTATGTTGAAAACAGCTGAGTATAATTTTTCAGGTTTCTTTGATAAATAGAAAGTTCGGAAGAACAGTATACAGTATATACAGGTATGTGCCAAAAAAATTTGAATATCGAGGGACAGTCCATTTATTTCAATAATTTGTTTCAAAAAGTAAAACTTGTATGTTATATTAGTTCACTACATACAAAGTGAAATATTTCAAGCCTTTATTTGTTTCAATTTTAATGATTATGGATTAAAGATTAAAAAAAAAAACAAATCCAGTATTTCACAAAATTAGAATATCATGACAAAGTTCAACATTGTAGACTCCCTGGGCCTCATTTATAAAGCGTGCGTACGCACAAATTTGATCTGAGACTGTGCGTACGCTTAAAGCCACGGCAACGTTCATATTTATAAACAGTCTTTGCGTGAAAAATGTCGTATATCTAAGTCAGGGTCTGAGCAGACCCAGAACAGGCCTACCTTCTGAACCTGCTGCAAACAAAACATCTGTATCACCTCCTGCACAGACGCCAACCAGTTTTGGTGTATCACAAAAAAAAAAAAAAAAGTTACCCTTGAGCTGTTTCCATTCATAATTTCACCTATTGCGCAAATTATAGTAGCCGGTTCTTTATTCATTTGAAACAAAACTTTACAAAAACAAAACAAAACTTTTTTTTTTTTTTGTATTTATAGGCTATAGATTTAGATATATGATTAAGTGATATTCATGAACAGGTGCAGTTGTATTTTAAAATTATAATTTTTCTGATTAAAAATTTATTAGACTGTATTGGAAATAGGAATTTTCATTTCGTTTTTTTTTTTTTATTATTTAGGCCTATTTGTCCCTAATCGACAACCGACGGTCGTTACGCCATAACCGTTAACCGACAAGATTACAAATAAATTACACGGTTGTGAGCCATTAAAATACCTACATTGGTTTTCCAGGGACTCATTTTATACACGCAAAAAGCAGAATAAACAACAGAAAGTGAGAATGGTCATCAGGCACCTGCAGCGTTTTTGCTAACGGAGAAAAAAAAAAATAAAGCTATATATAAAATAAATAAATAGGCCTATATGTGAAATCTTTTTTTTTTCTAAATAAATAATAAATTATCAAAACGAAAGAAAAAAAATCTGCAACAAATACCAGCCTATATGCAGAATTTCGTTTAATTTTTGTGACGTATAAAGCGTGACGTGTATAAAATGAGTGTCCTTCCTTATAAAAGCATGTTTTGTTTTTATTGTGGATGTAGGCCTACACAAATAAAAATAAATATTTAAAATAGTTTCGAATAATGTCTTACTCGTATATATGACCACAAAAGAAGGACTAGGCTATGGAAGTTTTCTACTGTTATGAGGGGAAAAGTCAAGTGATGTTGCCGGCGCCTCAGGCGCGCAGTTAAGCATTACTAACTCAACAACGCAGACTGTTCATAGTCATAATAAAATACAGTCAGCCAAACATATTGAAAAACCATGCTATTTTACTTTGCCTTAATTCTTTAAATGTACAGCAGAACAGAACTGAGAACAAAACAAGAATGAAATGAAATGAAATTGTAATAAGCTAACAAGCCAAAACGAATTAATAGATATTTTTTTGTACAAAATGAACACATTTTAACTTGCAACATAGTAAAGGAACATCAAATATGTATATGTATATGTATATGTATATTTGAAAGGTAATTTTTCTAATCTTATAAAATACCTATGATTTAATGCGCTTTTGAACTACAGAGAAACTGTGCTTGACACCACATTTGGGCACTTTGGGCACGTTAGTTTTCTCTGAATCGCACTTACGCACTTTTGAGAAATGATCTTAGAACAAATTTAGGACGGTTTATACGCAACTTTTTATAAATGAGGCCCCCTGTGTCCCAAATCTAGTCAGCTAATTAACGCAAAACACCTGCAAAGGTTTCCTCAGCCTTGAAATTGTCTCAGTCTGGCTTAGTAGGCTTCAGAATCATGGGGAATACTGCTGACTTGACGGTTGTGCAGAAGACCATCACTGACACCCTCCATAAGGAGGAAAAGTCTCAAAAGGCAATTTCAAAAGAAGCTGGATGCTCACAGAGCGCAGTATCGAAGTATATTAACAGAGTGTTAAGAGGAAGGGAAAAATGTGGCCGAAAAAGGTGCACAAGTGACAGGAATGACCGCAGCCTTGAGGGGATTGTCAAGCAAGGGTGATTCAGAAATCTGGAGAAGCTTCCTAAAGAGTGGACTGAGGCTGGCGTCAGTGCATCAAGAACCACCACATACAGACATCTGCATGACATGGGCTACAGCTGTAGAATTCCATGTGTCAAGCCACTCCTGAACCAAAAACAAGTCCTGTTTTCAGATGAAAGCAAATTTTGCATTTCATTTGGAAATCAAGGTCCCAGAGTCTGGAGGAAGAACGGAGAGGCACAAAAGTCAAGCTGCTTAAAGTCCAGTGTGAAATTTCCACAGTCAGTGATGGTTTGGGGAGCCATGTCATCTACTGGTGTGGGTCCACAGTCAACGCAGCTGTCTACCAGGAAATTTTAGAGCACTTCATGCTTCCCGCTGCCGACAAGCTTTTTGGAGATGATTATTTTATTTTCCAGCAGGATTTGGCACTTGCCCACAAAGCCAAAACTACCAGTACCTGGTTTAATAGCCATGGAATAACTGTACTTGATTGGCCGGCAAACTCGCCTGACTTAAACCCCATTGAAAATCCATGGGATATTGTCAAGAGGAAGATGAGGGAACAGAGAACCCAAAATGCAGACGAGCTGAAGGCCAATATCAAAGCAACTTGGGCTACCATAACACCTCAACTGTGTCAAAGGCTGATTGCCTCCATGCCACGCCGCCTTGATGCTGTAATTAGTGCAAAAGGAGGCCCAACAAAGTACTGAGGACATAATACAGTACATTAACACACTTTCAGAAGGCCAACATGTGTTTAAGATCCTTTTTTTATTGGTCACATGAAATATTCTAAATATTGTGAAAAACTGGATTAATTTTTTTTTTTTGTCTTTAGTCCATAATCATTAAAATTTAAACAAATAAAGGCTTGAAATATTTCACTTTGTGTGTAGTGAACTAATATAACATACAAGTTTCACCTTTTGAAACAAATTATTCAAATAAATGAACTTTCCCTCGATATTCTAAATTTTTGGCACATACCTGTATATCCTATATATATACATATATAGCTTTTCATTGGTGTAATGTATAATGGGAAAAAAAAAAAATATATATATATATACTGTCTCCAAGCTTTTAAATAGTGTAGTGCAGGGGTCGGCATGACGTGCCATTTTTAATTTTTCTAGTTAACCACTGTGCCAATACACCCCAACCCACTCTTTTTTTTTTTATGCTTGCATTATACAGTACATAAACATTTTCAAATAATAAGATAAACAATATTTGATTTTCATGCAAAGAGTTTTTTATTTTTATTTATTTATTTTTTTTTAACTTTTCAAAGGTTTCTTTAATAACAAATATATAATGTCACAGTACTGAACACTACTGTATATGTGTGTGTGACAAGGCCAATGCATTAAACCTGTTCAGTTTAATCACCGTTCTATATTAATGTGCTGCTTTAATTGCTTCGGAGATCGCGCTCTGCAAACAGATTCAGAAGCTCATAAAACAGCTGATTATTGCCTAATACCTCGCTCTCTCAACATTAAGCATTGCGCTCTGATTCTGTGAACAGTAAACCTTGTCTACATTGATTTGATTGGCCATCTCAGTCATTTTGACACTGAAAAATGCTGTTCGGCATTGATCTGAAGCACCTAGTATGCGCAGTGGTCGTGCGAACATCCGTAGACTAGCGCAAGTTAATTCTCACACTTAACAGTATTTATAGCTCCTAACAGGCTGTGTGACTATGAGAAATTATTACTTTAAAATGTATGGAATTTTCCTTATATTGCTTGGGTGTCATCAATTATCCATCTGCGTGCCACTGATGGCATGTGTGCCGTAGGTTGCTGACTCCTGGTGTAGTGTATAATGTTACAAAAGCTTTTTATTTCAGAAAAATGCTGATATTTGGATCTTTCTATTAATTAAAGAATCCTGATAATAATAATAATAATGATGATCAATATTTCTTGAACAGCAAATCAGCATGTTAGAATGATTTTCTTAAGAATCATGTGACACTGAAGACTGGAGTAATGACGCTGAAAATTTAGCTTTGATCACAGGAATGAATTACATTTTAAAATATATTCAAATAAAAAGGAAGAGTTATTTTAAATAGTAAAAATATTTCACAATTTTACTTTTTTTTTGCTGTACTTTGGATTAAATAAAATCTTGCTGTTCAAAATCTTTTGACTGGTACTGTATATATTTTTACATTTGTTTTATGCATTTGATCACTTTATACAATGTATGTAGCATTTCTTATTTATTTGCTCTACTACTGTAGTTTTTTGTTCTATTGCTTGTAATTAGTTTCATATTCTTATTTAATCACTTATTTACTTGTTTTCAGTGAGCTGTAGGTTGTTGTTTTGTTTAATTTAGGCTAATATTAGTTTTTTTTTGTGACAAGAATTATTACATTTCTATGGTATCAAAAATGTTGATATTATAAAGACCTTATTTAAAGCAAAAATAGCTATATTGATATGGTAAACATGATTTTACAAAGTACAACATGATCCTGGAACAACATTCCAGTCAACCAATCAGAATTGAGGGATAACTTTTTAGGAAAAGTCAGTTTTAGGTATTTGATCAGGGTTAGTTGCTTTTACACATCATTATCTACATATCATTTCCCTCTGATTATAGGGGGAAAAAAATATGGGTAAGGTTAGGGTTAGGGCTTGGGATTGGGTTAAGTCTATATTTTTGGTACCTGATTTGACACCTAAAATACATAATTGGTGTAGCCTTATAGTCAGGCTGAATTAGATGTACTTAGATTTTACAGTATTTGAAACATGGTGGCTAATGTGTATAACCAACAGTTAGAAACCAACTACCATGTAAACTTGAAAGAGGTTGTCTTAAAAAGCTTGTTAGAGAATTAGTCTTACATGCCTGAAAGACTAAAGCTGGACACGTGCGTTTGTTCTGCATGGCCACAGTTCAGAGCCTGTGACAGCTGAATGTTCTTGCACAGCTTTTATAGGCCAGACTACAGATGTGTAGTCTGGCCTATAAAAGCTTTTTGAGAACTGTCACAACATTGAAAGGCACTGTGGACGACAAGACACGAGGATTTGAGTGCGACCGCCTCACGCTCCTCACTCAAACCCACTGTCACACAAACTGACATTTACTGCCAAAATACAGTAATATGATCCCTCTCTTGATCTGAGAGTGACTCCGCCAAGAGCAAACCATAATTTAAAAATGTAAAAGCCTATTAGGATGTGATTCACTGATAGCTTACATAAACATGGACAAGATGAATGAAAGCAATGCGGAGAACATAATACTCATTGTGCTTGTGGTATAACGTTTCCATTCTCCTTAGGAGCTTTATTAGATTAATTTGTGTTTAATTCAATTTTCTGATTACATTAGCTGTCTATTAGTCACTCTTCATTTATATCACCAGTAAAAATGAAAAGGAGACAGTGAGATGCTCATCTTAATCTTGTTTTATGCAAATAGACCTTTAGGTCTGGTACACAGGTTATATTGGTAAAGATCTGCCTGCTTAATCTGGACAAGACCTTCTGACCAACTTGTGAAGTGACCAACCAAATTTTTCTTATAGTTTAGGTGCCACTTGGGGTGAATTTTATCTGAAACTGATTTTACTGCAATAATAGAGCCGCATGGAATTTAACTGGAAACTTAAAATAATAATAATAATAATAATAATAATAATAATAATAATGTGTCTAAAAAGTCTTGTGTGCAAGGCTCCTGTAGTGAATTTGCTACTAAGTACTTCATACAAAACTTTAAAGAATCTCTTTCAAAGATTTGATGTCTTTCTTCTGGACAACAGTCTAAAACCTAGTGAATATTTAATCAGATCAACATCATACTTTCCAGTTTTCTATGCAAAATGTATTAGATGGTCAGTGAACTGTGCTGTCTGAGGCTGGCATGAAAATAAAATCGCTGAGTTATACTGACATTGCACTGAAAACTCACACTAGAACACCATTAAATTCATTCCTGTGTGTTTCAGAATAATCACAAAAAATTGGGTATTCTTCAGTTCAAACATTTGTCCGTCACGTAAATCAAAGCCATTGTTTCAAGACTCACATGCCTTTTAGTGGATGAAGAAAGCAAATAGCACAAACAAAACTGTTATGAGTAGTCTTTATCTCATATGAGGGCACATCATTTTGTATTTTCTGTTTTTCAAAAGTGATATTCATTATATTTAAAACTTTTTTAATGAGGAAGAAATCACTAAAGGTGCTTCTTTATTTTGCTCTGAGCTACATCTTTCAGCTATATTTTAAAAACACATTTTTTACGCGCTGACTTTTCAGAGACATAGAGCATTTCAAGAAGACTCACAGTTTTGAGTTTTAGGGGACAGCAGGGTTTATTTTACATCACAATGTCTTACTTTTGCTTTGTTGCCAGCTCTTGCGTGCCAACGAGGTGCTGATGCAACTTTCAGGGGATGTATGACAGCGTGTGTGTGTGTGGCTGTGCCAGCAGTCTTTGTGTCGAATGCCCCCCTGAGCCTGCTGAAGTATGTGTCAGATACAAAGACATCAAGACTATACAGGACAGACAGAGAGATATGACATAAATTAACAGTGATTTATAATATAACATCAAAGGAAATGTTCAATCAAACTGTGCTATAGTTGTGTGTGTGTATTGTTTTATATTTCTATATAAGAAATCAGTCTAATATGCTGATTTTCTGCTCTGGAAACTTTTCTTATTATTATTATCAAAGCTGTATGGAAGCCAGTTTCTGCCACTGAATAAAACAAAAAGAAAAGGTAATTGCAACTTATCTCACAATTCTGACTTTTTTTCTTTTTTTTGAGTTTACATCTTGCAATTCTGACCTTTTTTCTTAGAATTGCATGATATAAAGTCAGAATTGCAAGTTATAAAGTCAGAATTGCAAAATATAAACTTGCAAATCAGAAATAAACATGCAATTCTGAGAAATAAAGTCAGAACTGCAAGATATAAACACAGCTCTGACATTTTAGTTTATATCTCCCAATTCTGACTTTCTAACACACAATTGCGAGTTATTAAGTCAGAATTGTGGGATATTAGACCCCCCACCACCCCAAACTGGACTTTATAACTTGCAATTGTGAGTTTATCTCATTTCTGAGAAAAAAAAGTCAAAATTGTGAGGAAAAAAAAATCTGAATTACGAGATACAAACTCGCATGTCACGTAATTCTGAGAAAAAAGTCTGAATTGTGAATTTATATTCCGACTTTATAACTCACAATTGTGAAATTATTTCACACAATTCTGACTTTATATCTCATAATTGCAAGTTTATATCATAATTGCGAGAAAAAGTCACAATTGTGAGAAATAACCTCGCATTTGCAAGAAAAAAATCTGAATTATGAGAATATTTGTCTTTTTTCCCCCTAAAAATGAACTTTATAACTTGCAATTGCGAGATTATCTCACATATCTGAAAAGTAAAGTCAGAAAGTCGAGATACAAACTTGCATTTGAGTTATTTCATATTTCTTGCCAAAGTGAGTTTATATCACCCAATTCTGAGAAAAAAAGTCAGAATTGTGAATTTATATTCTGACTTCACTAAAAATTTTGAATTTATATCACGCAATTCAGACTTTTTATCTCATAATTGCAAGCTTATATCATGCAATTTTGACTTCATTTTGCAGAATTGCAAGTTTAATATCTCACAATTCTGATTAGTTTATAGTTTGCAATTCTGACTGATTTTCACTGAATTGTGAGTTATAAACTCGCAATTGCGAGAAAAGGTCAGAATTGCTAGACACACATTCGCATTTGCGAGAAAAAAATCAGAACTGCGAGTTATTATTTCTTGCAGTTGTGAGTTTATATCACGCAATTCTGAGAAAAAGTCATACTTGTGAATTATAACTCGCACTTCTATGTTTATTTTACGCAAATTTGATTTTATAACTCACAATTGCTAGTTTATATCACACAATTCTGACTTAATTTCATAGAATTTGTTTTTTTGTATCTCCCAATTCTGAATTTATAACTTGCAATTGCAAGTTTATATCTCACAATTCTGAGAAAAAAAGTCAGAATTGTGAGTTTGTATCATGCAACTCTGAGAAAAAACACTGAAGACTGGAGTGAAATTCAGCTTTGCCATCACATAAATAAATAAAAATTTTTAAATATACAAATAGAAAACAACTATTTTATATTGTTTCATAATATGACTACTGTGTTTTGTTACAATTGTTACAATTTTGTAAGTTTACTTACAAAAAGAAAGTGGACCAAAAAAAGGAGTATTTAATGGCTCGTTAAAGAACTACAGTCACACAAGGATATATATATATATATATATATATATATATTAAATATGCACAAGTTTATATTTTGCAATTCAGACTGAATTTCAAAAAATTATGAGTTATAAACTTGCAATTTTGAGAAAAAGTCAGAATTGCTAGATACAAACTTGTGTTTGCGAGAAAAAGTCAGAACTGTGAGTTATTTATTTCTTGCATTTGTGACTTTATATCACGCAGTTCTGAGAAAAAAGCCATAATTTCGAATTATAACTCACACTTGTACGTTTATTTTACGCAATGCTGATTTTATAACTCACAATTGCGAGTTTATATTACACAATTCTGACTTAATTTCACAGAATTTTGTTTATATCTCCCAATTATGAATTTATGACTCGCAATAATGAGTTTATATCTCACAATTCTGAGAAAAAAAGTCAGAATTGTGAATTTGCATCATGCAATTCTGGAAAAAAAAAAACACTGAAGACTTGAGTGAAATTCAGCTTTGCCAAATTGTTAAAATATACAAATAGAAAACAACTATTTTATATTTTGTATGCTGTATTTTGTTAAAATGTGTTTACTTACAAAAAGAAAATAGACCAAAAAAAAAAAAAGAAAAGAGTATTTAATGACTTTAATGAGTTAAAGAACTACAATCACACAAGGACAAGTTTTTTTTTAAATATGCACAAGTTTATATTTTGCAATTTAGACTGAATTTTACAGAATTGTGAGTTATAAACTCGCAATTGCGAGAAAAAGTCAGAATTGCTAGATACAAATTCGCATTTACAATATTCGCAATTCGAGTTATTTCTTGCAGTTGTGAGTTTATATCACGCCATTCTGAGAAAAAAGTCATAATTGTGAAGTATAACTCGCACTTCTATGTTTATCTTATGCAATTTTGATTTTATAACTCATAACTGTGAGTTTACATCACATATATTGTTTCATAATATTACTACTGTATTTTGTTAAAATGTGTTACAATTTTGTAATGTATTTAATGGCATTAATGAGTTAAAGCACTACACAAGGACGAAAAATGTTAAAATATGCGCTCAGTCCATTTTTTTTAATGTGCGTAAATGAAATGAAGGACTGGGTCAGTTAATTAGTGGTAGTGATCTGACAGTGTGATGATAACTGAAGATGAAGCAATCAGAAGCTCCAGTTCAGAGACTGTAGAGCCCATCAAAACAGCTGTGCTGCTTTTAATCTCACAGACAGAGGCAGACAGCCACACATAGGAACTAATGAGTCGGAATTCAATATCAAAGGGTCAAGGAAGGTAAAGCTTTATTCAAGTCTGCCTTTTATGTTTGACTACAGATGGATTCAAAAGTAAACAAGGAGCTCAGAAAACTCAGAACGGCTGATTTTGTAACTGCAGAGCCATCAGGGGCAGACCTTAAACATATCAGACCAGGTTTTCTGATGATGCACAGTGACTAACAATGCCAGCTGACCCAGCTAAGCCCTGCCTTGGAAACATCACTGACAAGTCCTGTCTAAGCTACTGCTTCTATCCTTCTGTTTGATCTGTGGGTTTGGATAAATTTGCACTGAAATTATCACAAAATATGCTGGGGTTGTTACTGTGGTACTTACATAGTAATACAGAGAGAATTATTCTTTATAAATAATTCATAATTCCTGGAAAAACACCCTACATTTGCTTTATGGTTAAGCTTTATGTCGTTAAATGTATAGTCTATTTATTCAGGTCATTGTATAGCATCAATAGTAAGTGAAGTATTCACAGTAAGTAGTATGTATTGTAGAAATGATGTTCATACATTTTTTCACAACCAAAGCACTGCATTATGTTACTGCATTACTAATAGCAATATCGCAGTAACTTGATTGTCAATTTATCTTGCGAAGGGCAAAAGACAAATGGGGTTTATTTAAAGTGTTAATCACATGTTTTCAACATGTTGATGTGATGGAGGGAGACACAGAGAGAGAGAGAGAAAGAGTTGAAATTCTGTAGGTGTCTGCCGCTGTCTTGTTTTTCAGAAGCCTTTCACATTTCAGAGCATAAAAGTTTCATTGCTTTCACTCAATGCAGTGTTTCTCATGGATTATTTATCAAATGGGGAGTGGCTGTTTATCATACGGCTAATCCGGCTCAGCACAGGTACATGCTAACGGCTGTCTGCACACTCATCACCCGCAATAAATCTCTGTGCTCGTGAGCCACAGCAGGAAAGACATGTCTCATTCGCTTGACTCATGCTGGGAGGTCCAGAGAGACGATGCAGTCGAGTGCTCTATTTGTTTAGCTACAGCAAGATCTGAAGGAGTGACGTTGCATAGAGAACCGCATTTTAATCCTAAAACACACACATTTTTTACGTCTGATTGTGCAGACCTATGTGATATATTTGAAAGAACTCTGCAGAAAATAACAATAGTTCATATTTTTATGCATTGCTTGATTATAATGTATGGTCCATAATTATGCTATTCAGAAAGATTGTGTAGGTGCTTAAGAGAACACTTAGGAGGCGTTTACTAAGGCTAAACTATGTTAAACGTATAGTGGTATACTGATTTGTCTGATTCAGTTAGTGGCACGTTCACAATATAGAATTATGCAAATGTGGTAACTCTGCAAAACATTACAATAAGTTATGAAGTAAGACAGATGCATTCAATATGGTACAGTATACAATTTCTACAGATACAACTACAGATACAATTTGATTAATGCTATTCGCAGTGTTTCATGTGATTCTTACTTGCTTCTTTAAAATGCTTAGAATTAAACAGTTTTTTCACTAAAAAATGAAAATTCCATCATTAATTACTTACTCTCGTATAGTTTTAAATCTGTAAGAAATTTGTTTATCTTTGGAACATGAATTAAGATATTTTTGATGAAATCCAAGAGCTTTCTGACCCTCCATAGACAGCAATGCAACTACCATATTCAAGGCCCAGAAAGGTGTAAGGACATCATTAAAATAGTCATATGACATCAGTGGTTCAACCTTAATTTTACGAAGCAACAAGAATAATTTTTGTGCGCAAAGAAAACAAAAATAACAACTTTATTCAAAATCTTCAATTCCAAGTGACACGGAAGTCAGTCGACAGTCTATGCAGGGTCAGAAATGCAGGGTCATGTTGGATTTCATCAAAAATATCTGTGTTCCAGAGTTAAATAAAGGTCTTACAGGTTTGTGACTTCATGAGGGTGAGAAATTAATGACAGAATTTTCATATTTGGGTGAACTACCCTTAATCATAGAAACTTAATCATATTTGTTACAGATCATCATCACATGTTTTAGTCTTTGATGATAGTTTCTTGTCTTCTATTTTCTCTTTTTACTCTCTGGTACCCTACATTTTTTTTTAAATGTCATGAAACCATTTACTTGTTTTGTTCTCCTCTCTCTCTCTTTTTGGTAGTCGGCTCCTCAGTTTAATTGGGCAATTCAGTCATAATTCAGTCTATGTCTCTTTTCTACTCCATTCTTTGTGCTCTCATCAGTTATCTCATTTCCTTTTACTCCCACATGAGTTGATCCTCATATTGTAACACTTAATCACATTATCTGAAGCCTGTGTAACGTTCGTAAAATTTCAATCAAGATGTCTGCTTTACTTTTATTATGTTCAGACATAGGACCCTGGGAACATAGGAATAACCCCAAGCTGAATGTCCAAAGACTCCACATGACTGTAATACGACTTAACACAGAGTTTTTAATACCTCCGTATTCTGTTGGTAATTCAACTCAATATGCACCGATCAGGCATAACATTATGACCACTGACAGGTGAAGTGAATAACACTGATTATCTCTTCATCACGGCAGCTGTTAGTGGGTGGGTGAACATTTTGTCCTCAAAGCTGATGTGCTAGAAGCAGGATAAATGGGCAAGCATAAGGATTTGAGCCAGTTTGACAAGGGCAAAATTGTGATGCTAGACGACTGGGTCAGAGCATCTCCAAAACTGCAGCTCTTGTAGGGTGTTCTTGGTCTGCAGTGGTCAGTATCTATCAAAAGGAAGGAACAGTGTTGAACCAGCGACAGGGTCATGGGCAGCCAAGGCTTATTGATGTACGTGGGGAGTGAAGGCTGGCCATGTGGTCCGATCCAACAGACAAACTACTGTAGCTCAGATTGCTCAAGAAGTTATTGCTGGTTCTACACAGTTATACACAGTGCATCGCAGTTTGTTGCATATGGGGCTGCATAGCCACAGTACAGTCAGTGCATATGCTGACCTCTGTCCACCGCTGAAAGCACCAACAGTGGGTACGTGAATATCAGAACTGGACCACGGAGCAATGAAAGAAGGTGGTCTGGTCTGATGAATCATGTCTTCTTTTACTTCATGTGGATGGCCGTGTGTGTGAGTACCTTACTTGGGGAACACATCACACCAGGATGCACTATGGAAAGAAGGCAAGCTGGCAGAGGCAGTGTGATGCTTTGGGCAATGTTCTGCTAGGAAACCTTGGGTCCTGCCATCCATGTGGATGTTACTTCGACAGGTACCACCTACCTAGGCATTGTTGCAGACCATAGACGCCGATCCCGTAAAAAACACAAGATATTCTCGGTTCATTTTAACCAATAAAATGTGGATTGTAGCTTGTACAACTTTATACTCGTTTTCATAATTTATTTGAGGCAGGTTTTGGTGTTTTTGTAATGCCAATTGTAAAGAGTGCATTATTGTAATACGAGAGGGTGCCAGCATGAATCCCTCGGCTTGCATTGGACTTGCTGGGGTTGAGCACCCACGGGCAGAAACATAAATCGGCACCTATGTTGCACCTATGTACAGCCTTTCATGGAAACGGTTTACCCTGGTGGCTTTGGCCTATTGTAGCAGGATAATCCACCCTGCCACAAAGCAAAAATGGTCCAGGAATGGTTTGAGGAACACAACAAGTGTGAGATGTTGATTAGCCTACAAATTCCCCAGATCTCAATCCAATCGAGCATCTGTAGGATGTGCTGAACAAACAAGTCTGATCCACAGAGGCCCCACCTCGCAACTTACTGGACTGCTGCTAACATCTTGGTGTCAGATACGACAGCACACCTTTAGAGGTCTAGTGAAGTCCATGCCTCAGTGGGCCAGGGCTGTTTTGGCACATAACAATATTAGGAAGGTGGTCAAAATGCCCAATCGGTGTACATGTGCTTTCATTCACGCGGGTGTTTAATGTTTCCACTTTTAACAACCACCGCTGTCTCAGGTGCAAATTAAGGTTTGGTGCTTCTGTCGTGGAGAATACATGCAAATGTCTGTCTAGTCATATTTAAATGAATGGTTTTCACTGTCAGCCTTCCTTTTCTTCAGATCTGACAATTTGGAACAGGCCATTGTTGTAGCTTTTCCGGTACGCGGCAGCATAAATTAGTTACCTGAGATGTCAACCAGAGAGTGTTGTCAGTGATTCCGTTACACTGATCTGATTGGTTGTCATATGCCAACAGTTACTAACAGAAATGAAGTGAAATTGCTGGCATTTTGCTTTTATTGTATGATTATGTCGCAGTTAACACACTAGTAGTTAGTAGTTTAAAGGGTCGTTCACATGCTTTGATTCACATACAGTGAGCACACCCCTTACATTTCAGCAACCATTTTAGTATATCTTCTCAAGGGACAATACTATAGAAATTAAACTTGGATATATTTCAGAACAGTCAATGTGCAGCTTGTATAGCAGTATAGATTTACTGTCCTCTGAAAATAACTCAACATACAGCAAAATTGAGTACACCCTAAGTGATAACATTAGTATGTTGTTTGTTGTTTAACCTTGCAAAGCCAAATGTCCTATTCATCATGTTTATGTTTTGTTTATGTCTGCTTGACAGGACAATACAAAGTTGTGTATCTTGTTTTAGAGCAGTTAAAATTTGGTGCTTTAAGTACAATTCTCTCATACTGACCACTAGATGTTCAACATGGGACCTCATGACAAAGAACTCTGAGGATTTGAGAATCAGAATTGTTGCTCTCCACAAAGATAGCCAAGGCTATTAGAATTCAGTAATACCCTAAAAACTGAGTTACACTACAGTGGTCAGGGTCATACAGAGGTTTTCCAAGATGGGTTCCATTGCATCGACCTTGCAATGGTCGATCAACAAAGTACTCATTCTGTACGTCAGGTGCAGAGCCTGGCTTCAAAAAACAGATGCATGAGTGCTGCCAGCATTGCTTTAAAGGTTGCAGAAGTAGAAGGTCAGCTTGCCAGTGCTCAGACCATACAAGTTTGCATGGGCATCATCCCAGAAGGAAGTCTCTTCTGAAGCTGGCTCACAAGAAAGCCCGCTAACAGTTTGCTGAAGACAGCCTGTCAAAGAGCATGATTTACTGGAACCATGTCCTGTGGTCTGATGAGACTAAGATAAAATTGTTTGGCTCAGATGGTGTCCAGCATGTGTGGCGATGCCCTGGTGAGGAGTACCAAGAAAATTGTGTCTTGCCTACAGTCAAGCATGGTGGTGGTAGCATCATGGTCTGGGGCTGCATGAGTGCTGCAGGTACTGTGGAGCTGCAGTTCATTGAGGGAAACATGGATTCTATTCCATGTACTGTACATTCTGAGGCAGAACATGATGACTTCCCTCCAGAAACAAGGCCGAACGGCAGTTTTCCAACATGATAATGACCCCAAACACACCACCAAGATGACAACTGCTTTGTTGAGGAAGCTGAAGGTGAAGGTGATGGGGTGGCCAAGTATGTCTAACACCCAGCAGCTCCGTGATGTCATTATAGAGGAGTATAAGAGGATCCCAGCAACAACCTGTGCAGCTCTGGCCAATTCCATGCCCAGGATGATTAAGGCAGTGCCAGATAACAATGGTGCTAACACAAAATATTGACACTTTTGACAAGTTCACTTAGGGTGTACTAACTTCTGTTGCCAGCTGTTCTGACAATAATGGCTGTATGTTGAGTAATTGTCAGGGGACAGTAAATCTATACTTATATACAAGCTGCACATTGACTACTCTAAAATATATCCAAGTTTAATTTCTATAGTATTGTACCTTGAGAAGATATACTAAAATGGTTGCTGAAATGTGAGGGGTGTACTCAATTTTGTGAGATACTGTATGTGACCCTGGACCACAAAACCAGTCGTAAGTGTCCATGTTTATATAACAAACTATATAATGCAATTTTAAAAAGCTTTCCATTGATGTGTGGTTTGTTAGGATAGGATAATATTTGGCTGAGATACAACTATTTGGAAATCTGTAATCTGAGGGTGCAAAAAAATCTTTTTCGCCTTTAAAGTTATCTAAATTAAGTTCTTAGCAATGCATATTACTAATCAAAAATTACATTTTGATATATTTACGGTAGGACATTTACAAAATATCTTCATGGAACAATCATTTTGATCCATAAATGTATTTTTGCTTTTGCTACAAATAAACCCATGCTACTTAAGACTGCTTTTGTGGTCCAGGGTCATATATGCTTACACAATTTAATTGTCATTCAGTCAGAATCCAGACCAGAGATCCAAATGCCTAAAAGTATCAATAATTGAGTGAAGAATAGTTGCACTGGACCCAGAAAATACACAGAATGAACAAAAATAAGCTGAGTCTCCGGAGACTCTAAAAAACGGAATGGTTCATTCTACACATTCATAAAACAACAAACACTTCTGTATTATGTATTGTTCGTGGGCTGTGTATCAACTGCATGCTGACCAGTGCAGCTGCTTTAAATAATGCCTTCAAAAAGTTATTTGCGGTTTACAAAACACACACTTGCAAGATTTTCCAGCGGCACTTGAAACTTGATGGAGTTTTAAAAAAATGTGATCTGACAGCCGCCATATTTCTTGCTTTCTCCACCTCTCACCTGTGGGCATTGATATTCCCTCCATCTCTTCTAAGCCGCAGTATTCCGCCTGCCTCTCAATCTCTCCGTCTGGCAAATATTGATCTAGCAAA
The DNA here is from genome assembly GCA_033026305.1 of Cirrhinus molitorella. NCBI lineage: Eukaryota > Metazoa > Chordata > Actinopteri > Cypriniformes > Cyprinidae > Cirrhinus > Cirrhinus molitorella. Next base: position 19,785,648 of record CM065135.1, read on the forward strand.
ATGACTTCTCAAGGTTAGGGTTCTAGTTTGTGTGCTACAGTAGATAAGGCGAGGGGCTTGTCATTTGCCGCCTGCACTACTGAAGCCCGCTGTGTCACGGGTGGAAGTCTGAGGTTTGCCAAAATCAGGTGTAAAATATTTTCCCATCATGAATTGTGTACTGATGCAGGTTTTTGTTTTATCCTTTTGTCTTGGCTGGATGTTTTTCAGGAAGTCATGCTGCATCTGTATCGCTACTGAATCTTGAATGATTTGTTGTGGTGTGAAGGGAGCTCTGTGTTTTTCCCCCCCAAATTCTGCAGCTTTTCCTGCACTCATTTATATGACTAATGGCCTCATATTAGCCAGACTCTAAAGCATCGGTATCATCTTTGGCCGCTTTGTTGTGTTCATATTTTGCTGCTATAATTAGGATTCATGGTTTTGCATATCAGATTTTTTCCTCAGACCACAAAACTGCCAATCATTTCTTCAGAAAAACAGGAGATTAATAAAACATCTGCAACCTTTTTATGAACGTGTTAATGATGCAAAGGCATTCTCAATCTGAAAGCGTCTTCAGAGCAATTACTTTCTATTCACAGTTTAGCCCTGGCCCCAAAAAGCTTTTATCATTCAATGGAGATAGATCTGACTGACATTTGCATTCAAAACAGTTGCCTTGCGATGTCTTAACTGAATAACATTTTAGAAAATGAACTATCATCACCCACCACAGATTTGTGTTTGTATGTTGTAAGACACAGTTTAGCATGTTCAGTATAATGAGCATTATCTTAAAAATTAAATGTGATATAGCGTGCGATCCGATAATCGAAAAGAGTTTTGTTTTTTGTTATTATCTAATAAACTATTGCAAAATTTAGCAAAATTCTGCACTGAATGCAAAATCGTGGAAATGCCAAAATAATTAAATAACATGATATTTGAAAACATGATAACATGATTTGAAAAAAGGAAGTTATATACACCTAGGACACCTGGAGGGTGAGTAAGATTACCTCAGATCAATCAGCAATCACTGCTTCTTCAATACAAGTTAAAGCACAAAATAACATGAATGAACATCAGGGTTTATGTTTAAAAATATAGTACAACTTTATTATGTCTCATTTACTCAATCAATCTGTGTTTCTACTACGGAAAGACTTTAACAAAACAGTTTCAAACAGCTTTACTTAACATTGCATTTACCTCAGGAAAGCCAGGGGAGGGTGGGGTAAGATGAGCCACTGGGTAACGTGACCCATCCCCTCTATCTTGACAGCTGTACACTTTTAAACTGATGTGTCCATATATTTTGGAACCACCCGTCATTTCTGCCAGGCTATGAAAATGCGAAACACATGGGAGGAGTGGAAGGCATTTACTTTAAAAATTGTTTTGACTTGTCAAAGTAAAATTTTAGTTTGATAAAATTTTACATTAAAGCAAATTCATCCAGGTCTAAAAATATATATGATGCATAGCAACATAAAACCATATATATATAATGAGATTAAACAAAAGTTTGGACACACCCTCTCATATAATGTCCTTTATTTTCATGATTATTTACATTGTAGATTCTCACTGAAGACATCAAAACTATGAATGAACACATATAGCACAACATAACTCTAGATATGTTTCATATTTTAGATTCCTCAAAGTTGACAGATTCCTTTGTTGACAGCTATGCAAACCCTTGGCCTTCTCTCAATGAGCTTCATGATGTAGCCACCTGAAATGATTTTCACTTCACAGGTGTGCCTTGTCAGGGTTCATTTGTGGCATTTCTTGCCTTAATGGGGTTGGGACCATCAGTTGCGTTGTGCAGAAGTCAGGTTGGTACACAGCTGACAGTCCTATTTGACAACTGTTAGAATTCATATTATGGCAAGAACCAATCAGCTAAGTAAAGAGAAACAACAGTCCATCATTACTTTAAGAACTGAAGGTCAGTCAGTCCGGAAAATTGCAAAAACTTTGAATGTGTCCCCAAGTGCTATTGCAAAAACCATCAAGCGCTATGACGAAACTGGCTCACATGAGGACCGCCCCAGGAAAGGAAGACCAAGAGTCACCTCTGCTGCTGAGGATAAGCTCATCCGAGTCACCAGCCTCAGAAATCGCAAGTTAACAGTACCTCAGATTTCTGCCACACAGAGTTCTAGTAGCAGACACATCTCTACATCAACTGTTCAGAGTAGACTGCGTGAATCAGGCCTTTATGGTCAAATAGCTGCTAAAAAAAGCAACAAGCAGAAAAGATTTGTTTGGGCCAAGAAACACAAGGAATGGACCAGTGTGCTTTGGTCTGATGAGTCCAAATTTGAGCTCTTTGGTTCCACCCGCCGTGTCTTTGTGCGACGCAGAAAAGGTGAACGGATGGTCACATGCATGGTTCCCACTGTGAAGCATGGAGGAGGAGGTGTGATGGTGTGGGGGTGCTTATTCAAAATTGAAGGCACACTGAACCAGCATGGCTACCACAGCGACATGCCATCCCATCCCATCCGGTTTGCATTTAGTTGGCCCATAATTTATTTTTTTAACAGGACAATGACCCCAAACACACCTCCAGGCTGTGTAAGGGCTATTTGACCAAGAAGGAGAGCGATGGAGTGCTGCACCAGATGACCTGGCCTCCACAGTCACCTGACCTAAACCCAATCAAGATGGTTTGGGATGAGATGGACCGCAGAGTGAAGACAAAAGGGCTAACATGTGCTCAGCATTTCTGGGAACTCCTTCAAGACTGTTGGAAAACCATTTAAGGTGACAACCTCATGAAGCTCATCGAGAGAATGCCAAGAATGTGCAAAGCAGTAATTAAAGCAAAGCGTGGCTATTTTGAAGAATCTAAAATGTAAAACATTTTCAGTTATTTCACACTTTTTGGTTTACTACATAATTCCATATGTATTCATTCATTCATAGTTTTGATGTCTTCAGTGAGAATCTACTATGTAAATAGTCAAAACATTCAATGAGAGGGTGAGTCTAAATTTTTGACTGGTAGTGTGTGTGTGTGTGTGTGTGTATGTGTGTGTATATATATATATATATATATATATATATATATATATATATAATGTATGTGTATATATATATATGTGTGTGTGTGTGTGTGTGTGTATGTATGTATGTATGTATGTGTATATATATATAAATGTATGTGTGTGTATATATATATATATATATATATATATATATATATATACATACATGCATACATACATATATATATATATATATATATATATATATATATATATATATATATATATATTCACCACATAGTCTCTAATTTAGAAAAGCTGCCATGCCAAGAATCTTTTGATTTAAATGTTTATTAGTTTCAGTGACATTTATTCTTTCATTTTAATTCTTTTTTTTTTTTTTTTTCAATTCAACAAACTCTCTTAGTCTGTTTTTGGAAAGGTTACAACTTTGGTGTTCAACATATTGTTTCAGAAATGCAAACAGTTAAAGGTATTAGAATGTAAACTTAATTTGGTTGGTTTTATGTTGTTTAAGTTAACTTTAAGAAAAGAAAATATGATGATTAAGTTTTTAAAAGGGGAAAAATTATGAGATATACTCATGAGTTTAGAACTGATTCAGTCAGATGATCTCGGGTCAACTTACCCCTAACCTGGGGCAAATTGAGCCACAGGAACCCTTTTAAAAAATAATAATAATAATAACAAGTCATATTTTTAGAACCCTTTGTCGTAGATACTTTCTGACAATTTAAAATGACAGGAAACGTCCTAAAATTACTTTAGATGCTTATTTTTATTCTGCTTCATTTTCCCTTAATAGTGGACCACGTAAGTAAAAAATGGCTCATCTTACCCCCTCTCTCTTCTACTCAATGTGGACAGCTGGTTAGTTGACTATAACAAAACACTAGAGGGAGCTTATGTACTGAGAATTATATTATTTATATTCATCTGTTTTAATAAATAGTTTTTTAAACTACCTTATGTGCAACTGAGTTGTATACAAGCATTTTAGTTTTGAGCGTGATTATTATTTCTGAAGAAATTGCAGTTGTCTCTGTTGTTAATTATAACCTCTAGTATTAAAGCAATGAAAGGTCTCCCTGTATAGTTTGCAGACCATTTTTCCTTAAGAAAACCAAACTTTCGGTATGTGTCACTATAAATAATCAGCTATTGTCATTATTAGATGCCATTATGAATAATAACAGGATATTAATATTGGCTAAGAATTTTAGTATCGATGCATCCCCTTGGAGCATAACTCCAAATGCTTTGTAATTAATTGATAAACAAGGCTTGAAAAACACGATATGTAAAGCAAGCTTTGAATGAGTTGTTTGAGAGTCTGTTCATTACATTTCACATCACAAATGCTGCGCATGCTGCTCACATCAATACATTGATCTGCAGTGAGCTGCAATATTAGCATGCTTTTACTGTAGCAATGCCAGCCAGACGAGGCCTTTTGATCAAATGTAAATATGACAGGTTTTAACTTTTTAGATCATATTAAGCTAGAAGTTGAGTCAAACATTTCAGAACATGTTGTGAAACGTCATCATCTCGCAAATGAAGCATAGCATTAAAATATAGTCTGCATTCTGTGTTCAGGGCTTTTAGCATTTCATGGGTGCTAGCACTCTGAATTCATCGATACATCCTTTTAGGGTTTAATAAAAGCCTGAGATGAAAAGGCTTACCCAGACATGGACAAATATGTGAGTGAAACCACAAGCTAAATGATAAAGTATATATATCATTGCTAGGTGGATTTTTAATGTTTAGTATGTGTGTTGAGGTGTGTAACTTTTGACAACAGGTTTTAACGTCTTCTGCCCTTGCAGGGTCAGTCATAGCATCCATGTGGTGCCCTAGATCTTATTGACACAGCTGGCAGGAGGGCCAGGGAGGGCATCGCCAGTCTGTTCACCTGACAAACAACTCAAGGACTTGAGCACTTGAAATCCGGTGTGTTCATGTAGCCTTAGGGACTCCGGGCACTACCGTGACCTTTTTATATAGCTTGACATTGGAGATATTTGGCAAGTGTTATCCCAGCAACATACTGAATGTAAACCCTGCGGTGATCTGATAGTTCGCTTTAGTGACAAAGTGAGGAGCATAAACCAGCTGGTCCAGCTGAGTTGCTGATTGGTTGTGTTCATTAGTGGGAAATAAGAAGCAAGACTTGGTTTTGACTAACACCACACCAAGAGGATTCTGAAAATCAATAGTCATGTAGAGTTTATCTGAAAACAAACTGTATAATTAATGCTTCCATTGATTTGCTCCGCAGGGCAATGTCAGTTGTTGATCATTATTAGTATTTGAGGTAGATGGAACATTATTTTGAAGATGGAGCCTAGGGGCATTGCACAACACTGCAAGATATCACTTCATCTTTTATGACTACCCACTTAATATACTGGATATAGTCTTAATAAAATGGGTAAAACATTTGTTTGATTGACAGTGAAGAACTGCGCTGTAATACCAATATATCACTCTTTATCGATCAATCTGTCAATTAGGCATTGGGTATCATGAATTATTTCTTGGTTAATGCTAATTTCTACATACATTGCTTTTCAAAAATTTGGGGTTGGTAAGATTGCTTAATGTTTTTAAGGTCTCTTGTTCACCAGGGTCAAAATATTAGATCTAAATGTTAGATTGTGAAATATTATGATTTTGTGAATTTTCATCAGCCATTACCCCACACTTCAGCGTCATTATAAATATGCTGATTTGATGCTCATGAAACATTTATTATTATTTTGGAAATTTGTTAATATTAGTTAATGTATTAACTAAATTGAACAAATTATGAACAACACATTTATACTAATTAATAAAAATGCAGTTGTTTGTATGTTCATAACATGAACTAAGATTAATAAATGCTGTATAAGTATTGTTCATTCTTAGTTTTTGTTAACTAATGTACCTTATTGTAAAGTGTACATTTTATTTTGTAAACCATTATTATTATTATTTACCTTTTTTTGAATAGAAAGTTCAAAATAACAATTTCAAACAGAAATCTTTTGTAACATTATGTTTACTCTAACTTTTGATCATAATGTATTCTTGTTAAATAAAAGTTCTCTTTTTAAAAAAAAAAAAAAAAGACCTCAAACAACCTTGAACGATGTAATACATTTTTAAGTTTTATAAATTAACTTGAAATTGTTTCACAAAGGAATATGCGCAATCATTTATTTATAAATTTACCTGTATTAAGAAATGCAGTTATTGTGAGTTGAGTGCAACCTTATTTTAATTTTGAAAAAGATATTCAAACCAATAAACACTGAGTGGATAAAAGATTTGGTGCAAAAGAGTTTATTTTATAACCAAAAGAATCTCAAACACCACGGTGATTTTGCTCCAACATGTTAAAATCACTGGCTTCAGGAACAGGATAAAGAAAGATTTTTATATAGTTCAGTTTTCTACTAAAGAGAAGCGACATAGTTTATATTGATATGTTTATATTTCTCTCTCTGTTTAGAGTACACTATAAAAAAGACTCAAATGTAGGCAAATGAGTACGCAGAATTTCAGGTACATATAATGTACATACGTCTCTTTTAGACTGTATCTGATATTAAAGGCGAGTGTTTCGTATGCTGTTCTACAGATGATTTTATACACATGGCTGTCAAAGGCTAAGACAGCTTCAGCCTTCACACACACTCTAAGAGTATATGATGAAGAGCTGCTACTAAAACTTTGTTCCCTGGGATCAAACGTTGCGTGAGTGCTGCCTCCACAAACCTGCAGTTTCTCGGATTCGTTTCTCTTTAAAGCTTCTTTTATATTATACAAAAAAATTAAGAGATCAAAAGATTTACAGATTGTTTCTCTTTCAGTTGTTTTCTCCCCATCTCTTCGACTTCAAATGAAAACCTTTAAACGTGGCACTTAGAAAACATCCACAAGGAATTCTCATTTTTATTTTAGAACAAAATTTACAAAGCCATTCAAACAGTCTGTATTGTAGGTAATTACTTCTTTTAAACTCAACTTCAAAAAAATCATGAATATTCAAAATACACTTTGACTTCACTGCTGTCTCTCGGTATATACAAATATGTACAGGCAAGGAAAGTCAGCGTCTCACAGTCGTATGTATCTGGACTGAAAAAAGAGATCTCCGTTTCTGTCTGTATGTATGTTAATTGTATAAATGCAACCAGACCTGGTCCAAACCCGGTTTTTGTGATCGGCTGGTTGGCAGTCTTTCGCTCGGCTCAAATAGAGGTCCCATGGCTTGGATCAATGGCTTCTGGGATGGGTCCCCCGGGCACTGCCTGGTAAGAGATGGGCATAGGTGTCTTTACGGGGCTCTGGCGGAAAAGGCCTCCGTTGGGCGCCCGGTGTTTGCAGCGCATGGAGGGTGGCAGAGTGGAACTGCTGAGAGGGAGGGGAAGGCTCCGTCCGGGCACGCGGCCGACCCCAGGACCCTCCTGGAGGAACGAAGTCACGGACAGGCCCCCAGGGGGGAAATCTCTCATGACTTCCTGGGAGCTCTGCTGTGGCCGCATGCTGCCCATGTCCAGGGCAGAGATCTCCAGAGACTGACCTGGCAGCTGCTTGTGCGCCAGATCGTCCTCCATCAGCCCACTCAAACGCTGGTGAACCTGCTCCAGATTCACCTCTTTGTCCTGGGAATGACAAAAAAACAGGAGATTGAGACAGAGTTTGAGGTGAGGGAAAAGATGAAAGGGGCGGGTATTGATTTGTGGGGTGGAAAACGGGAATAAAGAAAGAAGAAGCGAGAAATGAAACGTGGACAGGCACTGGAGCAAGAACAGATGTGAATGAAAGCAACGTGGAAGTGCGTGCAATCTTTCAGAAAAGAGCAGAAGGTGTTTACCGGGGGCTCCAACAATCACATCAGCTCTGATTAATGATACCAATTACACGACGTACTACTGACAGCACGGAATAATCTCATAAAAATAAAATCAAATCCATCTCTTCTCCCACCCGCTCCAGCAAGCAAAAGGTCTGAACTGCTCAAAAAGTGGCATATCCGAAAAGTTATGAGTGATGCAAATGGGAAACATGGGCCATAAATTGAATTGCAAACACATGCTTTGGAGCCTCAATGTTTCGGGCTTATTTCGGAGGAGTCTTGAAAGGGGTATTTCTTCATTCTTTGATACGCACCGCCGTGAAATAGCTTCGGTCATGCGCCAGTGATGCCGTGGCGTGCCACTTAATGAAAGAATCAAGCCAACATTAACAGGCTGCTAACTGCTTACATTTTTTCCCACACAGGCATTTAATTCTCATGCCATGCATCTTCTATAAGAGAGTGAGGGGGCTGAACTTGATACTGTGAAGCGTTCATTCAAACACTGATAACCAAAACATCTCGGACTACTCACTGTTCATCTTCTCTGTTTTGTACAAGTCGGTTCAGTAATGCATACTTTCCATTTTAATGGGATAGTTCACCCCAAAATTAAATTCTGTTATCATTTACTCACTCTCATGTTGTTCCTGTATTATGTGGAACACAAAAGATGATTTTGGACCCAACTGACACGGACGAAAACATGCTATAAAGCATGTCACGGCGGTAGGTGTTGTGCAGGTATCTGATCTCAAGAGGCACACTAGTAGGCATGGGACGATAACCGGTTTCAAGGTAAACCGCGGTTTGGAAAAGTCGTTTTTAAAACCGCTAAAATTTCCCGTCATACCGTTCCTGCGGTATGCGCATTTTTTTACGTGTCATCAAAGGTGGAAAGTGCAGGAATCCCCCAGTTGTGTGCAGCAAATAACATGAAGAGTCACACAACCCCTTCCCCTCCAGTTGGTACGACCAGTCAATGAGAATCACCTAGGATGGCCGAAAATGGAAAATCCCTGAAGCTTTTTCTTCCGTCGAAAAAAGACGGAGTCTACTGTATGGGATTTTTTTTACGGTAACGTTGACTAACCATGTTCCGTACACAATGATGTTCTTGGCAGATGGCGTTTTAGAGCCGATCTTTGAATAAATACTTACAGGTCGTGCATCTAATATAAACCTGTGTCATTTTCATTTCCCCCTTTCAGCCCCGATCTAGACAGAGCATCTAACCCTCCGTTTATTTCAGTGTTGAAATAAATACTATTTGGCTTGCTTACCGAGACAGATAACGTGGCTAATTAACTAGCTAACGTCAACTAGTTTCCTTCCTCGTGTTACTTTACAGAGTGAGGAATATCTCACATTAAATTGCGTGGAAAACGCTTGGCTAAGCAACCATGACCTGCGCTCTCTAAGGAGACGTGGAGGTTTAGGCAAAAAAATAAATGAATCGCGACCGCTTCGTTTCATTTGAAATGACGCGACATGTGAACGGCCCCTAAAGTATTAAGTTTCTGCGTTAAATGGAAAAGAGACAGAGCGTGTGTGTGTACGCGCGCACTCTCTCTCTGTGTGTGCACATATTCTCGTACATCACTGCTCCAAACTTAATCAAAGACTATAGAATAGGAAAGGTGAACATTTCTGCATCAAAACTTGGACTAAAAGATGAATGTGTAGAAAGTGAGCATGTCTCCAAAGACCTTGTTGAGCTGCAGGTTTAACAACTGCATTTATTTATTTATTCATTTACAGAAATTAGGTTTTCATTATGTTTTCGATTACTGAGCTGCATGTTTAGGTTTAAGTGACTGCACTTAATTTAATTAGGAAGAATTCAATTATTATTTTTATTTATTAACCTGACATGTTTACTGCTCCAAAATGTTCTATATGCTTCTTAAAAATAAGATAAATTGTGTTCAGTGAAAGTTTTTTTTTTTTTTACCTAGACATTTAAAAATAACATATTTTAGAGTTGTAATCTAAATACCGTGATACCGTGATATTTTTATGTAAGGTTATCATACCGTCAGAATCTCATACCGGCCCATGCCTATACACTAGCGACTGATGCTAGAGGCCGTAGTCTTTAGCTTCCTTGTTAGTGAGCGGCTGCGAATTTAACGGAGGCCGGCGGTAGGTGCTGTGCTGGTAAACCTTACTCCCCTGATCTCAAGAGGTACACTAGCGACTGACGCTAGTGGCTGCAGTCTTTAGCCCACCTCCCATGCCGGAGACCCGCTCGGAGTGGGTGCGAGTAGGCCCCGGGTGTAGGGGTTACATTTACATTATTTAATATAAGTGTCCCCAGAATGTGTCTGTGAATTTTTAGCTCAAAATACCCCACAGATAGTTTATGATATCATTTTGAAAATGCCTACAGTTGAGGTCAAAAGTTTACTTCCCTCTTTTAGAAATTGCAAAATGTTAATTATTTTACCAAAATAAGAGGGAACGTACAAAATGCATGTAATTGTTTATGTAGTACTAACCTCAATAAGATATTTTCACATAAATGATGTTTACATATAGTCCACAATAAAAAATAATTAAATTTTGTTTAGTGATTGTTGTTTTTGAGTCCTTTGTTTGCCCTGAACAGTTAAACTGCCTGCTGTTCTTCAGAAAAATCATTTAGGTCTCACAAATTCTTCGATCAGTGTTCGTTTGAACCTTCTGTAACAGTTGCATATGAGTCCCTTATTTGTGTTAAACGATGGATTTCAAAATCATACAGTCATTGTTAGAAAGGGTTCAAATACACAAGAATTCTGAAAAACCAAAGAATTTAGGGGACATGGAGATTTTTTTCTGTGGAACAGCAAGCAGTTTAACTGTTTAGGACAAACAAGGGAATCATGAACAACTATCACAAAACAAAAAAGCTGTGAATCATTCAGGTAAAAACACGGTATTAAGAATCAAAGGGATGTAAACTTTTGAACAGGGTTATTTTTAAAAATTCAACTATAATTTTCTCTTGTGGACTATGTAAACATCTTTTATGTGAAATATCTTATTCAGGTCAGTACTATATAAAAAAAAAATAACATGCATTTTGTATGATCCCTCTTATTTTGGTAAAATAATTAACATTTTGTATTCTGAAATGGGGGAAAAACACTGTTTTCGTGCATGTATCTTTAAATACAAATGAGCTGCTGCTCCCCACCCTTTTTCCACAGTAGGGATGTGCCTTTACAGTTCCTACTAAAATACACATAAGTTTATATTAAAAATCCTGTAAAGGTTAGAACTGGTACACCGTTGTTGCTTGCAAGAACAATCCCTGTCCTCCGTCACTAGGGGAGTGAAATCTGAGCGGCTAATTTTTTTCACATGCTTGCAGAGAAAGGTTTACAAAAACAAAGTTACTGGCTTGTCCTTTTTCACGTTTTCGTGGTTGATAGATGCCCCGGGGACCAGATTATAGCAATTAAACACGGAAAAAGTCTGATATTCTGACTTGCCATACAGGTGTGGAACGACATGAGAGCGAGTGAATTTGTACTTTTTTGGGGTGATCCTTTAACTCAATTGCAGAGGTCTTAGGTCTTTAGCCCAGTCAATACAAGCGAATCAGCTGTATATTCTACAGTTTTGTACCGCTTATGGGTAATTAGAGGTGTCACATTATGAGACTATGCTTCTGAGTCATAAGATCAATGAAGAGATAATTACTGCGGAGCTCATGCAGCTGTAGAAGAAAAAGTCTGAATGTGGCTCTAATTAAAAATGCATTAATTCGCCATTAAAATACACCCAATTTGGGGCACTTACAGCCGTGACAAACAACACAACTGGAGGCCAATCTCCTTTTGGATTCCAGATTGCAATGTTTTGGGACATCAGTGTGGCCACTGAATGGGTGATCTGATGGATGACAAACAGATGATGAATTTGATGAGTATGTAGAGCGAAATGGAGAGGCACACAGTGGGATTCCTGTTAGTGCTGCTTTGGCAAAGAGATTCCATGAATAAAATCATCCCTCTAAACAGAAAGTACTTATTAATCCACACAATATGGATGAATTAATGTCTCTGACTTTGCCCGGGTCTCTGTCATCAGTTAGTTCTCTTTGCATGAGTGAGACATAATTACCGCACCACCCACATCCACATATATAATCTGATTGATTTAGAGGCCTAACCCGCTCTAGGAGGACGCTTGTCCTTCCTCTAAATGACTCTACAGTTTATTGTTCACCCCACTGACAGGTATCCCTGCTCAGGTCTTGGCTGACCTGTGTAAAAAGCCTGCGTGTCTTCCCAGTCTCTTTCTCTCTCTGGCCAAACGTCCCGTGCGCATCCTGCAGCAGTTGCAATTTCATTATATGCCAATGACCCAGACGCCATCTCCAGAGTGCAGCCCTTAGTGTCCTGTATGAGACCATAGAGAACCCGTGACTGCCTGGACATTGGCATATAATTGCAATAAGAAGACACAGAGAGGGATATAAAACGTAAAATGTGTAAAGTTGGTTATCGTGTGGTTCTTATTGCTTGCCAGAGCTCCAATGACTCCCTCCTTACAGTGCATCATAAACCAAACAAAAACAATACATAAAAGAAACACTCAAATTGTACAGGCATATGGCAGACTGAGCACCTTAAAGCGAGAACAAGGAGTTGGTGAAAGCAATATAATCTGAAAGCTAGTAAAAGTTCTTATCTCTTCATGTGCTATTAATTCAAATCTAGTCAAATTTCAAGCAGTTGACAAATGGCAGTCATAATACAGGCGTACGGCCGTTATTATTCAACAATGTCTGTAAAATTTAATATTATGTTATCGACGATCAACGTTCCTAAACTATAATATGTGGTTTATGAGCTGTTGCTCTCACCAACGTGCTTGCCTCGGCTCAAGATATCACCAAAGGGAAAAAAAGAGAGAAGGAGAGGAGACAAGGACGGAAGAGTAACTGCAGAACACTTGAACACGAGTCAATAAGTCACTGGCTTATTCTCATTGCACACACTTTAGTTTAGGGATCCAGGTACAACCTTTGCCTAACAACCAGAAGCAGCAGAAGTAAAATAATTGACTGATATTGCAAATTGGGGATGTTTGTATGCAGAAAGCTACTTGGAAAAAACAATTAAATGAATGGAACTACACTTGTAGTTGCCCATAACACAGAGCTAATGGGTCTGAATACAAAAGCTATCTTTTTCACTTAAAGGGATAGTACATCCAAACAAAGAAAACCTTCTCTGGAACACAAAAGAAGATATTTAAAAGAACGTTTTAGCTGTTTTGGCATTATAAAACCATTAGTAGTGAGAAATAATTCAAAATATGTCAAAATAAAATGTTTTCTTTTATTATTTAAAAAAAAAAAAAAAAATAGTGATTTTAAAAATAGATGTTACATGTTGACTTGAAACAACATGTTCCGTGGAGGAAAGTCTGTCATATGGATTTGTGACAGCATGAGGGTGAGTAAATATATAATTGGTTTTCATTTTTGGGTGAACTATCCCTTTATATCAAAGATTTGATCTTTTTTTTCTTAGGTGATCTTGTGCTTTTCTTGAGTGATTCCCTCCCCCTTCCCTCTTGCCTTCTCTTTGGCAACACTTCAGCAAATGGGAGGCAGTAAGTTCTTAATGGTCACACCTATAGCTGGGTGTACTGGAGCTCGACTAAATCGGGGCTTGCGTCAGTGGCGTCTGGATCCATAAAGTAGAGTGTGGCAGTGGCTGTACAGTCCTGGGCGCGGTGGGCAGGGGTTGGCCGTAGTTTGGCCGCCTGTGGGGTCACCTCTTTGGGCTGTGCCCGCTGGCAGCGTGGCCCGTTCCACCATGACTCCAGCGCAGCCACCAGGCAGGCCAGCAGCAGCCCCGCTGCTAGGATGCAGAAGACCCCAGCAAAGCTGTGGAGTCTCAGGGCACGGCCCTCCGGCTGAGGCTCAGCGTGCTTGTCCAGGTCACAGCGACCTTTTCGAGGCCACCACTTCTGCTTTAGAATGTCAAGGTCTCCTTTCTCCTGCAGGTCAAGGATCCTGAAGTGAAAAGGAAATGGATTGTTATGAGGACTGCAATACTAATCTATCATTGCTTTCATTTGAATAATAATCATTCTGAACATTATTGCAAGAGGACAGAGGGAAGTACAAAACAAAATATGACTGATAGGTGATAATGAGGCAAAAGTAGGGGTTGGACAAAATAATATGAATTTCTTCATATCAAGTCATCATTTTTTTAAGGTGTTTTATCACCGTTTGCCTTTAATACAGCTTCTAAATTAGAATAGATTCATACACCTTTTGAATAATCTCCAGCTGAATGCTGGGTATGAAAACATCTGTCAGTTGCTTTAGAGATGCTGGAATTGGCTTCTCACTCTTCTCTCTAAAAAACAGCCCACAGGTTTATGTGATTTGTGTGGCCAGGGTAGATGTTAAAGGGATAGTTTACCCAAAAATAAAAATGTTGTTATTAATTACTCACCCTAATGTCGTTCCAAACCCATAGGACCTTTGTTCATCTTCGGAACACACATTACAATTTTTTTGTATTAAATCTAAGAGCTGTTTTCATAGCCAGCACTGCTTTCTTGAATGGTGGCAAAAGAGAAGAAATTGTTGAAAGAAGTTGTTATTTTCCCTTTACAATAGGAGTGTGACAAGACCTTTATCCCACAAGATGAGACAAGACGAGACGCGAGACTGGGTTCATGAGAATGAGACGAGACAAGACGAGATTTTTAAACTTTTTTTTAAAGAAATCCTTAATAATGAAATATATATATATATAGGGAAAAACAGTATTTTATTCAACTGAAAAACAAAAAATATAGGTGCATTTTTATAGGAACTTGTACTTTATGAAATTAAACTTCCATTTTAATGAATTATATGCAGTAATAAACTTATGCTACATGATTCTGTATAAATTAAAAAACAGGATTTTTAAAAAAACTGGAGATCAAGATTCTCTCATGATTCTGAAGATTAGAAATCTAAACAAAATAACAATTTACTAGTGATTCTGACACAACATTCATTGCTTAAGTCTTTTTAAACATTTATATTTGATCAAATTAATTAATAAAGACTTAATTTACTATTGGAATCTCCTGAATGAATGATTCATTGATAAATTTGTTTTTAAACCTCCTTCTGGTGGAAGAGGATAAACATTACAATACATACACGTGTTAAGATACTTTCGTTTTGATCGCTATTATAGACATTAAGTGTTCCCCAAACTATAAACTTTTATTCTAGTACTGTTATTTAAATGTCTGTAACACAGAAATAATGATCATTATGTGATTGAAAGACTGGAATAAGATTGCGTTGGCGTTGGAACAGAGATCACAATCTTTTTAGGATTAATAGTGCAGCTCTACTGCACGTACTATCACGGGATTTAAAAAATATTTATGTAATAAAATATTTTACAACATTAGGGTTGAACCACTGACGTCACATGGACTATTTTATCATTGTCCTGGGAACGTTTTAGTTGCATTGCTGTCTATGCAGGGTCAGAAAGCTCTCGGATTTCATCAAAAATAACCTAATTTGTGTTAAGGCCTGTGGGTTTGGAACAACATGAGGGTGAGTAATTAATGACAGAATTTCCATTTCTGGGTGAATTATCTCTTTAAAGCTCACCTTTGTGCTCCAACTGTCCAGGTTTTATGAATAGATACCATCTTTTGCATTTTAGTATTGGTGTCTGTGATTAAACTTTTAAGCAAATGCAGCTCTTTCATGGATGCTGGTTTTGGAAATTGGCTTTTTGGGCAGTTTTGTCCAACACCTGTGTTACACTTACTGGTCACTGAACATGGCCAAAAGCAAATGATGTAAAAAATAATACTTTCAGTTTTCAAAAGTAAAAAGTGAGGCAATTATCTCCTCAATTGAAAAAAAGCAGAGATAACAAACAAACTTTGCAAAACACACACACACACACACACAAAAAAAAACGTCTGCAGTGGCAATGAACATTTGCTCTTCTATAGAGTCTTATTAATTTCCTTTTTCCTTATTCATGGACATAGTAGTTATTCATTTCAATGCAGCAGACGTTCAGAAAGCGGCCGCATTTGTAAAGAATCCTGAGGAAAAGGTCAATAACTAATGATAGAAAAGAAAAAGTCAAAGGTTGAAAAATAAAGTCTGTTCAATTGCAATCGTCCTGGGTATTAATTTAAAACATGTTTGATTCTAATTCTCCATAACAGACTGAAAGGTGATTGTAGAGGATCCTTCATGGAAATGCATTTCGAGGCCCCGATGTTCCTGATATGTGAATTATTAATTGCCGGCGAGCTTACCTCCCTAAAGCTAATTAGTATGTGAGCGGAGCGTCGGTACGAGCTGAAAATATGAATGCAAATTATAGTCAAACAAATGAAGGGCTGCAGGGTGAGGTGCTGTAAAGCCAGTGGAGAGAAGAAAGGATGGGTGGGAATGAAGATAAATGCTCCGAGGAGGAGACACTGGTGATTCAACACGATTCATGGGTTCTCCGGCAAGACTGCGTCTGCCAAGGAAATAAATGTAATGTAAATGAGAGAAAGGACAGATGATGAAAGGAAGAAGGGAAACAATCCATCACAGTCATGCAGTGTGATGTTTGGGAAGCTTTGGAGCTTGATATTGACTTGAAATGATTGAAACGATCCTTCAGCTACAACTTGTATCGGTCCTTCTGATCATATTTGCGCATATAGACTCGCTCACTTCTGCGAGAAGAGATCTCTGTAGGGGCTGCCGTGTTGCAGAGCCAGGCCGTATCCTTTGCTGCTCATGCTGTTCCCTGTGACCACCAGCGTGCAATCGTCATCTGTCAGAGCGGCGTATTCTAACACCGCCATGTCCCACAGGAAGGCGTACGGATCCCGCTTCACCTGAGAGAAAGCAAACACAGGCGCACACACGGTTCAGTGTTTAATTTCCCCATGTATCATGGCAGGGTTTTGTGTTTTTGATAATGGTAACGTAAACACATCCGGAGGTTATCTCGAGACGGAGAGCTTCTCTTTTCAGTCACTCAGTTCTTGTCAGACAGGTCGCAGGCATCATTCAAAATGAAAGATGTTTATATTTCACTGAAAGTCATGAGATGGCTTTGAACTTGTTTCTTCTCTGGAAACTAGCCTCCCCCGCTTTCTTTTTCAAGAGATTTTGCTTTCTCTCTCTCTGTCTCTTGGGAAAATGGCTTTCCCCCTCCTCCACCACACTAAATAAAGCAGCACACGCGTCCGCGTCCGCTTTCCTTTCTGTTTCTTTTAAACTCAGGCTCTATCGCAGCCTCACAGTTATGACAAACTTTCATATGACAAGTACAAAGGAAAGAAAAGGATGTCAAAGAAAAAATGACAAAGAAGCTACCATCTCCTGGCTCCTCCATATAAACATAAAATTGTCCCTATCTCTTTGTGAAGTACTACAATATCCGTCACTGCCTGAAATGATATTTACAGTTTGTCTTTCAAGTGTACATCCATTAGGAGGATTTGGATACTCTCAACCTATTAACCCTTCAACTGTCACCGGCCCGTCAGTGAGGCGCCTAAGTTTACTTCACCATATTACAAATAAATACTAATCTAATCACAACAAACTACATATCGTTGGAAAGGTCTAAGACTCCTAAATAGATATTTGACCACTGTTTTGTGTTACAAATTATGTAGGAAAAGTAATAGATTAATTTATGACAAGAGTGCACCTTTATGACAATAACATTTTCTTCGTTGATTTTATCCCTATCACACTTTTTCATAAGAAATTATATATAAGTAGAAAACTTAAAATCTCAAAATTCATCCTTTGAAAACCACTTTTAAATCAGACATTGCATTACCATGGAAAATGTATATCAAAATCATATTACAAAATGATGAATTATAAAAATGTGAAAAAATTTGGATAGTGCATTTTCACGTCAAGATATACAAGTGGAATTATATATTTTAAAATGTAATTTATTCCTGTAATGACAAAGCTAGTCGTTACTCCAGTCTTCAGTGTCACACGATCCTTCAGAAATCATTCTAATATGCCAGTTTGGTGCTGTTTACTCAATTATTACTGGAGCTTATTAGAATGATTTCTGAAGGATCATGTGGCACTGAAGACTGGAGTAATGACTAGCTTTGTCATCACAGGAATAAATGACATTTTAAAATATATTCAAAATATTTCTTAATACGGTTTGTTTTACTTTATTTTTGATCAATGCAGTCTTGATGAGCAGACTTTTGAAAAACTTTCAAAACTTTCTTTTTAATAACATTTTAAAATGGGAAATGATGCTTAACTGTCCACTGGTTATGGTCCTTTCCACCACTTTTAGAAAATGTAAAAAACTCTCCAGTGATAAATGTCTATACACTATGGACATTTTTAGCAAACACATTAAACTAGTGAGGGTGTGAAATGCTTCCTGTAAGAGAATTTATTTTCTAGTCCACAGGGACAAAAGTGGCCAGAAACATTCGTACATATGTGAATCTGTTGGGCAATTACTGGCAGTTAAACACTTCAGCATGGATGGCCTGACAATAGGATTATTCAACATCATCCAAAGTGCGGGGGTGCAGCCGCACAGGCCTCAATTTCTCTGTGTCTTATCTCTTTTCATTATTCCGCTTAAGAAATCAATTCTGAGCCTGCTGAATTGTTAGCTTAATAGCCAGTTATGTAACTGGGCTGAAAAACTCATAAAGAGATTCATGGTTTGGTGATGCCTCCTGCAAAAAGCATGCCAGTGGATATGTGACAATAAGCTGCAAGTTTTATCAAGGGGTTTGATGTGGCTATCAAGTGTCTTAAAGATTCTCTTGGCATCAGCAACAGTTTGTATACAAAGTGACTTTGAAAGTTTTTCCAAACAATAACAAATACATGAATGCATTCAGCAGAATATGAATAATTTTTATGACTCTCACAATATGGCTGGATATTACATTGTCTGAGCCATGAATATTTATCTTGATATTCTAAAGCAGTTTTCCCATGTTTTCTGTCAGACTTGCATGCTACATTTCCTTTTTCTCTCTTTAATGATGCAAGATGCCAGAATCGTCCTGTTGAAAATCTAAACAGACTGCAATTTACTGATGGGCTCTTTCTGTGTTCTGCGAGACATGATTTGCTTTACAAAGAGCCACCGATAGCCAGCCAGCATCATGCACATGGTAGTGCACAGAAAAGCTTTTACCAGCACCACGGATAGCTCTCACGAATCACTACACAGCAGAAATTCAGCACCATGGACAGCTCTCCACTCTGATTAACACAACTGTTGCTGATTTGAAAGGTTTCAGGATAATAATAGCTCCTCTTATCCTCTGTTTCAGGTGCTGTCTATGCAGATATATACAACAACTTAATATAAACAAGAACTGCAATTCTTACTGGATCAGTAGAACTGATTAACTTACTGGTTCTTAAATTAATTATTCAAGTTACTAAATTAATTGCTTGGTCTATCACTGTTAAAGTGTGAACTTGTGTTACAGATTTAAAATGCTTTTTTTTCTTTCTTTTTAATGTGATTGAAAACAGAAACTCATTACAGGATTAGTTTACTCCTGAATTAAAATTTCCTGACATTGTACCCATATCATCCAAATGACAAAAGAGACAATTTCAAAAAGAAATTAAGGATTTTGAGAAAAACATTGCAGGATTCCAGGATTAAAATGGGGATGAGCAGGTTGAAGGTCCAAATTGCAGTTTCAATGCGGCTTCAAAAGGCTCTACAAGATCCCAGGCAAGGAATAAGCGTTATCTAGTGAAATTATCTGTAATTTTTTAACAAATAAAAATGTATACTTTTTAACCACAAATGCTTGTCTTGTGCTAACTCTGTGATGCACATCTATGACTTCACGCATTACGTAATCAAGTTGGAAACGAAAGACAAAAAAACAAATTTTCTCCTCCAATTTTAAATTAATTAAAAATTGTAGTTTTACCTTTTTTTGTAAAGGATGTTTGACTTTCTTTCGCCTACGTACTTCCTACGTGACGTAATGTGTCAAGTCAAGCTAGTGCAAGGCAACCACTTGTGGTTAAAAAGTATATACATTTTTTTCTTAGAAAAATGGTTTTACTAGATAAGACCCTTATTCCTCAGCATGAATTCAAAGCTGCATTGAAACTACAATTTGGACCTTCAACCCGTTGATCCCCATTGAAGTTCACTATACAGAGAAAAATCCTGGAATGTTTTTTTTTTTTCTCAAATTTTGAATTTATTTTCGACTGAAGAAAGAAAGACATGAACATCTTGGATGAAGTAAATTTTAATTCTGGAGTAAACTACTCTTTTAACCTGAAATATACATTTTTGTAACATTATAAAATATATATATATATATATACAAAAAACAGACACTTTGATATTTAGGGGTCCTTGGCATCATAAAGTTTGAAAACCTTGGATTCGGCTATATATATGGACTTTTGATCCTGTAAGCAACAGGACTGTGTGTCTGATACCTTGCGTATGCCTTCAGCAGGAGAGGTCACAGAGTTATCCTGTCCCTGATTTTTATTGATAGTTCTCCACAGCTCTGCGAAAGTGCTGTCTTGCTCCAAGGGGTTTGTGCCCTTCACCCTGAAATACTCGAACACAGCAGAGTCTCTCACTGTTCCGTAGCTCATCTCCGTCTGCTTGGAAAGATCTTGAAATGTTCTGGATTGAGAAAAAAAGCAATAAAAGATATACAAGGCCCATATTATTCAAAGTACACATTATATTAAAAATAAAAACAGACATGACAACAGAGTGTGGAAGAATGCAAATGTAGCTAATTAACATACTGTATGCTAAGAATCATTGATGCCTGATGTTTAGTATGTGTTTGCTAAATTGCCACTGTGCTCACTAGCATGTGCTGGATGATTTGATTTATTATTTTTGTTTTTGAACAATCTGGAGGTCTAGATATGCCTCAAACAACAACAACAAAAAACTGTGAATGGTACATTTCACAACCTGCCTAAACAATGTAAAAAAAAAAGCATCAAACAATTAAAATCATACTCTCGCTGGAACTAACCATTTAGGCATATCATATGGTGCTTTTCAGCCAACTGAATAACAGTGTGCACACTTAGATAACATTATTTATTTCACTTTGTTTTTTGTTGGTCTTTTAGAGTGTGCAAAGCTTCATTAGCATGACTGAAAAATGTAAACATTTCAATCATCCATACTAGTTCAGAAACTAAATGTAAACAAATAGCAAATGTGCAAGTTTAGCACTGGTGTTGTCCTCAGGCTATAAAATACCATTACCTGCTATGGAGACATTTCAAAACATTTTTATTTATTTTTTTATTTAGGACATATATACACTGCCATTCAAAAGTTTGGAATCAGTAATGATAATGTTTTTTAAAGAAGTCTCTTACACTCAAAGTTCCAGAAAAAAGTAATATTATAAAATATAGTCTCAATTTAAAATAACAGCTTTCTATTTGAGTATACTTTTTAAAAAAATCATTTATTTCCACAATATGATATGTTAATTTTTGTAAACTGTGATACATTCAGGATTTTCTAATGAATAAAAAGTAAAAAAAAGAACAGCATTTATTCAAAATAGAAATCTTTTCTAACAATGTAAGTCTGTACTATCACTTTTTATCAATTTAACTACTCATTTCTGAACAAAAGTATTAATTTCTTTCAAAAAAAAAGAAAGAAAATAAAATGTACTGACCCCAAACTTTGAATGGTAGTGTCTATTTTAAATAAATGCTGTTCTGTGTAACATTTTATTCCTCAAAGAATCCTTAAAAAAAAGTATCACAGGTTCTAAAAAAAATGTTTCCAACATTGATAATAAATCAACATATTTAAATGATTTCTAAAGGATCATTTGACACTGAAGACTGGAGTAATGATGCATAAAATTCAGCTTTGTATCACACAAATAAACTGTATTTGAAAGTATATTAAAATAGAAAACCACCATTTTAAATTGCAATAATATTTCACAGAACTACTTTTTTTTTTTTGTGTATATTTAATCAAATAAACACAGCCTTGATGAGCAGAAAAGCTTATTTTTAAACATCTTGGCTGATCCCAAATTTTTGAACGGCAGTGTATATGTAGTGCCTCTACCATCTACATTCAAAATATGCACTCTCTTCTCTGAAATAAAATAAAACATTTAATAAAACAGATTTTAACCCAGGCGATGTGTCCTTCACCTCTCGATGACACTATTCCTCTCAAATGCGCTCATGAATCACAGAGGTGTGAGGTCGAGCTACTGATACGCTGCATTTTGATAGGGTAATATGGGGGTTAATGAAAGTCCCTTATCTAACACTACCATTACAGCTTGAACTGGCTCTGTAAGTACCAATCTAACAGCATGAAAACCTTTGGCTGGTTTACTTCTGCTCATCTGCCTATGTATGCATGTAGTACGAATGCATGATTTCTATTAAGGGGATTCAAATGTGTGGGCTGGAAAGCTGTTTTGATATTTTTAAAATAGGGTGAAAAGATTTAATACATTTAAACTGCATTGAAAATGTAGCAGCTGGTAGGAAGACGATGCTTTTGAAATGTATTTTCAGTTCGGATGGCTGTGGCTAGATTATAGTAATTGCAGAAGTTGCTGTCCACACATTGGAGTACACTGTAAAAACTATTTGTTGAGTCAACTTGAAAAAAATATTTTTTTTTACCTACCTTACAATTTTAAGTTCAGTCAACTTGAGAAAAAACAAAAAACAAAAACAATGTTTAATCAACTTGAAATGTTACATTTTACTAAGTGACAACTTATATATTTGAGTTGATTCAACTTAAAATTTTAAGGCAGCCAAGTAACAAACAGCTGTTAAATTTAACAAACAATATTTTAGTTTAGTCAACTCAAATATCTAAGTTGTCACTTAGTACAACTTAACATTTCAACTTGAATGAACTTATTTCAGTTGACTTAACAGTTTAAGGCAGCAGGGTAACAAATTATTTTAAGTTGACTCAACAAATTGTGTTTTTTTTTGTTTATTACAGTGTATAAACTTTTCATTTGTTTTCATTTCATTTTTCTTTTGCATGGTGGCAAAACTGCAAAAGAGTACTCTCTACTCCAGATTATACTGTATCAGTGAAAGAGCTCATGCAACAATCAATCTCTAACGAAAAGGCAGACTAGACACAACACCGCTAAAACTGTCACAAAAAATAAATGGATGCTTAAACATGATGTATTCATTAATTATTTGAATTATTTGGGGGAAATAATAACCCCTGACAAAATACAGTCCTAAATGATTTTGCAGCTCACAGCTGCTGCCTTCCATCTGCAACTTCCGATGTCATGCAGTCCATGTGTGATGTTTTTAGGGCAGCCGGCTGCTTTTCCCTTTTGCGTAATAACAGTGTGTTGCCTCTCCTTCTGGTTTTAGTGGGGAGTGATTTCATATTGAGATAAGCATCTTCCATCACCCTTTGACAAGGCTATTTAACAGGACCGCACAATTATTTGCAGATTCAATGAGTCAGATTGTTAATCTTGAGAAGATAAAATCAGAATAATTAATCAGTTTAATTATAGTGATACTGCCACAGCTGGAGGAGAAAAAAAAAAAAAAAATGGAAATATGTTATGCATGGTGTCATCTCATTGTATTTATGATATAGTAATTTATACCAATCCCTGCTGAGCAGCTTTTGTAGAGTTTTAACCTTACTGGAAAATACTGGAGTTCTGCAATTAAAAATTTCTTTTGAAAAGCTGCGGCAAAACAGTTCATTGTTTTAGTTCAAGATTTACCAAGATTTTGTTTAAAAGAAATGAATACATTCAGTTAATCAAAAGTGCACTTTCTTTATCAAACAATCTTGAAAAATATACACTACCAGTCAAAAGTTTTTGAACAGTAAGTTATTATTATTTTTTTTTTTTTTATTTAAAACATATATATTGTTTAGAATTCTTTGATGAATAGAAAGAGCCAAAGATCTGCATTTATCTGAAATAAGCTTTTATAACATTACAACATGATCTCATGATAATTCGTATGTATTTTACGTAAAATGTGGTTCTACAAAATGTACATTTACTTATGTTTTTCCAGACTCTAAAACGTACAATACTGATGTATTTACAGCATCTAAATGTACAAATACTTAAGTATTTTTAGCATTTTAATGTACAATAATGACGTATGACGACACCTAAAAAAACAAATCCTTATGAATATTGAAATCGCTGCATTAATTTCATTGTTGTTTTTAGTTGTCATACCAATGGCCTAAATTTTTCAATTGCATTATTAAATAGTTTAATCGTTTACTAATATGAAATTATAACATTTCATTCTGTTCGGTGTGATTTCTGCTGCCAGCTCATTTCCAAGAATAGGTCTACATAATGTTAAACAAGACTATTCTTTAAACCCTTAAAGTAAATAACATTTCTGCAATCGTTTAACCATTCACATGTAATATTAACTTCGTTTGCCATGGTGGAACACAAAAGGCATTTTCTATGACATGCTGTGACTAACAATAGAGCCATAAAATACACCAAAAACTATTTTATTTGTGCGCTGTAATCCAGATCTTCACAATCCATACGATTGCGAGGAGCAGACCCAAATTCTCTCCATCTCCATCTCCATTCCGAGCAGTCCAGTCCAGCAGCAGGGTTGCCAGGTTTTCACAAGAAAACCCACCCAATTGCTACTTAAAACTAGCCCAAAAGTAGCATTAAAAATCCCCCATTAAAAATTGTGTTCCGGGGGTAAAATACATGTTTTTTTGGCAGGGTTCTCCTGGTAAAGTTAGCATTCCAGGGGCTAAATATTATGTTATGTGTCGCTTCAACCCGCGGACATAAAAAACAACCTGCGGCAACAATGGTAAAACAGTGGACTTGGCAACACCGTCCAGCAGCAACAGCAACAAACCCGCACTGAAGTGTATTTTACAAATTCAAATATTGCCGCATTAAGAAATGACAGGTTTTACGGCAGGAAAATCGTACGCTCATTGGCTCTCGCTTGTATTCGTCACATATTACGACATGCCATGTTACGTTTTATATCCTTTTATATTTGCTATAAAATGGGTAGGTTAAGGTTTGGGGGTAGGTTAAAGGGGCTAAAAATCTAAATCGCTTATTAATAAAATGATAAAAAATGCATATTTGCTATAAAATGGGTAGGTTAAGGTTTGGGGGTGGGTTAGGGGGGCTAAAAAACTAAATTTCTTATGAATAAAATGATAAAAAAGGCATTTATACGAATATCTTAATGAAATAAAAGATATGTAAATATTTTACGTTTTCTAGCTAAAAATATGTAGCTATTTGTACATTTTAAATGTTGAAATACGTTCAAATTGTTTTAGCATCAATAAAATGTGCCTCTAAATATTACGTATAAATACCTATGTATAAACAATGAGACCAGGCTGAACATTATACACTATACCCTTCAAAAGCTTGAGTAGGTATAATTTTGGGGGGTGGGGATTATAGAAATTAATATTTTTATATAGCAAGGATGCTTTAAATTGATGAACAGTGATTATAAAGATATTACAAACGTTTTCTATTTATTCTGTTCTATTTTACTTTATATATCTTTCTAAAATAAATTCGAATCTTGTGCACCAAATCAGTGTATCAGAATGATTTCTATAGGAACATGTGACACTAAAAGTTATTAGCAATTCTATTTATTTCTGTCTTATTGAGCCTAATTGACCCTTCAGGGAGTGTGATTGACAAGCAATCTGACCAATCATAATGTTGACGTCTTTCCATGATTGAAGCAAGATACCTCCTGATGTTCACTCATGTTTATTTCATGCTAAAACTAAAGAGGAAGAGATGATCAGTTCACATGCAGCTTGAACTGAGGCGCTACAGTGGTCTGTCATGACACAAAAGAGTCACAAAATGGTATTTGTTTGAATTGCTTAAAAAAAGCAAAACATTTATAAGCTGAGACTTTGTTTTATACCGACAGTAACCTGCTCTGTCTTATCTGCCAGCGCGCTGTCTCCTCTTTGCTCTGCTATGTATTTTTTTACTGCGTGAGAACACAATGTGCCGCGTGAGAGCACCATAGTAACAGTAATGAAGGGGGGTGGGTCTTTGTCAATTTGGTCTCTAATTTGACCCATGTGAACAGATGCACCATCATTATACTGAGATATGCTATTGAGATACATTTTGGGGTTTAGTTTACAAAACGTGAATTGAGTAGCACTATTACTCACTACTTTCTGTAATTGTTATTTTCCACTGCTTCATGTACAAACAGAATGAAATTTACAGTCTGCTTACAGTGACAATTATAGAGATGGCATGTATGAGTGCACCGTCTCCATTGTGTTATTATGATTTGCAGTGATTGTAAAAAAACAAACAAACAAAAAAAGGTCTACTTATTGACCACTACATCTATGTCAAATTACCTTAAAGCGGCTTGACGTCTCAAGAAGTGAGAAAAAACATACATTTAATTATGACCTGTGATCCACTACTACTATAGACAACACACTTCAACAAAGCCCACTTATTGAGAGCAGGCAGCAAAGAATGAGTAATTAGCTGTTAACACAGGATGTGTTCTCGCATTGAAAAACAACTAGACGGTGTGCAACTGAATGGAATGGAATAAACGCAGGGGTCTTGGGATGTGCTTTTAATCATTGAAGTGTTATTAACTTGACACACTGATGTAAAAATGTGCTCATTGTTTGAGATGTCAAATAAAAACGTGGAGAAACAACAATTGACAATCTGACGCATTTACATAAACCAGCAATAGAAAAAAAAAAAATTAATCAATCAATATATTTTTTTATTTCTTTTGATCAACTAAATATACTTGAAATGTACTAGACGTGCACAGGTCAAACAAGTTCCTTGGTTTTCAGGATTTTTGTGTATTTGAACCCTTTCCAACAATAACTGATTTTGAGATCCATCTTTTAACATTGAGGACAACTGAGGGACTCATATGCAACTATTACAGAAGGTTCAAACGATCACTGATGCTCCAGAAGGAACCGTGATGCATTAAGAGCCGAAAGGTTAAATTTTTTTTTGAATTTGAAGAGCAGGGTAAATTTAACTTATTTGACTCCTGGGGAACATGTAAGTATCTTCTGTAGCTTCTGAAGGCCTTCACTATGAAAATATTTTGGCAAAATAAGAAAAATGTAATCTTCATTGTGTTCATAAGTTATATTCCTGGCTCTTAATGCATCGTGCCTTCTTCTGAAGCTTCAGTTAGCGTTTGAACCTTCTGTAATAGTTGCATATGAGTCCCTCAGTTGTCCTCAGTGTGAAAAGATGGAGGAAAAGGGGGACTTGAAGGATTTTTTTTTGAAGTAAAGTAGGTTAGTTTCACTGTTCAGGACAAGGGACTCAAGAACAACTATCACTAAACAAACAAACAAACAAACCAAAAAAAACACCGCTGTGGATCATTCAGGTAACAAACAGTATTAGGAATCAAGTGTCATTATTTTCTCTTGTGGACTATGTAAACGTTTTTTATGTGAAATATCTTATCTTAGATTCTGCAAGGTGTATGTAAACTTTTGACTTCAACTGTATAATAACTGCTATATAAATAAATCAGATCAAAACATAAGAAAAAAAATAAATCTCAAATATGTTTAATTAGTCTTAATTACATTTTCCTTATTAGCGGATATTGGCATTTTTGCTTAACTGCAATCAATTTGATCAATTAATGAGCACGTTATGTAAAATGTTTAATCGAATGACAGTCCTAAACATGTAATGCAATTTCCAAGGGTACCTTTCAGGTTTAAGTACAACCTCCATGCTTCAGAGTTTCTTTCAGCCAGCTTCTGCAGGACAAATCAATAGAGGTGCTCTATAAAAGGTATTATTAGCTGTAATGGGGAAATGAATTTGGATGTGATCTATTATCTTGTTTTTGTTTGTTTGAGAATGTTCTAGATGCCCTAGATCCAACTAAGCATAGAAAAATGGTGTTGTATTAAACCACACTCAGGCTTAATTATCTGTCCTAAAGCCAAAAAAGAAAAAAAAATAAACAATGTACTAAATGTAACCGCATCATAAATCATGCAAATTAAAAGGGTCACTAAACGCTCACAAAATAGTTTACAAACAATTTATGAACTAAATGCTAAATAGTAGGCCTACAAAATTACACATCCACTGATTTTTATAGCTTACAAATTTGGATGGCAATCAAGCTAACTGGCCAATCAGCAGCCTTTCCATCAGCCAATCACGGCAGTTGGGGACCTCAGGACTGAACACAACGTTTGTCAAGCTTGAATCCCATTTTACATCTAAGGCTGGTGAGAGATATGAAAGACTCCCAGTGGGCTCCCAGCGTGCTAACGATACCATATCATGCACCAGCAGGGCTGCCTGATTTTAATAACAGTTACAAACAAGGTGATTAGCACAACCATAGCAGCTGTGGATGCTGCCACAGAGACGGAAGAAATAATCCCCCAGAGCCTCAACACAGACACACACACACACACACACACACACACACACACACACACTCGCAAGAGCTGAATAAGAAATGTGACGGCACCAAACTCTCCATTAATGTTCCAAAGCTGAACCTTTAGGCAAACGGTGTGAGGCATTTCATTGGTGAACTAACAGGTCTGCTAGGAGCATAAAGTCAGAATTCAGAGGAACAGAATGCAATAAGCTTCTCCAGGCTCAGGTTGAACTAAGAGGACTGAATTCAATGAGCAGGCAGATAACATTTACAGAGGCAGGAGGAAACTATTTGCACATCAGGTAGGGCATTACCAGTTCATATAAAACAGCTCTCATAGTCAAATAAGAGGGAGGTTTTTAAAGCAGAAGGAGCATTTATTTTTGCTGTGACAATGCAATTATTCTTCTGTAGTGAGGTGTGAAAGAAAAGAATCACTGCAACTCTTTTGTGGTGTGTTGTTTGTGCTATCTGACAGTTGTGTGCGGTGTATAAATATAAAAGACCTGTGTTTTTATAACACGTGCATGAGATTTCTCTGAAGTGGGAGTTGCCTGCATTGACAAGACACCTAAAATACATAAAAGGAGAAAAAAAGGTTCTGGCATCTACACAAAGGAAAAAAAGAAAGGATTTTAATATAAGGCGACCTTTCGTGGAATTTATAGAGAATGTCAGGAACTATGAGCTCCCTGCTGGGAAGTGAAGGGCCAAACGTGGTCTCTAAGAGACAGCCGGCATGCTGTGATTTCAGATTTAATTTGAAGAAATATGAAGCATTTAGCTGACTCACAGTGTTACTTCTTTTATTTTGGAATTAGCTCCTCTATACCTCGAAAATTCAGGGTCGGATGTGATTTGCACTGATTAGTGCTGCCACATTGGGTCAGTAACTATACATTTCCCCGTCAAATGACTAAACAGTTGGCTTTATATACAGTTTTATCAAAAGTTTACATACACCTTGCAGAATCTGTAAAATGTTATTTTTATTTATTTATTTTTTTACCAAAATATGAGGGATCAATATGCATGTTTGTTTTTTTTTTTATTTAGTACTGACCTGAAAGATATTTTCACATAAAAGATGTTTATGTGATGTCATATAGTCCACATAGAAAATAATAGGTGCATTTTTAAAAATGACCCAGTTCAAATGTTTACATACACTTGATTATTAAACTTGATTAATTAATACTGAATGATCCACAGCTGTTTTTTTTTTTTTTTTTACTAATTGTTGTTCATGAGTTTGTCTTGAATCCTAAATTCTTTGGTTTTTCATCATTTTTGTGTATCAACAATGAGTGTATGATTTTAAGATCCATCTTTTCACACTGAGGACAACTGAGGGTCTCATATGCAACTATTACAGAAGGTTTATATGCTCACTGATGCTTCAGAAAGAAACACGATGCATTAAAAACTTGAATTGAATTTGAAGATCAGGGTAAATTAAACTTATTTTGTCTTCTGGGAAACATGTATGCATCTTCTGTAGCTTCTGAAGGGCAGTAAATATAAATACATAAATATATTTAGCCAAAATAAGAAAAATGTACACATCTTCTCTCGTGATGCATTGTGTTTTCTTCTAAAGCATCAGTGAGCATGCATATGAGCTGCATATGAGTCTCTCAGTTGTCCGTTGTTGAAAAGATGGTTCTCAAAATCATACAGTCATTGTTACAAAATACACAAAAATGCTGAAAAAAGCAAAGAATTTGTGGGACCTGAAAGATTTTTCTGAAGAACAGTGGGCAGTTTATCTGTTCAGGACAAACAAGGGACTCATGAATAACTATCACAAAAAACAAAAAACAAAAAAACAAACAACAACTATGGACCATTCAGGTAACCACATAATATTAAGAATCAGGTGTATGTAAACTTTTGAATGGGGTCAGTTTTTATAAATTTAAGTATTAGTTTTTCTTTTGGACTGTATGTAAATGTCTTTTATGTGAAATATCTGAATCAGGTCAACACTGAATGAAAAAATTACGCATTTTGTATGACCCCTCTTAATTTGGTAAAATAATTAACATTTTACAGATTCTGCAAGGTGTATGTAAACTTTTGACTTCAATTGTAGTGACAACAGAACTGTTATACAATTAATCTACAGTTCTACAGATCTCCAGTCTGAACGACTGCTAGCAGCCTTAAGTCAGAGCCAGAATGCTTATGGTTGTAATTTTCATTCAAAGGGCAACAAGAAAAGCTTTCAGTAGCTGTGGTAATCGTATCAGTATTTTATTTTCCGAGTTGCGTTGCAGTAAAAATAACAACTTTACGCTAGTAGCTCACCGAGTGCAACCATTTAACGAAACTGAAATAATGGCACCCCCATAGTGCAAAATAAGTATACAATGATGTGGATTTTAAAATAAGGAAATCTTGCATAGGTTTTCTACTGCATATTTCAGTAAAAGACATTTACATTATATTAAGCCATACAAGTCTTAATACCTGGGGTTCCATATAAAAGTCATTTAGTGTGACTTTGAACATGTGACTTTGAATTGCTGCTAATGGAGAAGCATGCTTTTCAGTACAGCATTTGGCTAAATGCCTCATGCTAACCAGCTAAACCTTGACCGCTTGTCTATATCACTGAAAACCCTCTGTGATTTTATCTCATTTTATCCTCCATTATGTTCCTTACTGCTGCTTTTCGGCAGCCGTGTAATAAGATTCATCCTCCAATCACCCATTTGTTCAATACCTAAACCGAATGAGAAGGTTGCCAGAATCTGTAAGTGAAAGAGACTTTTTTGTATGGTGCATATCAACACAAGCAGTGTGAAACTTACAGTGAAGATACACATATTTTCATGTTCTCTATCCCACATCAACCAGCAGATATTTTCTCACCCCACATACTCTTTTAACCCAGCATTGAACTTTGCTAAAATGGCACGGTGCATTGTGAGCCATTTACACAAGGCAAACACTGACCAACAGAATAATCTGAATGACTAGTCAACTAGTAAAAATGAGCAGTCGTGCAGGCCCTAATCTGATGCTAATGAAGGCAATCCAGTGACGTGGTTTCCTAACCTGGAGCTACGATTTGAGATGTGACAGCTCTAATAAGGCTCTATGACACACCATGTGGTCAACAGCGTGATGAGTCAGGGTTTACACCATGCATATGGACAAGCATCTGCAGATGTGTGGAGTTCTGGCACTGAGATGCAGAGCTGGACTAGTTAGCTTACCGAACAGCGTTGTCCATGCGGGATACGGTGAGGTACGCTGCCAGGTTGGCTGTGTAGGATGAACAGACAATGAGGGTAAATAGCCACCAGCTTCCCATTGCAATCCTGAGAGCCATTGAACTCATGAAGGATTCACCACCTGCAAACACAAGGAAGAAGAGAAAACATTCAATGAATTGCTTGTCATTGTTTACACCAGTTCAAAGATACATTGATACACAAAGAATGGAGAACAATGCAGTGTTTTTAGACAGCAGGGTTCATGCTAACCAGCTAAACCTTGACCCCTTGTCTATATCACTGAACCCATCTGTGATTTTATCTCATTCAGCTTTCCATTATTTTTCTTCCCGCCGCTTTTTGGCAGTGACACAGCACTGCAGCCATGTAATAAGATTCATTCTCCCATCACCCGTTTTTCTCAGAAAAGCTCAACACCTTATAAGCCTGTGCTGAAATGTCAACACAATATTCCTCTCCAGCGCACACAGCCTTGGAAATGTCATCACTGACACAGAGATGGTGAGAATAAAACGGGAAGGGAAAAGATCTGCTGCTATCATGCTCAATGGAGCTCGTTAGGGACTTTAAGTTTTCTTTTGGGACTCTGAGCCAAATTATCCGAGATCTGAAATGTCCCTTTAGGCCTAAAAGGATATCCTCAGAGTCTGTAATTGAAAAGGTCAAAGGTTAAGTGTGGAACCATGCTCATTATAGGGTTGAGAGTGCACTAGTTCTAAACTGAACCTCCCATGAAAAAAAGTGCTTTTTTATATGCCCAGAAATAAAATTTAACCCTTAACTGTCACGCCCATTTTTGAACATAGACATGAAAATGCAGTATTTAAACTTATTCTTTTTTTAATTCATGAATGAAAACATTTTGTGATATGATTTTGATGTACATTTTCCATCATAGTGCAATGTCTGATTTTAAAATGGTTTTCAAAGGAAGAATTTTGAGATTTTACGTTTTAAAGCGATATATCATTTCTTATGATTTCTAAAGTGGCAACAAAGAAAGTCTATTTGTGACAAAGACCAAAACTCCTGTTATGAAGTAGATTTTTGAGGTGCACTCTTGCCATAAATTAATCTGTTACTTTTCTTACATAATTTGTAACACAGAAAAATTGTAAAATATCTATTTAGGAGTCTTAGACCTTTCCAACGATATATAGTTTGTCATGATTAAATTAGGATTTATTTGTAAAATGGAGAAGTAAACAGGCGTCCCACAGGTGGGACGGGTGACAATTAGGGGGTTAAATATATTTGAATCAAGTTTCTTTGGAAGGTTCTAAACATGCACAACCACACCAACATACCATATAGTTTACTTACCTGATCTCATGTGATAAAAGTTTTTCGTAAGACGTGTAATACATATACGTAATATTTACATATCACTGCAGTTTCCAACAGAAATGAACACTAGAGGCTGTAAAACAAGATAAAATGGCATGCTTGTGATTGCGTTTTTACATCTCATTCACTTTTGTTCATACTGTCGGGTAGGTTTAGGTGTAGTGCAGAAGGTACGTTATTTTTAAAACGTTACGGAGCATTAGAGTTATAGCGCCACTCAACAGACATTTCAAGTCATTTTGCAGTGACATGTACAAAACAAACATCACATAAAACGTTCCATATGTATATTCATCCAACACGTTCTCATTCCCAACTTGTTACATATTGACGCATAATCAGGACCCCCTTGGCATCACATTTTGACACACAGGGTACCCCTTCAGCGTCATTTTTCGATGTGCAGGGTCCTCCTCTGCTTTAAATAAGAGACCCTTGGCGTCAATAAGCTGACGCAAAACTCACTGGGAATTGTACCACCATGATTAAATTATATATTGGGTAATAATATTGCTATTATTGCATATATATTGGGGTGTGCTTTTTTTTAAATGCACAACAGTTATATTTATATTACACTATTTACACATTTATGAGCACGTAACCCAACCCCTGCCCCTAAACCTAACCATTTGTCAATAAAACACAGATATAACAGGCAGATACAATTACAGTCGAAATGTATATAAAAAATATGAATATTCCAAGTCTCCCGAGGCAAAACGATTGATTTGTGAGAGAAACCGATCACTGTCTCCATCCGCTGTAAAGCTCATCCCGTTTACCTCAGTCCGCGCACAAATTCAAAAGATGTCACTAGAAGAAGCCTTATGTCAGCCTTGGTTGTGAAATTCTCTATTGGCTCTTGTGTGTCTCGTGACCGATTGGGTCAAGCTGTTGTGAAATGCCATTGGCTCTTGTGTGTCTTGTGACCAATTGTGTTATGCTAATGTTTGGGAGTATCTTTTGAATGAGATAAGCGTGTAAGCGTGTTAATGTAGCACGATCATTTTCAGTGATTAAAACCTTATGTTTAACTCTCTTGTTCGCATAAATTTATCCTATGGTTTCAGAAGACTTGGAATGCAACACGACTTCAGTTTGTGCCTGTACTTATATTTGCCTGTGTTATATTGTTCAGAAGTGGGTAGGTTTAGGGTAGGGGTGGGTTTATGTGCTCCAATCAAAGTAAACATTTATATAAAATTATTTCTATCTTTTACAAATGCATGCAAACCATTAAATTAAGACAAACAACTGAAAACTGGACCCTGCACGTCGAAAAATGATGCTGAAGGGGCACCCTGTGTGTCAAAATGCCATGCTAAGGGGTCAAAGTGTCAATATGTGACAAGTTGGAACAGGGTTGCCAGGTTTTTACAACAAAACACTTGCCACTCAGTGGACATTTCACATTAATTATGTCAAGAAATGTAGGTAACAGTAAATGTAAATGTTAGTAAATGTATGTACTAACAGTACATAATTTGCGTGTTGCAAAAAAGTTGCCACAGGTACGTTTGCATTGACTACTCTAAAATACGAGACGCCAATGTTTTAAGTTCAGGACACAGAATAGGATACATGTTTATTTGATAACTGTTTTATTTTTAATTTTGGGTTTTTGTATATGCTTTGTTTTTTTAAGATTGACTTATTTCAAAAAAATAAAAAATAAAAAAAAAATAAAAATATCTTATGATTTTAAATCAGTATTTAACCTCAGAGCGATCTTAAAGTAAAAAGAGGTCCTAAAGTCTGATTTTGTGGTGAATGTGCTTTAAAATATTTTTTTTATAATCCTAATTTAAGTAATGAAGGATTTTAAAAGTCTGACAGTAAGTGTTGAATACTGCTATAAGGTTAACCTTAGCTTTAAATGTTTGAAAATTAATAATGAGAAATGCAGAAAAGTAATCAAATGTAATGTTACATTAATAAAGTAATTGAAATAGTTACACTACATATTACATTTAAAATAGGGTACCTTGTAATCTGTAACCTATTACATTTCCAAAGTAACCTTCCCAACAAGTTTAGTTTGTGGATTTCACAATACAGTTATAATTTTTTTTTCCATCAGTGATTAGCTGCATTTATAACATACTAGCAGTACTAGCAGAAAACTATGCCAAAATTATCAGAACTGAACAAAAATAATATTTTGTAACATTATAAATGTCTTTACTGCTGCTTTTGATCAATTTAATGTATTCTTGCTGAGTAAAAGTATTTTTTTTTTTAAATTGCACAATAGCATATCTCTAGTCCAAATGGCCACTTGAAAGGACTGATGAAATTTGCACACCAACAACAAAAATTGCTTGCTCATAAACAGACAGTTCTGAAATGAAAATTCTGCCATCTTTTACAATATCTTCTTTTGTGTTCGGCAAAAGAAAGAAAGTCATACAGGTTTGTAACAGCATGAGGTAAGAAAATTATTTTAGGTTAATTTTAGGTGAACTGTCCCTTTATGGCTTCACTTGTTTGCTGTGTTTTCATAAAGTGTTACTTTTTAATGAGAGTTGCTACTAGGAGCCCTGACACAATTTAAACAGTATAGTGCACCTGCTATCATATGGCTGTCCTTTATTAGTGACATGTAAATGTTTATTTAAAAAGGTGACCCAAATGCAAAGCCTATTTTCATAATTACTAGACATGTTTCATTATCAATTTACGGGTCCAAGGCTTATAATTACAAACTGGCAAACAGCTGTAGAGAAAAAATGTAAATGTCATTCAGCAGCTGCTGTAAATTGCTTGCACCTTGGTCTAACTTGCTACATCTGAAAGCGCACAGAGACACTTAAAGTCAGCTCGGTGTTGACAAGTAGTATGCAGAGCGGAAAAGTGGAGCAATTTATCTAAAAACTCAACCAAACACAAAACACACTCGCTCATCTCTTCATAGGCACCTTTAGACATGCAGCTGTGAGCTACAGAATTCCTATAGAATCATATATTTTGTCAAACAGACAAAATGTAGGACTCTAGGGATTGTCTCTAAGTTGTACTTAAGAAACATGTTAAAAATATTATATATTCTGCTGAAAAGATATTTTCTTAAAATAAAAGTATTAAAACGCTGTTGTAGCGGTGCTCCTGCAGACGAGAATGTCAGCAACTGATTGCAGCATCCAAGTGAGGTGACTATTCAGCAGTACCTCATCCCTCATGTTCATGTGACATGACCCAGCTCACCTTGCTGTACAAAGGCTCCATAGACGATCCAGATGGCACTTTGGAAGGACGTCGTGACAGAAGGAGGCTGGTGGGGCCCAGGAGGATTCTGGGAGCGGACAGACTGGACGCGTCGGAGCAGAAAGACCATGACACCCACCACAGGAATGGCAGCAGCAATGCAGGCCCATACTGCCAGGTCAAACGGTGCCAGCAAGGAGAAGATGTTGAGTCTCTCTTCTGTTTTAGTCATCAGGATTCCCACAGAATAATCCAGATAACGTTTACTGAAGTCCACCACATTCTCTCGCTCAGGAGTGATGGTGATGGCTGAAATAGCCACATCTGCCCTCTGTATAGTAACACATGAACATGCAGTCTGAGATAACAGTCACATAAGTGAAATGTGGCTGAATAAGTTACAAGAAAGTCATTTAGAATAAACAAAGTAAACAAATTAACTGACTAAGATCTATATGCAGTTTCACACTAAAAAGACACACTATATACAAGTTACACATGGAGTAGTCTTTATGAATGTGAATCTCACCTTTCCAATTAGTTCTCCAATCAGTCCATTCCAAGACCCGTTGGCTTGAGGAGATCCGTATTTCCCATCAGCCACTTGATACATTTCATACTTAAAGCCCAGGATTTTGGCCAGGGCGTCTAGAACATCGATGGAAAATCCTTTATATCTTTTGGGCTGACCTAGAATGTTTTCTGCCACCATTATGAACGGCTCCTCCTGAAGATAACAGAGAAATTTAGGGGTTCATTTGATTCACTTGTTTATTTATTAGTATTAGTATTATTTATATAGTATTTTATACTTTGGTAACCTGATTTCGAACTAAATTAAGCAGCGTTGAAAGGATGAATATGCTTGTTCTGTGTATACATACAGTTAAAGTCAAAAGTTTACATACACTTTGCAAAATCTGCTAAATTGTAATTATTTTACCAAAATAAGAGGGATCATATAAAATGCTTATTTTTTATTTAGTACCGACCTCAAAAAGATATTTCACATAAAAGATGTTTACATATAGTTCACAAGAGAAAATAATAGTTGGATTTATAAAAATGAACCTGCTCAGAAGTTTACATACACTTGATTCTTGACACTTACTGTGTTGTTACCTGATTTTTATTTATTTTTTTATTTTTTTTTGTGATAGTTGTTCATGAGTCCCTTATTTGTCCTGAAACTGCCAGCTGTTCTTCAGAAAAATCATTCAGGTTCCACAAATTATTTGTTTTTTCAGCAACAATGACTGTATAATTTTGAGACCCATCTTTTCACACTGAAGACAACTGAGGGACTCATATGCAACTATCACAGAAGGTTCAAATGCTCAAGATTAGGGACCAGTTGCATAAACTTAGCCTCTATGTTAAGACAGTGTCTTAAGTACTAGTTTTACCAACTATCAGTTAACCAAAGGGTAATCAGTCTTATTTTTTAGACTAATCTACATTTTTCTGTAATTGAATTAAAAAATATATGAGCAGTTTTAAACAAAAAAATGATCTGACTAACTTTTTAAGACTAGTCTAAACCTTTTATGCAACCGGCCCCAGGGTAAATTTGATTTATTTTGTCTTTTGGGATACATGTAAGCAGGGTGCGATTTGTGAAAAAAGCAGAGGGGGGGATGCTTTTGAAAACTAACGTTAGTGTAATCTGTTAACATTGCACATTATATACATCTTTTTAGACAAGTACCAGATAATGATGTCATGAAATGTGATCACAATTTCATAAAAACATTAGTTAGTCCTATTAATTGTAACGATTTCATTTCAAACAACGAATAAATTATATAAAGCGAGCAAAGATCAACCACTGTGTTGCAAAATGATTCACTGTTTCGAAGCGCTCCAATCAGATCGCGAATCATTTGATTCAGAACGGGATATCAAAGCGCGTATGGCGAATCATTTGGTTCAGAGCCGGACTTTAAAGTGCGTATCGAGAATCTTTTGATTCAGAACCGGACTTTAAAGCGCGTATCGCGAATCATTTGACTCAAAAGCGACTTCAAAGCGCGTATGGCGAATCATGTGATATAGAACAGGACTTAGGAGCGAGTTCGCGGGATGTTTTTATCCCCACCGGGGATAATAATAATTCAGCAGAGGCAGGGATGCATAGACCAGAGGGGGGGAAATCCCCACCATCCCCCCCAACAAACCGCACCCTGCATGTAAGTATCTTCTGTAGCTTCTCAAGTGCAATACTAAATGAAAATAAATAAATACATAAATATTATATCCAGGTAAAATAAGAAAGATTTACACATCTTCATTCTGTTCAAAAGTTTTCACCCCCCACCTCTCAATGCATCGTGTTTCCTTCTGATATGCTTATTTGGTGCTCAAGAAACATTTTGGTTATTATTTGCTATGTTGAAAATGGTTGTGCTGCTTAATCTCTTTGTGGATACTTTTTTTGCAGGATAAGAACATTTATTTGACATAGAAATAGTTTGTAACATTATATATGTTTTAGTGTCACTTTCACTCAGTTTCATGCACCGTTGCTTAATAAAATATTAATTTCTCTTTTAAAAAGTTGTATTGACATGCATCCCACACGCTGTGTTTAATCTTATTCTCAGTATAGAGAAGAGGATTAATTTGTAGATGTGTTCAGACAATGGCATTAGAATCTTAGATTTCCCATAATTTACTTGTATTTCCCACGGCATCTTGACGGTAATGGACAGGCTTAAAAGCTGACATAGCTATTATTTGCCGTTAGTGTCAGACAGACTTAGATTGAATCTTATCATTTATTCATTTGAAGCGGAAGCAAAGATGAAAGAAGAGAATAGTCTGACTAATAAGTCTGGACATATTTTTGCAAATAAAAGATTTAATATTGATCGCAAGCCTTATTTTTGTGGTGAATCTGTCTGTTTAGGTCGTGACTTGTGGTCACAATGGCTTTCTGTCGTATTCAAAGCAGTGGCTGACGTGACACTTTTACCAGTGAAAGCTGGGACCCTATGGTCTCAGGTTAATCTAAATGAAGTGTTTCAGCTGACCTGTTACGCCAGGGCCAGGGAAGCGTGCAATGCCTCATCAGACAGAAATTACCTTTTTAAATTCACCTGGGCAATTTGCAGTAAGGCATATCGCCACCAAACAAGATTGACTGTTTGTGAAGCAGGCCCTGTGCACTCAAATACAGACAGATGAATCTGAGATCTGAGACTCAAGCCAGTGCACTGTAATTGTATTTAGAAAGACCACAACAATGATAGACTGGAGAATAAATAAAGAGCAAACCCTAAAGGAATCCCTGGCGAAAGCCATCAAGAGTCCGCATGACTGAAATACTAATGTCTGATGAGAGACAAGACAAAAACCACACAGCGTAACCATGTGATAACCTATACTGTTTATGACAATCATAAACATGTCACTGTGATCCATGATATATTGCAGCAACAAGATCTCAGTTTGATTCTGATTTCAGTTCGATTAGATTTTTTTTCATACAATAGGGCAGATGTCAGAAATGTATTTCCTTATTACTGCAAGGTTTAAAATTGTTATGAAATTATATTTGAAAATTGCATTTCTTATTATAAAACGGCATAAAATGATTTTAAACTCAAGTATACTAAGTCAAAAAGTCTGCCTTTTTTGAATGGTTCATTAAAAGATTCACAATAGTCATGTTTATGAATAGAGCTACATCTGTTGTGCAGTATGTTTTTAATTCTCAAACCTGCATTCAGCCTAATTTTACAATCACAGTCATTCAAATGAAAGTCAGAATTAACTGGAAAATCAGTATTTGTACTCAGTCCTAGCCACAGTTAGTATGCTGTTAGATGAACACTGCTATTCAAAAGTTTGGGATCAGTATTGGGATCAAAAATACAGAGAAAAACAGTAATATTGTGACATTTCATTACAGTTTAAAATAACAATATACAATATTTTACAATATAATTCATTCCTGTGATGCAAAGCTGAATTTAATCAGGCATTACTCCAGTCTTAAGTGTCATGATTCTTCAGAAATTATTCTAATATACTGATTTATTATTTTTGTTGAAAACAAAATCTTTTTTCAAGATTCTCTAATGAACAAAAAGTTTAAAATATATAGAAGTCTTTCAATTGACACATCCTCAGTGAATAAAATTATTACTTTCTTTCAAACAAACACAAAAAAGAAAAAGAAAGAATAAAAATGTAATGACCACAGACTTTTAAATGGTATATTGTTACAAAAGCTTTCTATTTGAAATAATTGATTATTTACTTTTAAAAGTATCACAGGTTCCAACTAAATGATAAGCAGCATAACTGTTTTCAACATTGATAATAAATCAGCACATTAGAATGATTATTGAAGGATCATGTGACACTGAACACTGGAGTAATGATGCTGAAAGTTCAGCTTTGAATTACAGGAATAAATTACATTTTTAAAATATATTTACATTGAAAATAGTTATTTTACACTGAAATAATATTTCCCAATATTACTGCATTTTATGAATTTTTGATCAAACAAATGCAGCCTCGATGAGCATAAGAAGCTTTTTTATAAATGCATTAAAAATCTTACTTTTGCATGTTTGCAATGTTTTTTTTCCTGCATTTCACATAATTTAAATAAGTAGGAAAGGTTACAGGAAAAGTATTTGTTATTTATGGAATACAGTTCATACAATCCAATCTATACATCTTTGTTGGAATAACACTCCTGGAATAGTCAGATTTGATATTAGCATTAAGGTCAGAGTTAGGCTTAGGAATGGGGTTAGTGGCTTAAACAACATTCTTTCATCAAGAATTAGTGTTAGGGGGGAGGAAAAATGATTGCTTGACAAAAATGTTATTCCATGAACATGCCCTACTTACTGTTTGAACATGATGTTATGCTTTTTATTCTACAGTGACTATAAAAGTAAGCTGACATCAGTAAGACAGTGATTGTACCAACGGGGAGCTGAATCAGATTTACTGAAATACGCACCAGTAAGGTCACCACTTTTAGAGTAATTCCTTGCATGCCATGCTCAGCCCGGTTCTCCCTCAGACTGCCATTCAGCCCACGATCAGAGTCCCATGTCGCCAGCTGGGAGACGAAAGAAGAGAGATTGTGATTTAGCTTTGATCAAGTTTGAAACAGCAGAAATGATTGCAAAGAAAAGGGAGAGGAGGAAAAAAGATTAAGGAACAGGACAGTTGCTGAAAGCCAGGGATGACCTTACACGACCCAAGTTTTTGTCCCCAAACATTTAACCCCTCACCGCTAAACAGAAATCAGTAGCTCATTCAGGAATCATCTCTGAGGTTCAGCTATTTGTGCTTTTGTTACACGCCCAGGTGAAAATGTTCACATAATTGTGTGAGGTGGTCTCCTAGGCAACAGCTGTCAAATTTCCCCCTTCTCTTTTAAAACTAAAATGCAACACACACCCAAGTGCATGCGCACATACACACACCTTCTCTTTGTCGATATGCTTTCACAGGTTGTTGATTACAGTCAATATCAGCACAGAGAACAAATAAAACAGAAAACAATACAAAAGAACAACTCTATGAAAAGTTTCTTAATTTCTGAAGGCCATGAAGCTGAACTCGTGCCACTACAACAACAAAAAATCTTAATTTGTAATGTAATCATTCCTGAAGGACATACAAATGATTAAAAGAAAACTAAAGTTTGAAGTAAGATTAAGTTTTAGCTTTTTGTATGGAGTAAATGACATGCACATCATGCATCATTTTGTTTTCAGTCTTATTCTTTATGCAGATAGATGTCAATAAAATCCAAAAGCAATTTTTTATGCAAATATTATTATGTCGTTGCCTTGTGGGCAGCACTTTGGCATGTGGCACAGCTGCGCCTCAGGCAGCCCCACATTAGAGTACCAGTTCCAGGTTCTGTTTCATTCTCCCCTCTCCCAATGTTTCTTTCTCTTTCCTGCTGTCCTTTCCATGAAAAGTGAAAACCTAATTGATATATATAATGATGTCAAAAGTTTTCATACACCTTACAGAATGCACTACAACTAATTATTTTACTGAAATAAGAGGGATCATACAAAATGCATGTATTTTGTAAATTTAGTACGTACCTGAATAAGATATTTCACATAAAATACGCTTACATGTAGTCCACAAGAGAAAATAATAGTTGTATTTATAAAAATGACAAAAGTTTACATACACTTGATTCTTAATACTGTGTTGTTACCTGAATAATCAAATTTTTAGTGATAGGTGTTCATGAGTCTCTTGTTTGTCCTGAACAGGTAAATTGTCTGTGTGCTTCAGAACAATCCTTCAAGTTCCACAAATTATTTGGTTTTTCAGCATTTTTGTGTATTTGAACCCTTTCCAACAATGACTGTGATTTTGAGATCAATCTTTTCACACCGAAGACAACTGAGGGACTCATATGCAACTATTAAACTGATGCTCCAGAAGGAAACACGATGCATTAAGAGCTGGGAGGTGTATACTTTTTGAATTTGAAGGCAAATTTGGGGCAAATTTAACTTATTTTGTCTTCTGGGCAACATCTTCTGTAGCTTCCAAAGGGCAGCACTAAATGAAAAAGGCAAATAAGAAAAATGTACACATCCTCATTCTGTTCAAAAGTTTTCATCCCCCGGCTCTTTAGTTATTACTAAAAAAAAAACAGAAAAAGAAATAACATGCATTCTGTATGATTTACTGGCATTTGCGCCATTATTTACTGCCTCAAAACATACCCCAAACCAGATGCTAATTTGCGCTGCTCTTGGTAGATTGCATTGGTTATTATGGAAATGATCTGGTTGCGTCTGTGTTCTTTAATGTGCGCACTAACTATAGATCAGCCACAAAACTTTCCACTGCCATCGATGCTTTAATGGGATTGCACTCTAAAGGGTGAACATCTTGTCTATATAAAAAGGGAAGTTCAAATACAATTAGTATATTAAGTGGTTTGGGCTGAAATAATTGCATAGATTTCTGGAAAACTACTTCAGAGATATTACTGAATATGCACATAGGATTTATACAATACAAAATATGCATACTAATCTTCATTCAATTTTGGTTTCTTTATATTATTCCTTGAACAAAACCTCTTTCATCTTTGTGGGTATTATCCTGTCTCTTGAGTCACCACATTAGTAGCATATAAGCCAGTTGCTGAGCCATGGTAGCAATGACAAAAGAAAACTGCTTATATTCTCTCTCCACAAGCAATGACAGGGCTTCTGTAAAACAGAGCTGCACTTCAAGATGAAAGCCGTGATGCATCTATCTTTAACTCCAGGCCTATTCATCATAATCCCAATATCCCACCAGATCCATTCCTCCGCTGTGACGGATTCAGCAGGCCACCGCACTAACATCTTGGGAAGAAGTAACTCTGACCCTGAAATCATTTACGGCTCTTGTCTGGCCAGCGTTTGACCCCCACAGTCTTCTGTGAGTGACAGGATGACAGAGGCTTTAGAGTCTGCCCCACTTGACACAAGTCATATGTCTTCACACACGATCCCTGTCACAATAATAACCCCTACCTCAGCCATAATAGCAGATTCAGTTTTTGCAAGCAAGATATATCAAATAATATGATCAAAATACAAAGAATTGAGAAGAAAGAAAGACAAACATAAGATAAAAGGAATTTGGATACTTATGCTTATTTTATTAAATCCTTTTGGCATTTTCTTTTTCTTTAGTTCAGTAGTAGTGGGGATTTTCAGTGTCTTTTACTGCAGGTTATGCCTGTAGGTTCATGAATGAAACACAGGAATGTCTTCATGAGTAAAACAGTGAATCACTCACTTAAGCAATTAACTAAAAAACACTGAATCCTTCAGGAATTAAAGGAACTGTCTTCATACAAGAGTCACTGAATCATTGACTTAAGTGATTCATTCAAAAACACTGAACCATTTGGGTAGAAATAAAGTTATTGATCTTATGAGTGAGTCAACTGAATCTTTAAATGAAACAAGTAAATGGGAGCATCTGAAACAT
Source organism: Cirrhinus molitorella (assembly GCA_033026305.1). Taxonomy (NCBI): domain Eukaryota; kingdom Metazoa; phylum Chordata; class Actinopteri; order Cypriniformes; family Cyprinidae; genus Cirrhinus; species Cirrhinus molitorella. Next base: position 19,829,808 of record CM065135.1, read on the forward strand.
GCAAACTGAAGTGCAGTCTGATGAAAACGTATCTGTTGGAATTTTTTTGCAAGATGCAAAATACGTACTGCCAAGTATGTTTCATGACATATTCAATGTGAAACCTTCACTGAATGGTGCTAAAAGAGTATTTTGCCCCGGAACAGATGAACGTACATATGGTTTTATGTGCTATTGGTTTCGTACGGGTCACCGCAGTTCCGACTTGAAATGTCAGTTGAGTGGCGCTGTAACACTAATGCTCCATGATGTTTTAAAATTACATACAAATACAATCTGCACTACCCCCTAAACCTACCCATTAGTATGAACAAATGCGAATGTGATGTAAAAACACAATTGCAAGCATGCCGTTTTAGCTTGTTTTTTTAATCTCTCACCTTTCATCTCTTTTATTGTGAGTCATGTTTTTGACAGAATTCGTACCCAAAGATTTAGCATTCTAAGTTTAATTCTGTGCCGGCTGAGCTACCAAGCAAGCTTGTTATGGCCAGAGAAAATGAAACATACACTACCAGTCAAAAGTTTCCCTCTCATTTAATGTTTTTTAAAGAAGTGTCTTACGCTCATCAAGGCTGCATTTATTTGATAAAAAAAAAACAAAAAAAAAAAAACAACAGTAATATTGCAAAATGTTATTACAATATAAAATAATGTTTTTTATTTTAATATACTTTACAATATCATTTATTCCTGTGATGCAAAGCTGAATTTTCATCAGGTGTTACTCCAGTCTTAAGTGTCATGTGATCCTTCAGAAATCATTCTAATATGCTGACTTATTATTAGAATGATCAATGTTGGAAACAAATAATATATGTATATATATATATATATATATATATATATATATTGCAACCTGTGATTCTTTTTTTTTTTTTAGGATTCTTTGATGAATAACAAGTTAAAAAGAACAGCATTTATTCAAAATAGAATTGTTTTCTAACAATGTAAATATATGCTATCACTTTTTATTAATTTAACACATCCTTGGTGAATAAAAGTATTAATTTCTTAAAAAAAAAAGAAAGAATAAAAATGTACTGACCCCGAACTTTTGAACAGTAGTGTATACTGTTAGAAAACCTTTGTATTTTAAATAAATGCTGTTCTTTTTTAACCTTTTATTGATATCAAAAAATCCTGAAAAAAGTATCACAGGTTCACATGTGACACTGAAGACTGGAGTAATGATTCTGGAAATTCAACTTTAATTACAGATATAAATTAAATTTTAATATATATTAATATAGAAAAACATTGATTTACATCATAATAATAATTCACAATATTATATGTGAATGGCAGTAAAGTACTAGTAGGTCACATGACAATGACAACATGATGGATATAATATGTTGGTTATATTTATACTACAAACATAAATGCTATATAGAATTTTATTCAAAATATGTACCTACTCAAAGAATATGCAATTTCGAAATGCAGCCAATGTCTCTATAAGTGAGTCATTGAATCATTCACATAAGCGATTTGTTCAAATACTGATCCATTCAGGAATAAAACACCAGTACTGTGTTTTTAGGAGACGCACAAGAGGGATTCCACTTTGTATCTTTTTTCATTGCCTGAGCAAAAACAGAGAGTCACTGCTGATACTGTGTCTAAAATGTAAGTAAATTAATGTTAACTTCTTGTTTATTGAACTGTTGTGTAAAAGCAATATCAGACTCGCAGTTGTACAGCTGGTGTCAGTGGCCTCATCTCTGCCAATTTGGCTCCACGGCATGGGAATGTCACGGATTTTTGTGGTTTTTAAATCGAAGATATTTTGCCACACTGTGTTGAGATTGATTTGTGAATAGTGTGATTTAATCAACTGTGTTATAGACTTACTTTGGACAAAAGTTGAATCAGAAATGTAGTTGTTCAGCTGCTTTCAGAGAGCTGTAAGTTGAACAGTAAGCTGAAAAAAATTCAGCTATCTTCTCTCTCTGCTATGTTTTCCCAGGTGAAGCTGACAGGGTTTTTTTTTTCTTTGTACGTTTCCTCCAAAATTTTCTCTTTTAGCTTTTGCCTGTGCTGTTAAATAGTTAATCATGTGGGTGGGTGTTGACAGAGATGAGAGCAATGTGGCTTGTCCACTGGAGATGTTCTGTCAGTGAACACTTGAAAGCCAGATCTATCCTACAGCACAAAAGAGATCTCCATCATCTGCAAGTGTGTGTGGGGATGTGTGTGTAGAATCACACTTGCTAAACTTCAGGATCGTGTCTCTTAAAGGAACAGGTCACCCTAAAATGCACTTTCGTCAACATTTATTTACAGCCCTGATATTGTTTGAAAACGCCATGAGGGTGAGAAAACAAAAGAACTGTCAGTTTTTTGGTATACTACTCCTTTAACCAGAGCAGCAAATATTCTTAATATATGCGTATTGTCACATCAGTATTTATTTGACAGGAAGCCCATTAACAGTTACAAAACCCCTTACACAGTAGTGATACTCCAATATAAATTAAGCTTCCTGTTTACAGACAGCAAGCTGAAATCAGAGCTCCAGTAGTCCTTTTTTTCAGCATTTACATAATACATCTCTGACTGCCTTTTGTCTTTGCCGAGTGTTGTGTCGGCCGCTTTGTACTGCCAGACTCTGAGCTGGTTTGTGCCGTTTCCTAGCCTCTCATTCTCTCATCTCTTGTTTGTGATATTAGTGCTACAAGCCAAGCAGAATCCCGCCTGTGACGACGCATGAACATTTTGTCAAGACTAAAGGTCTGTGAGCCAGAAGTTTACAGCTTTTATTGTTTGTGACTTGGAGAGCTAACGTCTCTACTTGAGAGCACATGGGGGAAAGAGGAAGAGGAACAAAGAGCCAGGGAGAGAGGATTACACACAAACAATACCGTACAGTAGGAAACAGTATGAGAGACAGAGTCGTGCAGAGAGATGGGGAGAGAGAGACTTTTAAGGTACAAAGATGAAGCTGAAATTTCTTCCTTTATTGTGAGGGCTGTTGATTCTTTATGATTCTGTAAGCGGCTTTTTCTGTGATTGGTAAGAAAGAGAGAGAGATGTCTTTTAGCCTCTTTATTGAGTCTGTGAGAGAAACTCATTACCATTCATCAAATCAAATGAGACTCTCACTCCCACGAGTTATAAATTCACCTCATCTCTGCATCATCAGACTATCAAAATACATGGGAAAAAAAATCTATATCTGTCAAAACTGTTCTGCTCTTTATGTGACTCACTGAGCCAATTTAAACACATTATGATGGATATTATATTATTGTTTGAAATTTTCTAGAGTATTTACTCTATGAAGTCTGTTTTAAACAAACTGCATTGGCAGCTTTTTGGCAGTTAAAAAGTTGAAGTCAAAAATTTACATACACCTTGCAGAATCTTCAAAATGTTAATTATTCTACCAAAATAAGAGGGATTGTACAAAATGCATGTTATTTTTTTTTATTTAGTACTGACCTGAATAAGATTTTTTTCACATAAAAATATTTACATTTAGAGAAAAGAGAAAATAATAGTTAATTTCAAAAAAAAAAAAAAAAAAAAAATTACCCCGTTACATACACTTGATTCTTAACACTGTGTTGTTGCTGTGTTGATTTTTTGTTTAGTGATAGTTGTTTGTCCTGAACTGTTAAACTTCCCACTTTTCTCCGGAAATCCTTTTAGGTCCCATTAATTCTTTGGTTTTTCAGCATTTTTGTGTATTTGAACCCAACAATGACTGTAAGATTTTGAGGTCTGAAAATGTTAAATGTGAAGATTTTACACCCCTGGCTCTTAATGCGTTTCTTCTAAAGCAGTGATAAATTTGAACGTAGTAATTTTTATAAATTCAACTATTATTTTCTCTTCTAGACTATATGTTAATGTATTTTATGTGAAATATCTTATTCAGGTCAGTACAAAATAAAAAAAAAATAACATTTTGTATGATCCCTCTTATTTTGGTAAATTAACATTTTGCAGATTCTGTATGTGTATGTAAACTTATGAATTCAACTGTATAACCTCAGTTTTAGTCTATTATTAAAGGTTTATCAAGATCGTTCATTAGTCTCTAAGCATTACAAGTGTTATGACTGGTGATTTTGTGAGGCTACTTCACTTAGTGAATTCTGAACAGACTTAACAATACAAAAAGCTAAAAAACACTATTTATATATATATATACGCTAGAAAAATAAAGAGTATTTCAGGTTTTGCCCTTGCTTTTTTCCTCACACTAAGACACGTGTGTCCTTTGAGACCTATGAGGTCAGCTGTATGCTTCTTTTCACTGGATGCTCACAGGGGTGGACAGAGGCTCATTAAGGCTCTTTTTTTCTCCCGGATTCACCTGCAACCCTCTGTCAACCCATTGCCATGGGAACAGCTCAGGCAATTGTGCTGAGGTCACCCACGTTGCCTTGGACAGGCTCAAACACAATACCTGTGTTGCTCCAAACACCTACTTTTAGCCTGATGTCACTGCAATACAATTACCAGATCAGCCATTAGATCATGTATGCAGCTTTTCACTTTGGCCTCATTTTTTACAAGTATGTGCACGACAAAATGACACCTGCTTAGTTCCGACTTGCAGTGCAGTGATCTTGTTTATTAAGATCATTAAGTTGTTGAATTAACCTATTTTGCTAAAAATATCCAGTCAGTCTGAATGATGCATCACGACTGAAATAATCTCATGCTGCTGCCAATATTACATCACTAAACTATTGCTATTACTAATTCAATAATCAACTGACAGGCTTCTCAAGTTCATCAACCTTTTAGAGGTTTCTCTTCTCAGCACCTGCTCCCCACATGAAGGTGTTGGGCTGAGCTGCTCTGAACAGGACTGGGAGCGGATCCATCATGTAGAGATGCACGGTTTCCCAGTCTGGATTACACCGCATGAGAACAGACAATTTAATGAAAAGAGAAGATTAAAAGAAAGTGAGCGAGGGAGATGGGGAATGACACAGATGGAATTGGTGAGAATGAGAGAGAGAGAGAAAATAACATCTCCGTCTTCATTATGGAAGTAGATTCCTCTCGACGTCAGGCTGAAAAATAACCTCCTTATTTCAAACATCCAGTATACTAGACACATTTTCTTGCTCTGTAGCAATTGTTAGATTGTCAGGCCAACTTCTGAGTGCATATATACATATATCAGGGGCATTTCCTCCTTGGAGGCAAGGAAGGCAGTATCTCCTCAAAAAACGAAATAAAAAAATAATTCAAAGTACAAAAATAAAACAATGCCAATTTTACAAGAGTCCACTGAGTTTTAACAGACCCCCTAAAGCGTGCAGTGAATTTGGTTTGGGGTAATTGAGAATAAAAGTCACATGAGTGTTCATAGCGATATAATTAGATATGACAGGTTATGATCGGCTGTAATTCCTGCCTCTTGTGTTCGTACGTGTTCTGCATTTGCAAATCAGTCTGAATGAACAACATAATGGCGTTAATGGGAAGACTAATTTTAAAAAAGTAAACATCTCACACACTTAGACATAACCACTTTGTTACACCAAAATAAAACGTAAAATGGCCTGAAAACCCGATCTGTGGGAGTTTTTAGTAAGTAATCAGCTTGGTGAAATTTAAAGTAAAACTCTGTGTATGTGACCAGTATTTACAGAGCTTTGATTACTGATGATCTGAAAATTCAAAAATAGTTGACTATTAACTATTGTAAGTTTGCAAATAAAATATACTGTTTAAATTGTTGCAGCCTTGAGTTGATATTTTGGAATAAATGTAAAATGCTTAAAAACATTAACTTGATGAGTTCATACCTGGCTTTAAAAAACAGAATATTGGTTGCACTGTTAATGTAAAAAATATAAAATATAATGTTTTTGGTCTATTTCTGATTCTATTTCTGTCTATTTATTGTGATACATGAATTAAAAAACATTTCTTTTCTCACTACTTTATTCACTCATTTTAATATATTATAATATTTTATCAGATAAACCTAAAAAACATGTGAACATTAGATATTATATTGCTCCCCTTATCAAATAAATACATAAATTGGTTGCAACATATAACATCTTTCACAATTAAACATTGGGTATTCTGTTAATCCAATCTTGGGACTTGGGAATGAAATAATGCTAGAAAGAAAGAAAGCAAGAAAGAAAGAAAGAAAGAGGCATGGAGAGCAAAGAGTGGAAAGATGAAACCGCAGCAAGAGAGTTATGTGACATGCAGAGTGCCTCTATGCAGGCTTTAGAAAGCCCTGAGGAAAAGACATCGTTTTAAGAAGAGATCAGAGTGGAGAAATGCATATTCAGGCTGACGGACAGCAGGACGTGTGTGTGTGTGTGTGTGTGTGTGTGTGTGTGTGTGTGTGTGTTTATTAGCTGTTAGTGTGTTAGACAGTAGGGGTGTTATTGTGTGTGTGTGTGTGTGTCTGTGTGAATGTGAAGTCATTAGCTCTCTGTGTTTCCTGCCAGAGGGAATGGTCATGTTCAGCTCACACACTCACTAATATTCAGGCTAGAATATTGCGATTGTTTGGCGTGCGATAGACCCGGCAGCCCTGCTAATGACCACAGCCATGTCACAAAGCACTTCCATTGCCCTGCAAGCATGTGCGTAAGAGTGCTTGTGCATCAGATAGATAGATGAAAGGGAGCTAGAGACAGAAGTGATAATTTATTAGCTCTGACGGGTGTGTTGATGTTTGTGTGTTGTTGTGAGATCTAATGATCTCTGAGATATTTGTATGTGTTTGTGTAAAAGTATCTTGGCCATGTTCCATATCAGTGTCTCCAATTCCAAAACACAGCAGGATCCATCATTCGGTTGCTCGTACTCTCTGTCCATCTGTCTGTCTCGCTCATCTCACTTTCTGTCCACTTATCTTTTCCTTTCAAATATTTTTAGTTGCACATCATGATTTTTGGAGTAGCTGATGCTCCCAGACTACAAAAATGGGCTCTTTCCCAGATATGCATGACCTCTATGAGAAAGAATTAGTCTTCTTATTTATTTTCTTATCACAATGCATAGGTCAGGATTTTGGTGGGTTACCTTAGGTCCTTTGGATGAAATAACTACATTATTATGCAGGCAAATCTCTTATCGCAATTCGCAAATAAAATCAATTTCACATTTCGCAAATAAAAGCAAATAAATAGTATAGTATGGAAAAAAAAAATCAACTTGTTAAAATAAATTCCATAATCAAACCTAAACTGAGCATAAAACTGACATACTAAAAAAACAAACAAAAAAAAAACTGTATTTTGGCATATCATATAGCGCAAATCATTTTAACTGTGCAATTATTTCATGTCTTAAATGTCCCATACATTAGTATGAAACACACATAACACATGATACCACTTTTTGAACAAGGTGACAACCAGGCTGAAAAAGATCTGGAAAATCATTGCAATGAAGACCACATTTTCCTCATGGCAGATCATGCTGTTAAAATAGTGTGAACTTATTTCATGTGTTTATTGATAAAGTAACTTCTACTCACCCGCTTTACGTCTTTCCCAAACGTCTCACTGTAGCTGGTCCCCAGGATCTCAAACTGGACATGAGAATTCGCTCCATTGCTTCGGAAGTCCATTAAACCAGTGAGCCCAGAAATCCGCCCCTAAAAAAGAATGACAAATATAACTTCTGTTCAGAAAGAAATACATCTTTCCAGCCAGACCAGTTTTATTGAACGCTACTGAACTTTAGTAGGCTGAACTGAAAAAAAGTGAACCAGAGGGAATTAGACGTAGGTAAGATGAGTTGTGAAGTAAGTTTAGACCTTTTGGATTGTGTCTAGCATGGACCAGCCTCCGTTCCAGGGTTTAGTTGACTTCCTTATGCAGTTCAGACTAGCCATGCTGTGCCACTTCCTGTCCTCTAACTTCCGGTAGAAGGCATTGGCCAACATCAGCACACTGTCATACAGGTATAGGCTAGACACCTAGAGAGATATACAAAACACATTTGTTGTGATCATTTAACACCCACATCTTACACTTAATAACCTAACAATGTATAAGGCCATGTAAACATCTTAAAGGGACAGTTTTCCATGACGTTTTTCACACTCCAGTCCAGTAGGTGGCAAAATGTTAACCTGCTTCTTCTGATGTTTTAACTGCATATCAATGTAAACTGTGAACTTCTACTAAACTGGAGTGTGAAGTGCTAGATGGTATGGAAAGCACAAATAAATACTACACAGCTGTTTAATTTTCAGACCTGATCTAATCACATACATTTTGATTTTGCAAAAGATAGATTCATACAGGTTTGGAACAATATAAGGGTGAGTAAATGATGACAGCTGTTAAATTTTGCAGTAAACATTCCCTGTATTCTATTAGTATTTCTAAAGATCATAAATATGCGCATTTGCACTGCATAGTTCTAAGAATGGATGGTGGTTCCTAGAGAACCAATTTCCCCCTCGCGCTGTTTTCCTGGTTGCATTTGCATCGGCAACAGGAACTCTGAAGCGGCCAATAATGACGTCTCTATTTGCGCGATTTACAAACGTCAACAATTGTGAATAGAGGATGCCATGAATTGAGCTGTTTTTCTTGTGAGTCTTAGGTTTCGTGATAATGGAGATAGAATGTGAACGCACAATTTACACAATTTAAATGAGCACAAAAATCTGACTAAATCTCCTATGACAACCTGCAGTGCTAGATAACTATGGTGGGTTTTGCAGTCAATTCTGTGGTAGGGATGGGTATCGTTTACATTTTATCGATACCGATACGATACTGCTTATCAATACCGTTGTCCATACTACTCTCTATAATTTGGTGCAAAAATAAATAATGCTAAAAATGTTAAACATTTCAGGTTATTTTATTACTGCAGTTTACAAATTCTCTAAACAAACAATAAACGGCACATAGAGCACATTTTTAAAATAATAAGGCTCTTTAAAGAGAGCGAGAGCAGCATCATATGCACAGGAGAATAGAGAATAGTCTCTAGCTAATTTTATTTAGGACTTTTTAGCAAGCAGGTCTGATTGCTCCTAATTGTCTCTCTGTTTTAGAGGGACTTTTTTATCTCTGTTTTTATCTACATAATAAAAAAGGTTTTTTTTAACATGTAGAATTATTTATGGTGATACTCCAATAATGCTTTTTATAGACACTTTTATGCAATTATTGAGCGTGCATGAGCATACTGTCTGTGAATGGTTTAAATACTGGCCATACTTAAAAATGAATGCAAATGATAAACATTAGTGGCGATGCATGTAAACTGTGACAATTCCTGTGTCAACAGTTTGCAGCTCACTTATAGACTAGTGCAGACATGATAATGGTAATTTAAAGCCATTTGCGCAATTTGAGAGGGAAAGACAAAGGAGCTAATTTAGTTTCTGAAACTGATTTCCTACAACTAAATACGTTCCTAGTTCCTGCAGTGTGTGCATGCCAAAAATAGTTCTAGGAACTATAAAAAGGTGCCTCCACTAGCAAAAGCCCAGATGAATTCACTCCTGAATTTAAAAAAATATATATAAAATAAACCTGTTAATTTACCATATCCCCCATCATCCAAGATGTTCATCTCTTTCTCTCCTTAGTTGAAAATAAGTTTTTTTGAGGAAACATTCCAGGATTTTAGGATAGTACAGTGACCATACATACTCTTTTCCCTGGACATGTCTTCATTTTGGACCTAAAAAGTGTTTCTAGCCAGGATTTCTAAATTGCCTAAAATGTCTGGGATTCGGCTTCTTCTTTTTGTTTTCTAAATCCCAGTCCTGCAAATTCTAAAAATTCTAAAATTGAATATAATTTTCAAGCAGCATCTTGTTGGATGTAGGGTTGTCAAATCTGCATTTTTTTCTACAGAACTGGGTTGATTTTAAACTGTTTGGGCGGGTTGATTTTCTTCTGTGGGTTACAGGTTTGAAATATTGCATGAATTATATTTGACTGAAATGCTTGTATTGAAACATTTTGCATTCTACCTATGATAAAACTGTGGTAGATAGAAGTTTTTTGAAGGATCCACATCCCCCACCCCCATTGGGCTCTACACGATCCCAGCCAAGGAATAAAGGTCTTATCTAGTGAAACGATCAGTCATTTTCTACAAAAATAAAAAAAAATGAAAAATAAAATAAAAATAAAAAAATAAAAAAATAAAATAAAAATCTGTATATTGTATTTTTTAACCACAAATGCTCATCTTGCACTACCTCTGCGTCCACGACCTCACACATTAAGTCCTCTATATGGAGAAAAATTCTGGACTGTTTCTTACTGAAGAAAGAAAGACGTGAACATCTTGGATGACATAGGGGAAATTACCAGGAAATGTTTATTCTGGAGTGAAATAATCCTTTAAGCACAATCCAATCAGCACATATACAGTTTACATCAGAGAACAATGCAAATCCTTTGACTTTGATGTGAACGGTGCATTATAAAGGGTTTCTGAAAGTGACACTTCATCATGAAACCAAAAGTACAAGCATCCACTGACTAATGAAAGGTTCTGTTGTACTTTCGTAAATCCACTTCTACTACTTGATTGCAAATTAAAATGACTCCTTTCACAACCTCGAAACCAATCTTGTGCACTGCTGTCTGTCAAACGCTCTGTCAGTTTTTCCAAATGTGTAGGCGGCCTAAGCCTAAAACATTTTAAAGAAATGGCTGAATAGGGCTGTGAGACCAAGCCACATACTTAAATTGTTCTCGAACTTTGTGAAAGACAGATTGTGTCTGCTGACTCCCTCTTTGAGACAGAGAGCAAGAGGAAAAGAAAGAGCGCTGCAGGAGATTTTTGCATGGCTCTGCTCCTGCAGAGAGCAGCTGTCGTGCTGAGAGACACCTGGAGAGAGAAAAGACACCCTGAACGACAGCGCTGTTATCGTCAAGGAGACGAGAGTCTGGGGGCCGCACGGCCAAACTCAATGTCCCCTCAGACATGTGATCCTGACAAAACAACACACTTATGAGCAGATCAATGTGGAGAGAGAGAGAAAATGAAGGCGTGACTGAGAGAGGAAAGAATGTAAGTGAGGGATGCTGGGAGGAATAAAAAACGTCATTTTACAGTGAAGATTACATCTTCATCCACTCTCTTTAATAGCTGTCTACAAGAAAGATGAGAGAGCTTCACTCCTGCTGGAGTCAAGACTGCACACAGGAGTGATAAAACAAGCCCTTCTTTCAAAACCCTTTACCCCTTTCAAGCACAACAAGGAAGGCAAACAGGGATGAATTCATCTGCCATCTTTTCATCCAGTTTGCATCCCTGCTAAGGTTGAAAACCGGCCAGTATAATACAGAATCATTCTGTATTTAAGAAAAAAAAATTGCATTCAATTTTAAATATGAAATACAGTTTGTCCTGTATTTTAGCATCTTGCAACTAACCATCTTAGAACACCTGCTGCATTTTCTATCCACCTTATTCTTAAATGTGAAAGTAAGTTTGACAACAACTAGCTGCTATAGGAAAATAACAAGAATAACAACTTGCAGTACAAACCAGTGTGTTCAAAATTAAGATAATGCGTTAAAATAATGGTAAGACACACTGATTTGCAATATCAAGCGGCAAAATGAGCTGTTTTGTACAGCTAAAAATAGCATTTTATTTAGTTTCAAATGTCACTGTTAAAAGATAGAAATTGGAATAGAAAGTAAACCAGTAAAGAGTTGAATATTTATGTCAGTGGTGGAAAATAAAGACAATCAATACAATTTATGTTCAATAAAGTCACCATGAAATCAAAATTGTAAATGCTATTTTTATGGAATATTGCAGTGTTTATGATAAGTGATTTATATTTCAATATCATATATTTGAAACAAAGTCATGTGCCCAGTCTTCAACTGAAACATGAACTTCACCTCCTCTCAAATACATCTCTTCAAGACTTGTGATCATGTAGATGACGTGTAACAAAGCAATAGACAATGATCAAATTAATTCTTGCTGGACAAAATCATGCCCCACCAATTTTCTCATTGAAAAAGTAATTTCATTCAATTTTGGCCTCTGTATTGCCAACATTTAACTTGTTTTGTGAATCTGGGTAAAGAACATCCATTTTGGTAACACTTTATAATAGCTACACACTATGAACCATTAGTTAATCATTAGTAAATAGTAAATTCATCATTTATAAAGCATTATCCCCATGTTATTAGACAGTAGTAATCAGTTTATAAATGCAGCTATACATGCCTTGTTTTTGATTTTTAAACTTATCTTTAATGTGCTTAATAATTGTATTTTCATACTTTATTAATGATCAATTTATCATTTCTAAATTATTACATTATTTACAAATCAGTTTTTAGATTGTCATCAGTGATTCATAAGATCATTTAGAAAGTGTAAGTAAATGATTAATATACTATTAAATGCACATTTATACATATTATAGAAACATAGTAATAGTATGTTAATAAATGCTTTATTAACAAATTCTTACTGTAATTCTTGATTAATTCAGGTAGTTGCAAAACATTTAGAAATTTTTTGAGCTAATCTAAAGTGAAAACCTTCTTATTTATACCTCCTGAGGCTTTTACAAAGGAGATTTAAAAGCTCAGTTATCTTCTAAAGCGAAAAGGGAAACAAACAACAGAGTAATAAAGAACACTCACTCTGCAACAAAATGTACAAAAAAAAAACAAGAATGTAAATATAATAAAACAATAAGCAACAAAATGAACATACATCAACAAAATAAACAACAACAAAATGAAGAAAATAAACACGATATTTTGGTGTTTAAAAAAATATTTTCTTGTTTCAGTTTCATGGCTAAGTGAAAATTCTGTGCAAACAGTGAGTCAAACAATTTTTTTTTTTATATCAGATTTCAGAGGCTTAGGTTTATGTTACTGCTAAGTTATGTTTTCTGGAGGTTAATTTTATAAAAAGTGCACAGTTGTACAGTTTTGCTTTTTGCATCTTGAAATAAATATTTCTATGTTCTATATCACTTTCGTTTTCTGTTTAGAAGATAGCTGAGCCTTTAAATCTGCTTTGTAAAAGTTTTACGAGGCATAAATAGTATTCGCTTTAAATGAGCTCACAAAAATAGATAACTGACAACTACTAAATGTTTTATACCTACTTGAATTAATCACATTAAGAATATGTGTTAATAAAGCATTTATTAACACACTGAGTAACTATTATTGTATGTTTAAATAATAGGTATACATGTGCATTTAAAATGTATTCATCATTTAGTTACACTTTTTAAATGATCTTATGAACCTCTGATAAGTCCTAAATAGCTGGTCTGTTAATAATATAATACTTAATTTAGAAATAATTAATTGATCATTAATACATTATGAAAACACAATTATTAAAAACATTATAGATATGTTTATAAATCAGGAATAAAACATTTATAGCTGCATTTATAAACTGCTTACTAGTGTCTGTTAATGTGGGGATAATGCTTTATAAATGATGAATTGACTATTTACTAATGCTTAACTAATGGTTCATAGTGTGTAGTTATAAAGTGTTATCCCGATTTTGGTCACACTTTAGTTTAGGGACCAATTTTCACTATTAACTAACAATCAACTACCAACAACCAACCAATATGCTAGCAATATGCTAATAAACAACTAATTAATAGTGAGAATTGGTCTCTAAACTATAGTGTTACCCTGATTTATTTATTTATTTTTTTTGTATTAATGTTAATTACTTCAAAAAAATCTCTGCATAGTGCAGTTGTCTGAACACAAAGCAGTTAGAACTTTAACCAAGTTCATGTTGAGATATTTATGTACAGTCTGTTATGGTTGTATTCTCTAAGTGTTAAAAAGTTCCTAGGCAGAAGATAAACTGATATATATGTAATGACACGTGACACTATTTAAAAACTGTTTAGTTTTACAACAAATGCAATGAAGTTATAAGCCAAAATCTAAGCAATTGCATCTCAAAAGCATTCTTAGCACTAAATTCAGCCAAGCAGAATATACACAGACATAGCTACAGGCATACAGCTGTGGCTGTGTTTTATTTCAGTTTGCTACATGGTCAGCTTGCCACCAATGGTTTACTGAAATCTTAAGTGCCATATGTGGTATAAAGAAATGAAGAGCATTCTGTATATATCTGCTGAAGTTTCAACAGCCCTTCTCACACTGCGGTCATGGTCGTCTGGCTTTACAGCCGAGGCACGATCTGTTTGCTCTTGTAAGATATATGTGAATGCAGAAAATGCTAATGTGCCCATGACATAAGATCACATGGTTTTGACCTCTAAGGCTCCTCATTCATCCTCCAAGTGGTGAAGCGACTGCAGAATGCCCTGCCAGATGTCCGATTAGTCAGACATACAATATCCTTGACATGGAATCATGGCTTTGAAAGCCTTGCGAGTGTGGATATATGAGCAGTGCTTCCCACACATAGACTTTACCTGGGCGGGCCGCCCAGGTATATTAATGGCCGCCCAAGTATATTTGGTGACACATTTTTGTACTATTATTATCCTCTTACACTTTTTTTTAATCACCGCCCGAGATAATGAAACTATCCGCAATCAATTAACTAGTGGAAAATCTCTCAGCTCCCGCGTCTCACACACACAAGCGTGACTACAGCACAATATCTAGCAACTTTCAGACCCTTTTGGTGGCTTTTTCCCATCACAGGTACATACTGACAAACCTAGCGACTTTTTTGTACAACCTAGCTATTGTTTAGTTCAGGGTTCCTCAATTAGTTTTCACCGAGGGCAAAATTCTGCCAACAATACCAAGCTGAGGGCCACCGACCATGTTATGACCAAAACACAAGTCTTTTTTATTCAAACAATTATGAACATTTTTGTATTCAGATACAGAAAACAAAATAACTTTCCGGGGTTTAATATTACAAACAAAGGAACAAACTGAAAATCTGGATTTCCATGTCAACTGTTCCTGCTCACACTGGGTCTGCACTTTCCCTAATTGCAAATTTATTTATAAGATCTATCAGCATTAATATTTTTAGATTTTTGGGGGATCAAACTGTGGGTCACTGTGTCCCAACCAGACGTGACACAATAAAAGGTATCTTTTCCATGTAGTTTTTTTCCCTAACCATGCGCGCAGTGACAAGCAGGGATTTTATTTTTCGAAATGGTTTCAATTTCTGCGACGTCGCGGCTGGAACAACATACAAACTATGACAGTGATAATCCCGGGTACTGATTACATGCTTTATTCATTGTTAAAATAGTCTAATGTGAGTTTGAATATCATATTGCGTGACATGTATAGCCATACTGAAAGCAACAACAGATTACATCAGATTTAAAAATAAAATAAAACAAACATTAAAACTGCGAACTTAATGCGGACCAACAAGTGTTTTCCATGACAAAAAAAGGTATCAGTCACTCAGTATGTAGTTTTAATATGTTAAATATTTAAATAGCTATTTATATAGGCCTAGGTTTAATATTTATTAGTTCGATTACAAACTTGTCCATTTCGTTGTGAGTACAGTGTGCTTCTCGCTTTTGAATAGCTGTGATATTTAAATGATTCTGTCGCATTGCGTTGTTGCATCGCGTCTGGTTAGGAGTGTGAAACGGCTTACACACTGAACGCGGAAAGTGGCAAAAGTTCAGCTATTTTGAAATTTGACCGCGGCTTTCGCGCCAGTGGTGTGCTCCGCTGCTCGTGCGCTTAAAAGCCGACGCAGCAACAAACCGTCCTCGTGAGGCGCAAGCCAAGCCAGTTGAACAGATTTCATAGCGCAGTGATTTGTGCGTTTGGTGTGAAAGCCCTTAAAAGGCTGAATTTTAATGCCACATTATTTGAAATTAGCGCGGGCCAAATAATTTTCTCTCACGGGCCGGAGGTGGCCCGCGGGCTGCCTATTGAGGAACCCTGGTTTAGTTGGAAGATGTAGCCAGTACTGCCCCGCGATCGCGAGGTCTGACTTTCCAGGCACAGTATCGCTCTCTACTTCTATTCTGTGCAGTGAATGGCAGAGAAACGGTGCTTTCAGTTTGCTGTAACGCAGCAGACTCGTCAATAAATCATATACAAAACAGCGTTTCCAAGCGCCTGTCACCTACTTACTGTTTGTACTTTTAAATATGAATATAATTCGTCTGTTAATATGTTTATAGTTTGTTACTCAGATGCAGAATGAATAGTCGCAGACCGCATATAGTCGCTTTTTAGTGTAAGTTAAATGTATATTGATTTTATAAGATGATGTTGCAATTATAAATCAGGTTTTAAGGAGTATAGTGTCAGTGATTCCTGGTTTACATGTATTAATAATGGGCTTTGCTTACCATTTTTACTTGTTTTATGTATGACAACAGAAAAACATGCTTTGACAGCTTTATTGGGCATTCATTTGTATTACAGTATGTCGCAGTTCATAGAGTAGAACAGATGCCCAACCTCGTCTGAACGCAAAATTGGCGCGATGACGTCATAAATATGCAAATTAATATGTGACGTCACCCGCCGCCACAAATATCACAAAATCCTGTGGGAAATACTGATGAGTCAAAGCATTTTCTGCCCGCAAATGTGACAAAATATGCTGTCTGTTTTTAACAAAGACAAAGCAAAGACTCATGGTTACTATGTAACAAATAACAATCTACGTGTTCTTCACTTAGAGCTGCTGATACCACAGTGATCAGAATGTGCTTGTTCAATTTATTGAAAACTGGCTTTCAATTTAGGGCACTAAAAGGTCTAGAAGAAAGCTATCTGCTAGCATTCACACTTATCTCAATGTCAGTTGCTCCTTTGGAACAGGCACACAGAAGTACATGATTTTAAATCAGTTCATTTTCGCATGGGATTTTGATTTATTCTCCTGCCCTTTTTATATATCACTAAACACTCTGAAGATGAAGAAAAATAACATAAAGAATGAAACAAAGAGTTGGCGCCGACAGCCTTGTGGGCAAGTGCGCCAACATATACTGTAGATTCATTGTGCTCAGTCTCAGCTTGGGGACCTTTCCTGATTCTGTCCCCCTCTCTCGCTCCCACTTCGCTTCCTGTCTGGTCTATACTATCCTATTATAAAATAATAATAATAATAAAAACTAAAAACAAAGAAAAATATATTAATACATTATTTCATTTTATATAAAATACACTGACCCCTGTAATATTATGAAATGTTATTGCAATTTAAAATATATATGTTTAGTTTCTTTTTTTTCTTTTTTTTCTCTGCTGAGAAAAAGTATTAATTTCTTTGAACAAACACACACACACACACAAAAAACGATAATGATAGAATAACAGAAGAAACAATAGTGTACAGTATATAAAGTATTTATTTACAGCTACTTTTTGATAATTGAGTAAGGCCTAAATGAGACCAAAATTAGAAAACAACCTACAATTTCCTAAATTTCAAAGTCACTGCTTAATCCTATTTGAAGTGATTCTAACAGGATTAAAAGGGCAGTTTTTTTAAAGCATATTTCATACATTTATTTTATTCTAAAGCAAAGTCTAAAAAACTTTAATGAGATATTTTAAAAAATACTTTCAGAGACCTCTAACCTCTGTTAATCTGGCACCTGTTGCTAATATTCTTGATTTTTTGACAAATCCTATTTAACTAGCAGCATTCCTCCAATGTTCACTAAGATTGCAAAAATAGTGGTCTGCTCTAAAGTGACTGAAACCCTGCAGATGAAGACCAAAGGGATAACTCTTTCAGCCACTGTGAGAGAAATTGGCCATTCCAAATCTGTTATTTATTGAATATTGCAGGTTTACAATGACACTAATCCATTCAAGTCCCTTGAAACGGCTGGTCATCACGTAAGACAAATGCAAGAGAAGCCAAGATAATGCCGAGACTCTCAATGAGGAATTGGTTCAACACTGCAGCTGGAATTGCTTGCCAGTTCAATTTCCGACAGCTGTCACCTGCCAACATTTTATCGGTAATCTTTATTCATGCTTTTTGTTCACTAATTTTTACTGTTTTGTAAAACATTAGTGTATACTCACAGCTGATATTCCTTAAAATTTCAATATTTTAGGGAAAAAGATCAAGTATTTATAGATTGTTCTCTAATTTTGATCTCTATTGTTTATGAACTGATCTGGCATCCCAGTCTAAATTTCTTCCCTACACTCTGTCTTACACATTTATAGCATTTCGTAGCAGTGTATTTGCTTGTAGAAAAAAATACATAAAAATGAATCCATAACAAAACAATTGCCACTATATGATGGAAAGCAGTCAGTCAATATGCTACTAAACATCTAGTTGTAAATATTTCAAGTATGTAACAACTGTGTTGACTCAAGCTTTAAATCTGAATGAATAAAACAAAACAACAAAATTAGGACATCAATTAGACAGATAAAAGCAAGCCACCCACAGAGCTTTTATTCAGCATTGCATGAACTGTCAGCATGGTGCGTGGAGACCCGTGGCCCGAGGGCTCGGAATCACAATGCCACAACCTCTTGAGTTAATTAAAACAGCCAATCTGCCACAGCACAGATTCAATCTCTGACTCTCTTCAACTCGCACTGTATCGTTAGCACCAATGGAGGGGCAAGAGGTATCCCTGCGGCTCCTAACATCTTGCATATCTCCTCATCCTTTCTGTAAAGAACTCATTTGTCCTTTTGTGGTGCTGCTTTGGCATTAGCTGGTACGTAACCCTCTTTCTTCATGAATTATTGAGACAGTGAGCCCCAGAGAAAAGACACATGGATTTGCCATCTGCTCTAAAAGAGGGAAAATGGATTCTAAGACCCAAACAAGGTTTTCACAGAGCCAGAAACAGATACAGTGTTTTAATGTTGTGTAAGGGAGGGGGGGCTGTTTTCACAATTACAGTGTACCGTCTGTGACTTAACAAGATAATATTTGTTAACGGGTAAAAGCATCAGGGCACAGGCGGCTAATCTGAATCAGTCGCGCATAACCTTGTTTTGAATTAAATTTCTAGAGAAATTAAGTGATACAACAAAGAAAATAAATATGACAGTTACTGCAGTCATTATGCAGCCTTGCAGATACTTCTAAACTGCAAATGCGAAGCTATAATGAAAAGACAATTACAGATAAATTCAGACTTGAACTATTGGAGTAAATCTCACTAACACAGTGCAATGAACACTCTTGCTGCGAGAAATGCCATGTATTTAATATGTGCTATGAATACAAAATAACCTTTTGCAAAAGGCCGCAGGATTGTAAATTCTGCTTTTAGCAGCTCACCGCAAAATAATTAATTGTCTCACACAGCTAGATATTCTTGGAAAGGAAAAGACCATTTGAAGCTACTGACCAAAGTTTGTTGGCTTTTGATGTGGCAGTTGCAGGTTTATCTGAAAAAGATTATACCACAAAAACAGGCCATCTGATGCTGAGGCTGCACTTTAGATGACCTGGACTGACCATGACCTGCAGATCTATTTCTGATGAATGAGTGTGAATTCACAACGCTCTTGAAAATGTTGCTAAGATACTGTACATACCTCTAGAGACTGCAGGTACCCTTCCTGTGGGTCGCAAAGCAGTGAGGAGATGCGATGATTGTTTCTCATGCAGCGGATGTTGGTGTCCCTCCACAGGGGGAAGATCTGCCGGATCACTGTCATCCGGCCCAGAGCGCTGTGGACAAGCTCCATGATCTCCGTGTCACTAACCTCCTACACTCAGAGACAGACAGGTATAGTGTCAAAACATACATAGTAAAACATGCTGGCACAAAAAAAACGCCAAGACTGTCTCTGCGTATAAAGAACATTGTATATCTGATAATGCTGCTGAAAAATAAGCTTAAACCAGTTGGTCTTAACTGGCATTACTTGGTCTCCTAAGCTTGTTACCTGACCTACAAGTGCCTAATACCTCTGCAAAATCAACATAAATAACAAGCTAGCATTCCAGAATTACAATCAGCATGCATTGTGTGGTAACCATAGAGATGATCTGCTGACAGCCCTTCTAAACATTTTTGAAAATCAGTAACAAAGGAGTTTTTGAGTGGGACTATTTTTTTTTTTACACATCATTATTTTGCCATGTTAAGGCTGGAATACACTATATGAACACACTACATAATTATAAATCACTAGGCATTTGCTGCCATTGTTGACTTTGTACAGTAAATTACACTAAACAAACACCAAATGACTGCGGATCACTCGCTACCAGACTTTCAAATAATCTTGAACACAAAAAACACAGAATGAAAACAATAACAATAAAAACAGGTTGGCAATAAATTTAGTGATGTTGCAATAACATGATTTGTGGTCTCAAAGAAAAAAAGGCAGTATGTAAGTGTACATGAAAATATACAGCTGATATCAAAAGTGTACATACACCTTGCAAAATCTCCAAAATGTTAATTATTTGTCCAAAATAAGATGATCATACAAAATACATGTATGCTACATTAAGCTACGTTAATGTGCAGAACTGGGATCGCTTTCGTAGGTGAATGGATAAAATATAGAAATCACTTTAATTAACAAACAACCAACAACAACAAACAAATCAGTTGGAAATTCACTCCCCGGACTCCACTACAAAATAAGTTACTTGATCTTTAAATTCAAAAAGTTTTCACCCCACGGCTTAATGTTGCATTGTGTTTGAACCTTCTGTAATAGTTGCATATGAGTCCCTCAGTTGTCCTGAGTGCGAATAGATGGATCTCAAAATCATACAGTTATTGTTTATTTGTGGGGCCTGAATAATTTTTCTGAAGAACAGCAGTTTAACGGTTTAGGACAAGGGACTCATGAACAATTATGTCTTAAAAACAAAAACACGCCTGTGGACTATTCAAGTAACAACACAGTATTAAGAATGAAGTGTATGTAAACTTTTGAACGGGGTCATTTTTATAAATTCAACCATTATTTTCTCTTGTGAACTATATGTAAACATATTTTATGTGAAATATCTTATTCAAGTCAGTACTAAATAAAAAAACAACATGCATTTTGTATAACCCCTCACGTTTTGGTAAAATAATTAACATTTTGCAGATTGTGCAAGGTGTTTGTAAAGTTTTGACTTCAACTGTACATTTGAAAGCAATAACTAAAAAATATATCAATGTTAATAAAGAAACACATTTTAAGAAAACACAGTCAAGGAGGAAGAAAAAACAAGAAAATGCTAAAATGCACAAAAAGCAAATGCATAAATCTCTTGCTAGTCAAAGCAGAAGTAAATATCAGCATTAAAACATATCGATCAAAAGTCAGAAGTGCTTCAGCCTTAAAAAGAAACAAAGGAAAGAAATTTAAGGCCTGCCTGTTTAAAATGTAAAGCATATCGTTTAGTTCTTAGTTTTTGAGAGTGCAATTTATAAATGTACACTGGAATAGCTAAAGCCTCAGGGAGTTAAGAACTAAACCTATTCTCTCAATTACGTCCAGGAATGTGACGTACAACATATGGAGGAAAAATAATGACAGCAATGATGGATTGGTCCCTCTGCGAATATGCTGCATGTCAGTCAAAACACTTCTGTAGTATTTAATCAGCAGCAAACTGAAAAATTCTTAAAGGAATATACACCTGAGGTACAATAAATGTCCAGTTTTCAAATCTATAAAATAGTAATAAGTAGTAATAAGTAATAAAACAGTAAAAAGCAGTAATAATGTCCTCTGTGTTCAATTTAAGCATGTTTCTTCACTCTCATGCAAGTTTTAACAGAACTGTGTGCCAGTCTCTGGTTTTCTAGGACATTTATGAGTACAAAAAGCTGGTGAGAGAGTATTTAAATTTAAGTCAGACACAGTATAAATACCTTTAGGTACTCCCATGTAAAGTCATTGCATTTAAGCTAATTAGAAATCATTACACTCTAGTGGTGATAATAAAAATCAGTTGTCATTTACTCACCCTGTCTTTTGAAACCTGTATGACTTGCCTTTTTCAGTCCAATGAAAGTGAAAAGTGACCAAGAGTGCCAAGAAAGATTATTAAAGCAATCTTTAATTGCTGCAGCTCAGTTTTAGGGTCTTGGCAATCCTCTTATAGCCTACTCCATCTTTATATAGAGCGACAATTCTTTTTTTTCAGATCCTCAGAGAGTTCTTTGCCATGAGGTGCCATGTTGAACTTCCAGTGACCAGTGAGTGAGAGCGATAACACCAAACTTAACACACCTGCTCCCCATTCACACCTGAGACCTTGTAACACTAACGAGTCACATGACACCGGAGAGAGAAAATGGCTAATTGGGCTCAATTTGGACATTTTCACTTAGGGGTGTACTCACTTTTGTGGCCAGTGGTTTAGATATTAATGGCTGTGTGTTGAGTTATTTTGAGGGGACAGCAAATTTACACTGTTATACAAGCTGTACACTACTTTACATTGTAGCAAAGTGTCATTTCTTCAGTGTTGTCACATGAAAAGACATAACATATTTACAAAAATGTGAGGGGTGTACTCACTTCTGTGAGATATTGTATAAGGGTCATATGGATGATGCTTGCATGCTGCGTTTTAAATGGAACAAGCTTGATAGCCCTTGGTCTTTGTTGTGCTTGCATTATGGAGTGAACTATCGCTTTAACCATATAATACAACAATTTTTTGACACGATACTGGTCATTATTTAGTCCATTATTTTCCTTACGAGTATGTTTCCTCAACTTGCAAACAAATACAAAAATCTAATTTATTTGATGAAAAAAATGTTCAAAAAGAACAGCATTTATTTGAAATAGATTTTTTAAACACTGTAAATGTCACCTTTGACCAATATTTAACACATCCTTGCTGGAAAAAAGTATTAATTTCTCACTACAGCAGGCCTTAATAGTGTCTCTATTTTCTAAGAAACAACGCAGGAGTTATAGCTTTTGACTCACTGACCTTTACAAATGGAGTACATTCGGGTCTTGCAGTGACTTTGATCTTACAAAATATCTTTCTATATTCTTGGCAGCAGTCTAACCGTTGGCGTTTGGACAAAAAAAAAAAAAAAAAAGTAGAAGGAGAATATGTAGAGATCACAGTGCTGTGATGACTCACGGTGAGGAATGCTGGGAGTTCATAAGCAACCTCCAAACACATTAATCAAAACAGGCCAGCCCACCATATAAATGATCTCTGATACATGTCCCTGGTGAAGGTATTAATTATTCATTTATTCATGACTATAAAACTTTTTACTGATCAACTGATCAAGGTGATATTAAGCAGAGTCAGGACTTCTGATGTCACCGTCTCTAATTAAATCACCACAGATGTTGGAATCCCCGAACATGCTGCATGAAATCTGTCATTTAATTAAACTTCAAGCGCTTGTGAAAGTAAGACAATATTCTGACATCTATTAAAGGTCAGAGCTCCTGAAATATAACTGAAGACACATCTGTACAGGAGCTCAAGCTTAATGAAACGATGACATTACAGGGAAAACAGATTTAATATTTCCTTCCTCAATATTTAATTTCAATTATTTCCAGTAAAATGGTTTATTTAGCATGCCTGTTATGTTAATCATTCATTTGCAACTGAACTTTGTGTTGCAAACACTGATAAACAAAGCCCAGTTAAAAATGAATGAACTATGCTAGACGTTCTGCTGTGACCTTGATGGATGAAAACTGCAGAGGGCTTAATTTGTGTTCATAGGTGTTGTGGTGACCTTCATGCCGGCTGTGTGTCGAGGCACAAGCAAATTACTCAGCTTCAATTCAGAATAAGGGATAAACAGAGGCATCAGAGCAATGTGACTCAGTGAACGTCTAAACCTTTCCTGCCTCGAGGTAATGCATTGTGAATTCTCCGTTTTACCATTTCTAGGTTGCTTTAATTTGATCACACTGAAACCTGACTGTATTACGCAAATCAGCAAATATGAAACAAAGAGAGCTGAAAACAGGATAAGTATTAGAGGCACATACTAAAACACAAAACCACTACAGTAAAAGAGCAGTATATAATTTACATATGTTAGAACATTTACATTACGTTTCTATTAACTATGAGTGGACATACTGTACATCATCACAGTCAATTTTATTAGAAGTGTACTCATAGTGTAAATATTTTTTCCAATCTTCAAAAGAGTGGACTATGAAGTGGAGCATGATAGCATGTTTTGAACGCACTTTATTGGAATAAGTGGGCAGATCCTATGATTTAATGTCTCATATGCCTTAAGCAAGTTTAGTCAGTATGATACAAGGGCATATGCCAGAAGAGAGAGAGAGAGAGAGAGAGAGAGAGAGAGATGCACTACATGGCCTGAAAAAGATGTGGGCACCCCCCTCTGAATAACAAGTTTTGCTATACCTATTTCAAGAAAGTGCATAAAATGAATGCAGTTTTCATAGACAACCAGCAGCTATTATCCAAAAACTGAAGATAGTTTGACACCATCACGTTGTTCCAAACTTTTATGACTTTCTTGCTTCAGATGTTTATCAGAATGTCAGAGCTTTTTTTATTCAGTGAAAGTGAACATTTCCAGATTTTCAAAGCAATATTTTGATGACTTTGACCAAGCTATCATATATACACTACCAGTCAAAAGTTTGGACACACCATCTCATTTAATGTTTTTTTTAAAGAAGTCTCTTATGCTCATCAAGGCTGCATTTATTTGATCAAAAATACAGAAAAAAAACAGTAATATTGCAACATGTTATTACAATATAAAATAATAGTTTTTTTATTTTAATATACTTTACAATATAATTTATTCCTGTGATGCAAAGCTGAATTTTCATCAGCTGTTACTCCAGTCTTAAGTGTCACGTGATCCTTCAGAAATCATTATAAAATGCTAATTTATTATTAGAATTATCAATGTTGGAAACAGTTGTGCTGCCAAATATTTTTTTGCAACCTGTGATTCTTTTTTCAGGATTCTTTGATGAATAACAAGTTAAAAAGAACAGCATTTATTCAAAATATAACTCTTTTCTAACAATTATCACTTTTTTATTAATTTAACACATCCGTGGTGAATAAAAGTATTAATTTCTTTAAAAAAATAAAGAATAAAAATGTACTGACCACAAACTTTTGAACAGTAGTGTATATTATTGGAAAACCTTTCTATTTTAAATAAATGCTGTTCTTTTTTAACATTTTATTGATCAAAAAATTCTGAAAAAAGTATCACAGGTTCAAAAAATAAAATAAAAAATTTAAGCAGCTCAACTGTTTCCAGCACTGATAATAAATCAGCATATTAGAATGATTTCTGAAGGATCATGTGACACTGGAGACTGGAGTAATGATTCTAGAAATTCAACTTTAATTACAGATATAAATTTAATTTTAATGTATATTAATATAGGAAAACATTGATTTACATCATACTAATATTTCACAATATTACTTTTTTTTCTGTATTTTTGATCATGTGAAAACAGCCTTGATAAGCATGAGAAACTTCCTTAAAAAACATTAAATGAGAGGGTGTGTACAAAGTTTTGACTGCTAGTGTATATATCATACAAGTCCTATAGGCCACTTTTATTATACTTTTAAGGTTATTTTTTGTAATTTTTAAAGAGATAATTCACCAAAAAAAATAAAAAAAATAAAATACAATAATAATAATAAAATCATAATTATCCATCCTCATGTTCGGTCCAAGCCTGTAAGGGGAAAAAATATATATATTCTCGTAGCCTTATAAAATTAAGGTTGAACCACTGATGTCACATGGATTATTTTAACAATGTCCTTACTACCTTTCTGGGCCTTAAACGTGGCAGTTGAGTTGCTGTCTATGCAGCATCATAAAGCTCTCGGATTTCATCCAAATTTCCTAATCTTAATTTCTGTTCTTAATGAAACTATATGAGAGTGAGTAATTAATGACAGAGTTTTCATTTTTTGGGTGAACTATCTACTTAACACTACTAGTCCCAATCCACTTTTACTGTATTAAAGAGGGCACCTCTAACGCTCATATCATTTTGGCATTTTCTTGGCAATGGCTTGTGTCCAAATGGGATTAAATACCTGCATCCATGTTCCATTGCAGCTGTTCTATTCTTACAGCAGGTAAGGGATGCCTCTTCTCCATGTGAATGGTTTTGAAATCAAATTAGTTCGGCCATGTAGTGTAGATGGATACAGAGTGTTAGACAAAGTGTTTTTGGATAAGCTTGTTGTGTGTTGTAAGATTTTAAACTTCAGTATGACTGTGTCATATTGTCAGGGAGTCCCAAAAGAAGCAAAGTAAAAGCTAAGTTTTCCTTTTCTCTCTCTCTGTGCAAATAAAGACACTGTCTGATGCTTTTTTATCTTATTGTGTAGAAATTTCTGTTGGTGTCAACACATCAAACGGAATTGCAGAGTTTTTATGCCATTCAGCCCAGAGCCATGCTTTCTGACTTACTGAGTGCTGCACTCTACTACAGTTCTTATTGGGCTAGGCTTTCTGTGCTCAGCTCTCATTGGTTCCTGTAGGGCCAGACTCTCATTAGGCCTTGCTTCCACATCCAGCTCTCAGTCAACAGAATGAGGGAGAGAGAGGAATAAGGAGAGCAAAACTGTGGCTCAGAGTCGTGCCAGTGCAATAATCCACTGTCAGCTTTGCTCTAGCATGGTGACAGCATATTACATACTGAATGAGAGATGTGCCACATATCAAACACTGTAAGTTAAAATTGGATATGACGACAGCAGACTGAATTTGAGCTGTTTTCAGGATCTGACTGCCAACAGCTTCAAGGTTGATCCCTCTTTTCTGAAACAGATAAGAATGAGTTATGAAACTAGTTATGAATATGTGCTTACCTCATTGGCGTACACCCAGTGACTATCTTTGGATGCTAGATTCGTTTCCACTGCCTGCAGAAAACAAAAGGACAAAAGAATGCAGAAAAATTACTGTAATAGAAATAAACAACTATCTTAGTTCGCGTACAAACATTATAAGCTCAATCATGGCACATTGAGAGCCAAGGACATTCTTTTAAAAAGTACTTTTGTGAAACATTCAAAGAAAGATTGCTACATGGGCTTTATTTTCAACTTTTCAAAAAACATTTTGTGCACTTCAAAAATGAGAATTTCTGCTTTCTGTAGCAATGTAATAAGAAAGCTTTGCTTTTATAGTTTTTTAATCTTTGTGAAAAGTAATACTGGGTAACACTTTATTTTAAGGACTAATTCTCTCTATTAACTAGTTGTTTATTAGAATGCCTATTACTAGCATATTAGCTGTTTATTAGTACTTATAAAGCACATATTATATGCTTCATTCTGCATGATCATATTTTAAATCCCTTAATCCTAACCCATACCTAAAGTCAACAACTAATTTAGTAACTAATATGGATATAATACACACAATAATAATAATAATAATAATAATAATAACAGCAAAAGTATACAATATTTACTAAAAACTAGTGTTAATTTTGTCAGCCATTTTTAAATTTAGCCTTAGTCTTTTGACACATAATTTAAATGTATTTTTTAGTTTATATAATCGTATTTAGTAAACCATGTCCTGTTTTTGTTTAGTCAAGTTTTAGTCAACTTAATGTCTTAGCATTTTAGTCTAATTTTAGTCAATAAAATCTTAACACATTTTTGTCATGCTGTATAATGATTGAATTGCTAAAAAATATTGTTGCTCAAAATTATAACTGTAATAATTGTTGTCATTTAAGAAATGTATTTTTGCTTTTTGCACTTTCACCAATAAGCAAAAATCAATCGAAAGTGGACTCATACATGGTTTATTTGACCATATCTAGTTTACTGATTTATTATTGGCTATTTATTATAAAAAATATTATTAAAGACTTTTCCCTGTCTACATTTTGAAAACTGCAATGACAACTATGTTACAAAAAAGGCAGCGGCTATTTGCACTAAGTGTAAATAGCAATAGAGATTTACACTAAGTGAAAATAGCATATTTTCTTAGTGAGAAATGCTATTTACACTAAGTACAAATAGCAATAGATACTATTTACACTAAGTGCAAATGGCAAATAGGTCCTATTTACACTTTAAGGATTTTCTGCTATTTATAATACTTATGCAAATAGATGCAATTATCTGCACCTCAGTATTGTAGTACGGTAAATACAGTATGCAGTAATTACGCATTGAGTGTAAGTTAGCATTTTAATTCAATTTATTAAATGGATGCTGCATTATTGGTATAATAAGCCCTCCCTACACCTACCCTAACCCTAACTGATACTTTATTTTTAATTTTTCGATGATTCACTTCATTTTTATTGAAAACAAATGCTTTTTCGATATGATATGTGACTTGAAAATGGTGGAGAAAAAAGCTCGTCAGAAGGTGGAATCGAACCCGGGTCGTCTGCGCCAAAAAGACTTTGAAAAAAGACACAGGATTTACCCTCTGCACCACTAGATGTGTTAATTAAATAGTAACCGTTTGCACTGTTGACTCTCCCCATTACAAATTAGTGGGTGGAGTTAGTGTAAATAGCCACTGCCAACAAGACGGGCTATTTGCACTTAGTGTAAATAGACACTCCGTACAAGAAAAGTTACACAGGTTTGAAATGACATGTGGGTGAGTAAATGATGAGAGAATGTTCTTTTCTGAGTGAACTATCCCTTTAGGTTACAAGGACAGTACATGGTACAGAATTCCTCAGAAATGCATTCCTGTGGGTAGAAATGCAATGAAATCACAACCTGTCAACGAAATGGAATAGCAATTGTTGGATATCTGGTTGTGAATCTTGACTGTGGCCACAGTGGAACATCTACATTATGTGAGATAGGAACACCTGCAGAGGGACTGGCTGGCTTTCATGTTTAGGGAGTATATATTGGACTAACCGCAGGCAGTAATGAAGCGATAAGACCACATTGCAGGAGACTGATCAAAAACGTTCCTTATCAAACATCCTGACCAGGTTCAATATAGGTGTGTCCTATACAGAAAGAGATAGTGGGAGTGTATTTCTGTGTCCGAGGCAGACAGATGAAACACACAAAAAAGTAATTTTCCTGCTCAAGCTGCATTTCAAAGTACACATTGGATGCTGGAAAAGATTAAAAAACAGCTGGAGGTTGGAACACTGCTTGCATGCATGCTTCAAAACAATAGAGAGTGTCTTGGTTGTTCTTTACATCAACTTGAAAAAATATTGATCTGAATTCTTCTACTGAATTGCACTCGGATGCACAGCACAGCACAAACACCGCATGTGCTTCAGTCTGAGGGAATGAATCACAGTCTTGCACCATGCTGGAAAGAGCAAGTGCATTGGAGCATTATAAAAACTCCTTGCTTTTCAATCTGTGCTTCCTTGTTGTGCAACCAGTCAAACCTAGACCATAACATCATATTATGAATTTAGATATGTTGGTAGTGCAGGGTAATCCCCAAAGTCATTACCAACATCCTTACTTTCTGTAGTACGTTACAAGGCAACTCCTTCTCTCTTGCATGCAACAGATCAGATCAACAAGAGTTTCCATGACTGCAATCCTGTTTCACAATAAGGAAGAAAAGCGAGCCTCCCCGACTTATTCAACTAAAACTCCTGATTTTATGAAGACGACAGCTTTTGATCCCTTCATTCTTCATCTCAACCTTCAAAGATTTTTTATGCCTTTTTGTACTGTGACATCTTCCACTACAAAAGCTGTGAAGTTATTAAGCAGAAACTGGGATCGCTGTCTTCACCAGCATCACTTTATATTGTGAATCAAAGAGAGCACACAGAGTAGCACATGATCCAATTTCAATGGTAAATGAATTGAAAATGTGAGGCAAGGTAGGTTAGTAGAAACAGGTTTACAAGTGCTACACGTGCTTTTTAAATAATACAATTGCCGTTATTATTTAGCTTTATTAAACAACATGCAGACAAACAAAAATAACATTACAGTTCTATGAAATTAGAGACAGCATCACTTAAGGAAAGACAATCAAAAGACTTAATAACTGCTAGTGAACTAGACTACTCTGCTATGCTGATAATGAGAACAAATGATTCTGTTGTTTGACTGTCAATTTATTCCTTCGCTACAACAAGACTGCTTTGAAGCTGAACTAGTGAAAATTGTGGTTTGTTTGCTCATGGTAGATTACCACATTAAGGAAAGTCTAAAATGCATCCCAATTTTACTTCATTAACAGTTATGTTTCACAGACAATGCTTAAGCCTAGTCCCAGACTAAAATGCATGTCTGGGCTGTTTTAAAAAGAAAGAAAGAAACTAGTGTTTCATTGTTATGTATCAAGATGCACACAAGTAGTGTTTTTTTTTTTTTTTTTTTTATATCTAAGGCATGTTTATAAAAGCTACTTAAATTCCCTAATTGAACTATGGCCTAAACCTGTCTTAACCTAAGCCCTGTCTGTGAAACCGGGCCAAAATGTTTTAAGATAGAATAGGATTTTAGTTTTATTTGAATGGTTACTTCACCCAAAAATTAAAATTGTGTCATTAATTACTTACCCTCATGTTATTCCAAACCTGTCAGACCTTCATTTATCTTTGGAACACAAATTAAGATATTTTTGATTAAATCCAAGAGCTTTCTGGCCCTAAATAGACAGCAATGCAACTGACACATTTGAGGCCCAGAAAGGCAGTAAGTGCACTTTTGTTTTTGCCCCCATTTTTCATGAGCTCAAAGATCTAAGACTTTTCCTATGTACTTTTTCTATGTAAAAGGCCTGTTTCCCTCAAATATTGTTCACAAGTCTGTCTAAATCTGTGTTAGTGAGCACTCCTCCTTTGCAGAGATAATCCATCCACCTCACAGGTGTGGCATATCAAGATGCTGATTAGACAGCATGATTATTGCACAGGTGTGCTTTAGGCTGGCCACAATAAAAGGCCACTCTAAAATGTGCAGTTTTATCACACAGCACAATGCCACAGATGTTGCAGATTTTGAGGGAGCGTGCAGTTGGCATGCTGACTGCAGGGATGTCCACCAGAGCTGTTGCCTGTGAATTGAATGTTCATTTCTTTACAATAAGCCATCTCCAAAGGCATTTCAGAGAATTTGGAAGTACATCCAACCGGCCTCACAACAGCAGACCATGTGTAACCACACCACACCAGACCAGGACCTCCACATCCAGCATCTTCACCTCCAAGATTGTCTGAGACCAGCCACCTGGACAGCTGCTGCAACAATCGATTTGCATAACCAAAGAATTTCTGCACAAACTGTCAGAAACCATCTCAGGCATGGCCAGCATTCTCACCAGACAGATCACCCATTGAGCATGTTTGGGATGCTCTGGATCGGTGTATAAGACAGCGTGTTCCAGTTCCCACCAATATCCAGCATCTTCGCACAGCCATTGAAGAGGAGTGGACCAACATTCCACAGACCACAACCTGAGCAACTCGATATGAAGGAGATGTCTTACACTGCGTGAGGCAAATGGTGGTCACACCAGATAACTGAAAAATTTTAGAGTGGCCTTTTATTGTAGCCAGCCTAAGGAACACCTGTGCAATAATCATGCTCTCTAATCAGCATCTTGATATGCCACACCTCTGAGGTGGATGGATTATTTCGGCACTAACTCACTAACACAGATTTAGACAGATTTGTGAACAATATTTGTGTACATAGAAAAAGTCTTAGATCTTTGAGTTCAGCTCATGAAAAATGGGGGCAAAAACAACAGTGTTGCGTTTATAATTTAGTTCAGTGTACATTGTTAAATAGTCCATGTGATATCAGTGGCTCAACCTTGATCTTATGAAGCTACAAGAATACTTTTTGTGCCCGTGATACTCTTGTGAACACACGGTGAAGACT
Source organism: Cirrhinus molitorella (assembly GCA_033026305.1). Taxonomy (NCBI): domain Eukaryota; kingdom Metazoa; phylum Chordata; class Actinopteri; order Cypriniformes; family Cyprinidae; genus Cirrhinus; species Cirrhinus molitorella. The sequence continues at coordinate 19,861,539 of CM065135.1, forward strand.
GACATGGAAGGGAAACATTTTTTGAATTGCGCACAAAAAGTATTTTCGTAGCTTCATAAAATTAAAGATGAACCACTGATGTCACATTGACTATTTTATCAACGTTCTTACTAACTTGAACAGAAAGTTCTGTAGCTGTGTTGCTGTCTATGGAGGGAAAGTTCAGAAAGTTCTCGGACGTCATCAGAAATATCTTAATTTGTGTAATTTATGTTGTTGTCAGCAAACTAAAATCAGTAGGACAGTATACAGCATTTAAGCACTTACAAAGGCTCACTTTTTAGTAATAGAGACTTCCTGACAACAGGAAAGGAGAAAACTGCTTCAGGAGTTATCATTCCAGAAGTCTCTATAAGACTGATAAATTGCAACTGTTCATCTGACTATATATAGTGAAAGCAGTTGCATTTCTTCCAGGTTTTGAGCACTGATTGCTGTGTCCCGACTCCAGCTGTGGCAAACCTTGAACAAGACGAGCAGCAGCACTTTCTGAGCAATGATTTTCAGTAAAAACCCCATTCTTTTCTTTCTATCATTTCATCGCACATGCATCATACATGAGTCCTCGTAAGATGTTAAGAAATGCCAGCGGATCGATGCATGGCCTTGATAAAGAAAAACACCTAGCCTTTTCTGCGCCCTATTATCATTTAACAATTCACCCAGCTCAGCTAGCATAGCATGACCAAGGTCATGGGTTTGATCGCCAAGACTGATAAAATGCATCTATGCATCGTCCAAATGCATAAATGCAACAATAAAAAGACTATAACTACAATTCTGTCAAGTATATGTCTTTCTGTCAACTCTGCACAGTTGCTTTCAGGTTTCATGCTGCTACAGCCTGCCCTCTGTACCTATTTGCCTCAATAATACGTGCTCACTGCAAAGGTGGGCAAAGTTGCCAAACCAAGGGCTGATGAGAACTGAGCTGGGATTTGAGCTGTCCATCAAAATGTGGATGTGTGTGCGAGAATAAAGGAAAAAACAAATATGTTCTTGGTGAGTTGAAGCACGTATATATATCGCTCTCAGATGGCAATAACAAAACATTTCAAAACACCTCCATAATTCAATTCTCACTGGCAGAAGAAGCATAAAGGAATAAATGCATTGGTTGAAGTTGATGTACACTTGAAAATGAAATCCAGGCTGCTATCTGCAGTGTTTCTCTCCTGATTCTCCTCATCACATAACCTGCCTGTTTCTGAAAGGAAAAACCGTTGTCTGTTTCAGTTCTGCATTGATTTCACCTTTTTTTTCACTGCCTTGGTTTTCTTACTGCTGCAGCTTGCGAGAAAGCACTAATATTGTGTGGTGGTAAAAATCTGAACAACTCTAAAAAGGACAAATACGAACCCAAACATGTCAGTCGGCAATGTTCTCCCTCTGCTTTTTCATAATTAAGTTGTTGAAGTTGGGAAATAAACAGCTAGTGAAAAAGGCTGTGCCCTTGTACCAAGCTCAGTTTTCACTTTCTCAGCTGAAAGAAAATTTCAAAACCAGACAGGAAAATCTCATGGTCAGAGGAGGAATAGGTCTTATGAAAGTTTGATGTCTAAACTCACATTCACTCAGGGTCAACAGCCTTACACAGGAGAAAGATGCTTCGCTTGAAACATGCTTCCTCTCAAAAGAAGGCTTATGGCCTGGCCAAATATAATCCAGGGATGCCAAATGATATCATCAGAGACCAACAACACGGATGAAGAATTTTGTCATTACTTCCCAGCCCGCAAAACCAGACAAAAACGTGTGCGAGGTGAAACTAGAGCGCTAGGGATAGAACGCAGTATCATTTGGGATGAAATATGGCTTCATGCAGTGAGACTCTCAGTGATTGGTCAACAGGGAGCTATAGAGAGTTCTGATTGGCCCCTTCATTGTTCTACCGGAGGACTGAGAGAAATGCACACAGGTACAAACACACGTCTTCTTTATTGCTGCGAGTGCAAGGTGAATGCATTAACATCAGTTCCCCCGCGTCTACCCCCACGACTCAGAAACATTTGTCTTCAGAATAATGCCCGACAAAGATTGCACAACTGAAATAAAATCAATATGCACTACTCACAAAAGCGCATTTGCCAATTTTCGGCCAAGAGGAACGCTTGCACCGGTCATGTTCACCTCAGAGATGCATGGTAACAAACAAAGCAAAACACAATGGGTGTCAATATTCGTTGGGGTTGTCAACAGCACTTGAATAGGAGCCACTTCCTGTGTTGCCTGCTCCCACATACCACCCGTGGGTTTGTTTATGTATCTACACACATTTCATACGCATGACAGCGTTCTGACAAAAGCGAAGTTCACTGGCAAACCACCAATAATCCTTGGAGACAAACGCAGACAAAGTGCGGCTAAGCTTTTCCATTACTGACAGACCAAGTAAATTGCTTTCCATGCTAATAGCCGCAGTTTCACTTTTAAATTAAACCAGGCAATAAACAAAACACGACGATACTCTAAATGTACACAATAGAATTAAAATAAGAACACTGTCTAATTTGCGTCTCTTTTTAATGACTACAGGGTGCTCCATTAAAGGCAAACATTTGAATAATGTGTTTTTATTCCTCAGGGAAGGAAGAGTCGATGAAAGGAGGAACTGCGAGCGGTTACCCTGTGTCATCGCATGAAATATCACTGCCAGAGAAAACAAATAAACAGAAATCTTCAGAGAAATGATACTGCCACTCGTGCGGCACTGTCAAGAGCTGTTTAAGCAGGTGGAGGAGAGGTGGGAGGAGAGATGAGAGAAATGGAAACGGCCCTGTTATGCTTGAGATGTGGGAATGGATGTAATAAAGAAAGACTGTTAAATGGTTCTGATCAAGTGAATTGAACTGGCCGCAGTCGTAAAGCACTAACTAGGTTATAAACAGTCCGTCTGGGCATCTCGCCGTTATACCTTTGGGATCTACCCTCATCCATAATTCTGTTCTGTACTGTTTTAAGTCTGTCACACACTCTAACAGTTTGAATGATCTCCTCTGAACAATCATAAACATGCTCCCTCTCTCACTCTCTCTCTTTCTCTCTCTCCATCTATGCCTTCCTCTCTGTCTACCCATCAATACGTGCAACAAACAATCAGCTGAAAGCCAATGAGAATTGATTCCCTGACACTGAGATTTGTGGGAGAGCAGGATGTCTTTGATGGTCCAGGATTGAGTTCAGACTCTTGAATCAAACACCTACTGATTGCTGTCAATCCGCAACAGCATAAACAACAGCAAAACAGACAGGGATCCGCTGCAAATGAGTCATGCATAAACTCTTGACCATTATCAAAAAACCACAGGACAACTCATTTTGGAAATCAATTCTCCCCTAGGGATGTGCAAAACTACATATCTGCACAATCGACTAGTAGAACACAATAGAACATATTTGAAGAATCTTTCTACTGTTTTTGTCCATGCAATAAATGTCAACAGCATCCAAGGATTAAAAAAAATCCTTATTGCATGCTATACAGAAGGAGGAAAGTCATTCAGGTTTTGAACAAAATGAGAGTAAATGATGACAGAATTTTCTATGTAAACTATTGCTTTAAAAGAACAGTTCACCTCAAAATGAAAATTGTCATTACATTACTCCCTCATGTCATTTCCAAACCAAGTTTCTTTCTTATGTTAAACAATACACAATAGATATTTTTAAGAATTTTGAACTAAACAATTGTTGGTCACCATTGGCTTCCATAGTAAGGAAAGAAATACTAAGGAAGTCAATGGGGACCATCAACTGTTTGATTACCAGCATTCTTCAAAATATATTCTGGCATATAGTTCTGGCATGAAACTGTAGAATGCAGTTCGATGGGTCTAACTCAATCTGACAACATGACATCACAATCACATGGCACAGCTGATTGGTTCTCTCTTGTATTAGTAGCCAGTGAGCTCACTGCTCAACATTCAAATATATGACTAGTGGTAGATGTAGCAGTTGCGGCACGCTTCAGAAACCCTTCACCTTCCCCAGCTCCACCTGTATAGATCTGCTATGAGGTGATTCATGTATGCTATGTGGGTTATTCATATATGTTATATGTGCAGCAGCAGTATTTCTTACATGTGTGTTGTGGATGTATTGGCAGTAGCAAGTCTCGGTACTTGCTCTGCCGCAGCAGCAGCGTAGCAGGTCTATTCCACCAAGACCAAATACATTAACATTGTCATGTGAGTAAATTATAAGATTTTCATTTTTGGATGAAATCAAATCAAATATCACCTTCATATATATCACATCTCTAAGAGAGACCCCCTTCTGAAAATAAAAATGTGTATATAAACTATTTTTATATTTCTAGTGCAATCAACACCCATTTAAATTGTGTAAAAGCATGGCATAACACACTGTAAAAAAACAACTTTAAACTTAAAAAAGTAAGTCTCTGTGCTGCCTTAAAATTTTAAGTTTAGTCAACATGAAATGTTAAGTTGTACTACATGAAAACGTAGATATTTGAGTTGAGTAAACGTAAAATTTTAAGGCAGCACGAACACTTACTTTTTTTAAGTTGAAAATTTTTTTAGTTTTTTTTTTTTATTTTTTTTTTTTTACAGTGGATAAATTACTTTTATATTGATGTTGTACTGAAAACAAAATCTATAAAAACAGAAAACAGCTATTTTAAAATATTATCAATATTTCACAGCTTGTATTGTATTTTTGATTAAATAAATGCAGCCGTGGTGAGCAATCCCAAACTTTTGAATGTTAACATTTATGTTTTTATACCCATTATTAGAATAATTTTAGAAGAAAAATGTTTATTCAAAGTTTACCTGAACAACACTTGTCAGAAAACCATCCAAATAATAAGCAAATATACTTTATATGCTTTTACATGCATAGAACTTTGACACTCTGACTCATCCCTGCTCTCTCCTTCTATTTTATGGTACTCACATTCGCAATGATGTTTCAGCTCTGTCTAATTCTAAGCTGGACCTTGTTAAGTCAGATAACCTGTTGCTATGGTAACTCTGATACAGGCTTGTCTCCCAGAGAGAGTGTGTTTAATTTAAGATAGAAGGCTTTAGACAGAGGCTGTTCGGCTCCAGGAAGCAACAGGTATTCACAAGACTGAAAATGAGCATTAAATAGGGCTTACTATTCATCTATCACATGAATTAAGAATGTGAGATCAATGTATTCAATGCTTCACAAAGAAAAACAGACATCCTCAGGGAGCAGCGAGGAAATCTATTCCTTTATTTATTAATTACCTTGTCATGCGTTGACATGTTTGGCTTCTTTTTTGCCCCTGGATATCAGCATTTGCATGCATGAACATGTATAAGATACTGGATACTTAACCTAGGCTAGACGCTAATTAGACTCATGAATCTAGAGTATGTGAATACAAAAGTATTCATCTAATATAAAGGCCTTGGTTGGATATTTTACCACTCTCAACCTCCATTATGTACTACAGATCCTGTGTTAAATGGGACAAACTTCAAAACTACAAAGCAAAGTACTTTTTAATCCTTATGTAATGCCATTAACTGTCTGATTGTGTCACATTGGATTGTGTATTGCTGGTTTACACAAAGCAACATAAAAGTTGTAATAAGACTTTGTAATAAGGTTTAAATTAGTAATTGGACATCTGTTGTCACACAGTCACACAGAGGACAGTCTGTTCTGCTCATAGGGACCTGGACTCTAAACCAAACCTTATCTAATGCAGTGGTTCTCAACATTTCTGAAAAGAAGGCCCCTCACTGTAACACATTTTATAAAAAAAAAAATAGTTATTTAAGGATAAATGTTTGTATGCTTTTTTTCTCAGGTTTTTTTAAAAGCATCTTAAAGGGATAGTTCATGCAAAAATGAAAATTCTGTCATTAATTACTCACCCTCATGTCGTTCCAAACCTCTAAGACCTTTGTTCATCTTTGGAGCACAAATTAAGATATTTTTGATGAAATCCGAGAGCTTTCTGACCCTGTATAGACAGCAACACAACTACTGTACCATGTTAAATAATTTAATAAAGCTACAATAATACTTTTTGTCCATAAAGAAAACAAAAATAACTACTTTATTTAACAATTGCTTTTCCATGTCAGTCTTTGACGCACGTTGAACACGTTTCAAAGACTGACACAGAAGAGAAGAAATTGTTCAATAAAGTTTTCTTCGTGGACAAAAAGTATTCTCGTAGCGTCATAAAATTACTGTTAAACCACTGTCACATGGACTATTTTAACAATGTCCTTACTACATTTTTGGGCCTCAATCATGGTAGTTATGTTGCTGTCTATGCATGCTCAGAAAGCTCTCGGATTTCATCAAAAATATCTGCATTTGTGTTCCAAAAATGAACAAAGATCTTACAGATTTTTACAGGTCTTGCAGGTTTTTATGACACATTACAATTGCTGTAGATCATGTGCAACATAAGACCAGGAACATGTAAGTACAAGGTCCATCGTGATTTCATGTAGACTTTGCAGCATGAAAACAAGACCAAATCCTTATACAAGTCTGCAAAGATTTACAGGGAGAAAACAGACACAAAAAACTGTTGTTTTGTAAACCTAAGTCTGAGCTGCTGACAGATACAGCAGGACTAACAGCAGTCAAAAACCTCAGGCTCTGAGTTCAACTCTCAAGCCCTGTTTCCATCTGTCAGTGCAAGCTGAGAGAATTGCATATAAACATATGAGTTTATGTTGTGTTTTGATCAATTCTGAAAACTCAAATCTCCAGTGTACATGACCAGGCAATAAAGGCAGAACGATTACTCAGACATCAGTCAGTTCACAGCTGTTGGATACTCAAGGGAATGCGTTTCATAAAACAGCCTACATTACAGCAGCACTCAAGCAATAAAAAGAAACACCCGATAATGTACATAAATAACTGTAAATTAAACCCACATGGAAGAGTTTTCTCTTAGGAGGTCACCAGCTGTCAAACTTTATAAAAGGTGAGAGAGCACCTAACATGTAGAGAGGGTAAATGTGTATATTTAATCATATATATAACAACTAATTCTGTGCCAGTGTTTGTGATACATGTGCCTATAAAAGCACACACTTATACAAGAAATGTACAAAACTATCTATTTAAGGTTTCCGGGACAAAAAAAAAAATTGATGTGTGCAGGAAGCGGGATAAAGAAATGGGTCCTGCAAAATGCAAATATCTAAAGAGAAAATAAAAGTTACTCAAACGTATTTTACGTTTGTGAGGTACAGAATGTTATTTGTGTTATATATCTATTGAGCAACAAAAAGTAATGGTTTATGGGTGCAGGGTTGGATATTCTCAATGTTTTTCGATTCTGGGAGGCAGTGAGCTAAAGCAGCTTCCCTTTGCCTGCTGTGACAAATGCAACAAGGTGAGGTCTGAAGTGTTGTTTGTATGGGGGGGGATTGGAAAAAAATAGCCTATGGCACTGGAGCGAGACAGAATCTTATGGAAGAGAGACTAAAAATATGCATAGACCTCTATACTTTCAGAAAAAGGTACAAATGCTGTCACTAGGGTGGTACCTTTTCAAAAAGTACTAATGTGTACCATTTTACGTATTAATATGTACAGTATCTCACAGAAGTGAGTAGACCCCTCACATTTTTGTAAATATTTTAATATATCTTTTCATGTGACAACACTGAAGAAAAGACACTTTGCTACAATGTAAAGTAGTGATTGTACAGCTTGTATAACAGTGTAAATTTGCTGTACCCTCAAAATAACTCAACACACAGAGATTAAGTGAGTACACCCCTAAGAGAAAATGTCAAACTTTTGTAAGGCACCATTATTTTCCAGCACTGCCTTAACGCTCTTGGGCATGGAGTTCACCAGAGAGACATAGGTTGCCACTGGAGTCCTCTTCCACTCCTCCATGACCACATCACAGAGCTGGTGGTGGATGCCCCACAGATGCTCATAGGGTTTAGGTCTGGAGACATGCTTGGTCAGTCCATCACCTTTACCCTTAGCTTCTTTAGCAAGGCAGTGGTCGTCTTGGAGGTGTGTTTGGGGTTGTTATCATGTTGGAATACTACCCTGTGGCCCAGTCTCCAAAGGGAGTAGATCATGTTCTGCTTTAGTATGTCACAGTACATGTTGGCTCTAATGGTTCCCTTAATGAACTGTAGTTCCCCAGTGCTGGAAGCACTCATGCAGCCCCAGATCATGACACTCCCACCACCATGCTTGACTGTAGCCAAGACACACTTGTCTTTGTACTCCTCATCCGGTTGCCGCCACACATGCTTGACACCATCTGAACCAAATAAGTTTATCTTGGTCTCATCTGACCACAGGACATGGTTCCAGTAATTCATGTCCTTAGTCTGTTTGTCTTCAGGAAACTGTTTGCAGGCTTTCTTGTGCATCATCTTTAGAAGAGGCTTCCTTCTGGGATGACAGCCATGCAGACCAATTTGATTCAGCGTGTGGTGTATGGTCTAGGCACTGACAGGCTGATCCCCCACCCCTTCAACCTCTGCAGGCAGCAGAGCAATGCTGGCAGCACTCATATGTCTATTTCCCAAACACAAGCTCTGGATATGATGCTGAGCACGTGCACTCAACTTCTCAGACCATGTTGAGGCCTGTTCTGAGTGGGACCTTTCGTGTTAAACCGCTGTATGATCTTGGCCACTGTGCTGCAGCTCAGTTTCAGGGTATTGGCAATCGTCTTATAGCCAATGCTATCTTTATGTAGAGCAATTCTTCTTTTCAGATCCTCAGAGAGTTCTCTGCCATAAGGTGCCATGTTGAACTTCCAGTGACCAGTATGAGAGAGCGATAACACCAAATTTAACACACCTGCATTCCATTCACACCTGAGACCTTGTAACGCTAACAAGTCACATGACACCGGGGAGAGAAAATGGCTAATTGGTCCCAATTTGGACATTTTCACTTAGGAATGTACTCACTTTTGTGGCCAGTGGTTTAGATATTAATGGCTGTTTGTTGAGTTTGTTGAGTTATTTTGCAGGCAGAATCTGAGACTAAAAATGGATTTTTATACACTGTCTGTTCATTAGGTTATCTGAATGAGCAGTGTACATTAATAGAGAACTGAATAATCCACCAGACTGATTCTTTACAATCACAAGAAAGCAGTGCCTGGCAAAATCTGTTCCTACAGCGTCTTTACACTGACAAACTGCAGCTGTCAGGACAATCAGCATGTGTCTTATCTTCTGTCCGCTGTGCATGCGAATCAACATTTGTATGTGATCAGCTGTTGCTTGTAATTGCATCTCTATGTAAATACAACATATCTGCAGCTTGCTTATATGCAATTCAAAAACATTCTATATAGGCAATTTCAACCATAATGTACTGCCTCATAAGGGCATGATGAGGTTTAGGGGGTGTTTGCTAGTGCTCATCATATATGAGGACATGAGAGAACTGTTATATTCTTACAGATAAAATAAGGCAGAAAGAGAGAAGCAAAAAATATTAAAGATTTATGATTATTATCTGATCTACTGGAGGTGATATCAGTAAAAAATTGAAGGGCAAATATCAGAATAAGCGTGGTTGATTATACCAATTCACTCTTTAAAATTTTTTTTTTTTTTTCTTGTGAGATAATAATTTACATTTGTTTTACTCAAATTAGATACTTAAGCATTAGTTCACTCCTGAATTAAAATTTCTTGATAATTTACTCACTCCCATGTTATCCAAGATATTCATGCTTTTTGTTCTTCAGCCGAAAAATCCTGGAATGTTTTCCTCAGAAACCTTAATTTATTTTCAACTGAAGAAAGAAAGACAAGAACATCTTGAATGACATAGGGCTGAGCAAATTATCAGTACATTTTAATTCTGAAGTGAACTATCCTTTAATACTCATAGTGAGCAATAGTCTAAACTGAATCAGTACAAGTATAAAATCATGTTTTCCCAACAGTGAGATAATGTTGAACAGAGTATCCACTTCACAATATTTCTCAAATGATCTTTGATCACCCAGCAACTTTTATTGGCTGTTAGTTCTGAATAAGACATTAAAATGCACAAAGTAGACTGTGAACTCTACACCTCCGAGTGCCATTGTGAAATCTAAATAGACAGTGGGTGCGTAAAGCTAATTTGCAGAGGCGGGGATAGTTCTCTGTATAATTTCACTGGCTCTCTCTATCTCCTTGGTAGGGAGGTAATAACAGACTTCAGAGACGAGAATAAAAACAAAATAAAAACAGTGGTTTTAAAAATTGCTTAAATAGATACTCTTGACTGACCAATTTGTGCTTTGAAAAATTGGATCCAGCTGTCGTGGTGAATAAAGAAAGCTCTTTATTATTGTAATTGCAAGACACTCTGACAAACAGAGCCAAAATCTCCCAGTGGGTGGGATACATATTTATGCATCAGTTAGAAAATGCATACTGAATGTCAATCTAACAGTTCTGTAAATTTCAGATCTCTCATTTAGTCTTTAAAAGACTACTCTAATTTGACTTCAAAAATGTTGTTTTGCAGTTTGTCCAGATGAAATCTAACGTTTTAAAGGTTTTTAAAACCTTTGTGACATATTTATGACGAATATACACTTAATAAATATTAAAGAATTAGTTCACTTCCAGAATAAAAATTTCCTGATAATTTACTCACCTCCATGTCATTCAAGATGTTCATGTCTTTCTTTCTTCAGTTGAAAAGAAATTAAAGTTTTTGAGGAAGACATTCCAGGATTTTTCTCCATATATTGGACTTCAATGGGAAGCAACAGGTTGAAGGTACAATTTGCAGTTTTAATGCAGCTTCATTTATGGTTAAAAAGTATATAAATGTTGAAATTGTCCCTTATTCCTTGTCTGGGATCATGTAGAGCCCTTTGAAGCTGCATTGAAACTGCAGTTTGGACCTTCAATCCTCTGATCCCCATTTTGAAGTCCACTATATGGAGAAAAATCCTTCATTTCTTTTCGACTGAAGAAAGGAAGACATCAACATCTTGGATGATATGGAGGTGAGTAAATTATCAAGAAATTTCACTCTCTTGTGGATGCTATTGTGTGTTTGAGAATGTGATTTTCTATAAAACTTAAGTTAAAAAGTAACTCCAGTTAACTCCAGTACTGTCCAAACCAACCATTTCTCTCTGTCACCTACACATTCTCGCAATTTTATCTGAATCCAATACAAAATCAGAAGGGAACAAAATGGGGCAGGTGGGGTACGGCGGGTGTTATTAGCATTAAATGCAGGTGTGAACAGTGTAGTCTGCGCACTCCCTAAGCACGAAGAATTGAAAACAAGCTTCAGTGATTCTGAGTGCTGCTTTCTGTTCACCTGCTGTGAAAACTAATTAAATCACCTGTTTCTCAATCAATAAACACCCTCTAAACCCAAGCCTGAGCCTGCATAATGTTTCATAATAGCAATTTGAGCTTTTAATATGGCTTTTTAATAAGACAGACTTCTCAAACAGAAAACTTAAAGGTCGGGTCCTTTGTTGATCTACTGTATGTGAGTCACACAGACATCTTTGATGGAAAATATATTCACCTGTTTCCTGGAGGCACTACTATAAAAAAAGAATGTACCAATGGTGTACTGTGTGCTAATTTGCGAAAAGGCTAAGTGTTTTTCAGATAACTGTTTACTTTGTAAAGTTGCAAACCTTTATGAGAGATGTCACTAGTCACTAATATTCAAACCCTTACTTACTTTAAGAGTACATTTTCATTCTGACTTATTTAATTTAATTTTTTAATACCAAGTAATATGAAAAATACAAATTATTTCAAGAAAATTAAACATTTGCCATATGCATTTCATATATGTGTACATTATTCTTCTATTACATGCTGCAATTTAATGGCACAGTTTAACAGGTAAATTAATTTATCAGGGACAGAAATTCAACAAACAAACACACACACACACACACACACACACACACACACAATGTTAGGCTTCTATTTGTGCATGTAACATGAATCGATCTATGGAATGTGTGGTGAAGGCGTTGATGTAATGTAACAACAAATAACAACAAATTCAATATATTTTCCTAATCTTTGTATTTTTATGTTAATATGGTACAAGAATATCCTATTTAATGTAATGTGCAACTATTACAGAAGGTTCAAAAGCTCACTGATGCTTCATAAGGAAAAATGATGCATTAAAGGAACACTACTTGTTAGTGGAACTATCCTATCATATCAACCAGCCATAGTTCCTATCCTATCATATCATATCAGCCTAGAAAATCACAGCGTTTAATTTTCTGTCTGTCTTAGTACATGATGAAACTACAGAAGAGTAAGTAAGATGTTTTAAATAGGAAAAATATCGAAACTCTTCGGTCATTTTGGAATGAGATGCTAACGGTCTAATCAGATTCGATGATTTACGCTAAAAGTGTTTCTTTAAGAGCAAAATAACTTATTTTGTCTTCTGAAAATCAGTATTAAATGAAAAAAATACAAAAAAATAAAAATAAGAAAAAATGAAAATAAGAAAAATGTACACATCCCTATCCTATTCAAAAGTTTACACCCCTGGCTCTTAATGCATAATTTTTCCTTCTGAACCCTCAGTGAGCATTTGAACATTCTGTAATAGTTGCATATTCTATTATTTTCTATTGTGAACTATATCTAAACATCTTTTATGTGAAACATTTTATTCAGGCCAGTACTAAAAATAAATAAATAAATAAATAACATGCATTTTGTATGACCCCTCTTATTTTGGTAAAATAATAAACATGTTGCAGATTCTGCAAGGTGTATGCAAATCTTTAGCTTCAACTGTATAAATATATTTAGATTTAAAATATAAAATTAAAAAAAAAAAAAAAAAAAAAAAAAAATGGCCAAACAAAATTTGAAGAAATAAGTAACTAAACATAAAAAAAACTACATTACTAAAGTACTTTAAAAATACTTAAAACTAAATTTAAACACTTCACATTAAAAAAAAAATATATATTTTTTTTTTTTCGCACATATTGCATCTTGTGTTAATTCATCCCATCAACAATTCTCACACCACTCCTAACAGCTACTGTAAGTATCTACCCTGTAACAGGTTCAATATTACGAAGGACCCTGAAACTAGAGACCCACTGAGACTTTTTTCCCCAAGGGGTCGCCACTTAGTCCCTTCAATTACTGTAAATCATTTCGGACGGAAAGTGTCGTCTAAATGGGAAGTTACTAAACAACCTTAAAGGCTCAGCCATTAGCATTGTGCATTGTAAATGACACCCGTCAATGCTAGATGAAGTTGATTATGTGTGTTTACATACATGCACGCTGGAGAGTGAAGGGAAAAAGAAGACGACACCATGATCAAAGCCTGTATTTTCCAATCACTCCAGCCTCCATTAGTTTGATGAATGAGGCGAATCCACCTCCCAGACAGGGCCAAAGTCCTGAAAAATGATGCAATTACATGTCTTTGAATAGAGGGGGAGAGGGAGAGAGAGGGGGAAAGAATAAGAGAGAGAGGATGTGTCATTGTGGATGCTTCGCAAAGAAATGAGAATGGAACATTCACTCATTTTCTTTCTCTATTAAACGCCTTTGTGTTGGAATCTGTCATATGATTCTACAGGGGGAACTGACCTGTACAGAGCTGTTACACTATAATACAACAACAAATTATTCTCACTCGCAGGAGTCAAAAAATATCTTGCAGTCGCATATGCGGCTTTGCGTAATTTGCTCCCAGTGACCCCATCTTTTGCAATGTACATATGCTTAAATTTCATTTGACTTTCAACCATATGGAAGTTTATTTAAATAAAAATAATTTTGATTAGGTTTGCTTGGCTCAAGCACCAGCATGTGCGCAGCTCAATGGTTAAGGTTAAAGCTTGCTGAATGTTCTCGTTCTTGACATTGATTTGAGTGCTTGCTTGAGTAGTATCCTGTTTATAAAATGTGCTTCAGGGATGAAGTAGAAACACACTGCTGGTTCTGTGATTTTATACTTGTTTACTCTAAAGTTCAACTATGGCCATGTTAAACAATCTTAAATGGGCAAGAAAAAGATTTAGAAATCACTGAGTATGAAATCAAAGTCTTAAAATAAAAAGTGGGATGTTTTCAAGCCAAAATATTTTTAGGGGCCAAGCACCAAAGGTGCGAAGGCACCTACTGTGTTTGTTGGCGTTATTATTATTCTTCAGGCTTCTTCTTCTTCCGCCGCAAGTCTATGGCAGCCCATAGAACCGATTACGGGAAAGTTGTTTCGATTTGGCAAACTGATAGAGGACAGCCTCAACATTAACTGTAGCAAATTTGAGTCTCTGACTCAAACTCTCTAGCGCCACCACTTGTCCAAACTTTCACTTTTTGTATGCTAATAACTTTTGAACCGTAAGGCACAGAAACTATTTTTTTTTCTCTGAATCCTTGGCTCATGCCGAGTCGAATGGACACCAAAATGTAAAAATCGTAAGGTTTAGTTTTTTCTATTTTTAATAGTTCGTAAAACCTACTTTTTCAAACTTGTCCTAGACGGTTTGTCTGATTTTCACCAAAATTGGCTCAGATCATCTTCAGAACATGCTGGCAAATTCAAGTTGATTTGACCAACCGTTTTCGAATAACGCACAAACAAATTCTACGAAAAGCGCTCAAAAATGGATGTGAGGCTATATCTCCGCAACGATTTGGCGTATTGAGACCAAACTTGGTGTGTGTTATAACAAGCATGACCTGAGACTACCTGCAGTGTTTCGGTGCAGTGCCCCCTAGAGGTCAGGAGATACGAAAAATGGCTATTTTAGCTAATAAGTTCTAATAAGTTCAAAACTGGTGTCTTTAGATTCGGCGCATCATGCCGAGTCGAATGATATCCAATTTTCCCAATTCGGCCATTTTGAATTTAGTTGTAAACTGCTGTGTCTTAAGAACGCATTACCGGATCGTTTCGAAAATAATTACAAAAATGTTCGGCTCCATGCCCTGAATGTACACAAAAAAAATTGGGAGCAGAGCCACCTTGTGGTCAAAAGTTATAATGAAATTTCGAAAAATGCTAATAACTTTTGCTCACATTAGCCTATTGTAATAAAACTGAGTTTGATATATTCTTTGGATCATGCCGAGACCACTGATACCAATTATGCCAATATTGGCTGAACTTCCTGTCCGCCATTTTGATTCATGTTGAAAACCTACTTTTTCGAACTCCTCCTAGACCGTTTGTCTGATTTTCACCAAATTTGGCTCAGATCATCTATGGACCACGCTGACAAAAAGTTATGGAATTTGTGTTGATACACGAAATGGTTTTCGTTTAACGCATCATCGAATTTGCTGGAAAGATGCCAAACTGCATCGGAGGCTGTATTAATTTACTTTAAGAATGTGTAGAGATTTCTTTTTAACTGGAAAATGACAAACACACATTTTTGTTATCAAAATGATGAGAAAATGAGACTTATTACATGCATTTTTGAGGACAGGTGCTATATATGACACAGAGTCTCCTTAGAGAGAGTGGAGACGTTTTTGAAGCAGTTGTTGTTTTGGGTCTGAGTTTATGTGAAGTTTAGTAGAGCTTCAGTAGCTTTCACGCATATTCAGACCTACAATTTTCTGTGTACGTGAATATGAGTACATCCCTTCCAGTAAGCCTTCCAACTGCCGCCCTTACAGCTGGAAGAGATAGTTCTATTGTGCCACTCAAAAGTAGCAAGTTTAGAGTCAAGAAAACAAAGAAAGCTCTTACTAACAGCACACAAGAAAACTTTTTATTTTTTTTAAGTTAGTCAAATGTTTCCACCAGATTCTGCAGTCTTGCTTTGGTTTCATGAAGTACTGATGTCGCAGAGAAAATGACATCAGACCAATGTTGATGTGGGCTTCAAATGTTAATATAATTAGCTATAACTGTGAAGTAGCTGGCATCAAATTACTCCATTTTCATCCTTCTTTGTTCGGTTTGTGTTTGCTTTTACTAAATAACAGTAATGGAATGCAATAGAATGGATAAGACTGAAAAAGCACAGACAATAATTTCCATTAACTGTCTTCATTAGACTTAATAATCTGAACAAATTGCCACCTTTTGCATATGAACGTACTTAAAATAAATAAAAAAAAATAAAAAAAGAGTTCACGATTACATGAAGCCAAAATTTAACAGTGAAACAGATTTTAAAGACCTTGGAGTAATTTTTTGAGCCTTTTGTTGAGTCGCAGTAAAAGGCTTTCTTTCACCTGCAGAGTATCATCAAGAGATTTTGTTCTCTTAACCGTCTATGGAAACTCAAGGTCTTTGTACAGCAAGGTCTCCAGGATGCTGTCATTCAATTTACCACTCTACATTTTCACACCTTATGTTGATGCTCACCTGATGACGCTAGCAAAGCTGAGGTTCAACTTTCAAGGGTTCAGTTCCCAGGGAACCAACATACTGACAAAAAAAAAAAAATCTGTACCTCAGAATGAAAACTGACAAAATGTTAAAATACCTCAAGGTATCCAGATCTACATTTTGCCAATGTGCTCCCACCTTTTCCAGAACTACCTGTTTGAGATTCAAACCCTTCGTTTCTGCGTGTACTATGCATTAATTGAAGAACTGAGGCCAGAGGCCATCCCCATTATATAGTCTACCGTAGACTAGGCCTTTAGTGTGGCAGCTCGCTCATTGTGTGGCAGAGCTTGTTTTGGACGGCTTGCTGTGGAATAGTGGAGACTACGACCCACGGCGTGCCCTCATGCTAGACCTACCCTCGGGATCTCATGCCTTATTGTGCCGCCATTAGTCTGCAGATACAGGTATCTCTCTCAGCACTACCCTCAGTGTGCGCCAATACGATCTTTCGCTAATGATGCTTTTTGTTCCACCTCGTTTCTGCTCCAGAGCACCCTCAGGTTCAACGCCGATTAATTAGTCCTGTCAATCCACCCCCTTCCTGACATAAACATTAGCTTTTTTTTTTACTTCATGCACTCCATCCTGGCTACATTCATGTTCATGCCTGCCTTCACCCGCTCTTAGTTTAGTCTGATTTGGGTTTTGATTACAACCTGTCTTTCTGAGCAAATGATATTCTTGTGGCAAGTATCGCACAAATAAATTCAAAGTGAACTGGAATGAAACTGATTTAATTGAGCAACCAGTAGCTAACATGCAGAATGTACAAATCGTAAAAGCAAGTGTAATATTAGCTTACAAATTACAGCAATTTGTCTCAGAATGGATTCATGTACATATTGATCTGACAGCTGCCTTTGTCGAAAAATCCTCAGTAAAATATTTATTCTGATTCTTTTCCAGGATAGCATTTGAAGGAAAATGCCACATTTACATACCCAAAGCACTTCAGATCTTCTTAGCTCTCCGGCTCCAGAGAATCTGATCTCGGAGTTTTGTATCTCATCTCACTTGAAAACAAATTGAGATATTAATGGCTGAATCTCAGTGCTGCAATGGTAATGACTTTACAAATAGATACAGTTTCAGGGAAACTAATTATATCACTCTTTTTTCATATGAATCTACCTAGTGTTTTAAACAAAGGAACAGATATAATGTATCCACTATACATCTTTATATGTGACCCTGGACCAAAAACTTTTCATTGATGTATGGTTTGTTAGGATGCAGACACAACTGAGAATATAACAAATATTTGAAAATATAAAATCTAAAGTGCAAAAAAAAAAAAAAAAAAAAAACTAAATATTGAGAAAATCGCCTCTTAGCAATGCATTTTTAATCAAAAATTAAGTTTTGATATATTTACGGTAGGACATTTACAAAATATTTTCATGGAACACAATCATTACTTAATATTTTGCCATAAAAGAAAAATCTATAATTTTGACCCATACAATGTATCGTTGGCTATTGGTACAAATATACCGATGCTACTTATGCCTGATTTTATTGTTCAGGGTCACACATAAACTGAAATGTTTGTATGATAGTTTAGAGAATGTATACTTCAGTGGCTTTCACAGAAAACTTCCTCCTACTATTCACCATCATTCAAATGAAAATCTAATCCAACTTTATATTAAATACAGCCTATTTGTTCTGAGAAGCAGACTGAAAGAGAAATAGTAACATTTTTGAAAGTTTTTCTGTTTTGCTGCTGTGTACATGGTCAAGTTTAGAGGTCAGTGCAAAATAGTTTTCTGATTGCTCCCATTATGTCTGTCAGTGTGTTCCTTCAGCCATGGCCGTACAAAAGAGAGAAAGAGACGTACAGAAGAATAAAAGAGGAAAAGAACTATAGAGCTATAGGAGAGTCTGGGAAATCATACACGTCCCCCACGTCCAATCAATTCATGCCAGAACACAGGTCTGGAGGTCTCAAACCATTCTACACCAGAGACACAAATGAGATTTACCAGAAGTGCACCAACAATGTGCTGCCAGCTCTCATTGAGTGTATTAAAATACACCCCTCCCCCCTCGAGCACAATTACAGTAAAGAGGAATGACAGCTTTTATGGAACAGCTTTTCATTGGGGTTGTTGATCATAAGAGTTGCACAGTGGCATTCATGCTGTATGAACAAAGGGTCTTATTAACTAATAATTTCACAAGTGGATTTACTTAAAGGGACAGTTCTACCAAAAATGAGTCTGGTTACACACCCTTACGTTGTTCCAAACCTGTTTGAGACTTCTTTAGTGGAACATACAGGAAGATATTTTGAACACAACATGGAGCCCCATTAACTTCTTTTGTATTCTTCTTCTTTTGTAATATTATGTGTGCAGAATTGTTTGCCAGAAAAATGTCCCTCATATTACTGTATAAATGATGAAACGTGCAAGCAGTAGCCCCTTTCACGCATATGGTCTGTATTGGTAAATTACCAGTAAATTACCATTAAGAGATCATGTGGGAATGGGACCTTTTCAAAAAAAATACCGTTAAATTCATTCAGGCAATTTACCAGTATGAGAAATTGTTACATTACCCGTAAATTACTGGTAATGTGCTCTGTGTGAACGCAGAACAAGATTACCGTTATGAGCACATACAAGTTTAGAACACGCTGATGTAAGACATCTACTCTGGGCCAATTGTAGCATTCTGATGCAGATGACACATTTACTCTGCGGTGTGTAGTTTGGTTTAAAGTCGTCTAATGTAAAATCTCTGGGCCAAAAGCAGCTGCATAACTGTGAATGTTTGACACATAAATTAATTGTAATTACCGGTTAATGATGTCACTGAATTTACTGCTATTTTGAAACTGATGTGTAAATGGTGCTTTACCGGTGAAAAGATGGAACATCATTGCCTGTGTGAACAGTGCATTTTTGTATTTACTGGTAAAGTCGTTCCAGTAATTTTACAGCAATTTACTGGTATTAAAATGTTATTTTTAACATATACAAGTTTTGAGCTATATTAACATTAGTAACATTACAGAACACAAATTAATACTGATCAAAAGTAATTAAATAAACATTTCAGTTTGACATGAGTCTGCTCCAGGAGACTTCTGCATAAAGTACATGTTGTTTTGAGCTTGTATATTTTTCATCTTAAATTAAGGCAAAATATAATTGCTGCATGAAAGTGTTTGCAAAGAGGTATTAAATACATGTCTATTGGTAAATGAGATTCAATAATAAAAAAAAAAACCTAAACCTAATTAATTTATTTTATGACAAACACTAACCAAATGCCTAAAGATGAAGTAACAAGCAATCAATATGGTGTATATATTAATATATACTGCCTGATTTTGCATGTCTGAAATACTCTGTAGCAAATCCCCAGGGGGTAATGTATCATGCTAAATCAGGATATAAAAAAACACACTGATGGTTAGCTGCAAATGTGATTCTCTGTCTTTACTGTATATATAATTCTCACAATTAAAAAAATAAATAATAGCGTTTAATGAAGAGTTACTTTAATTAGACCTTTTTTGAACTTACACTTTCAGATTGTGCCTCTAAATAAAAAGAAAAATTACAGGACTCCACTGAGTTTTATTATAATTTACTGAACTGAATTCTCAGGATTTATTTCTGAAGGGCTCTTAAATGTCCCTTGACGTTAAGCACTAACATAAGTAATAATCATCCATCACGCCGACGAGCTGCCAGATGTAACCTTTGCTGATTTTAATCTAACATCCTGCCACTTTCCATAACAATTTTTTCCCCTTAGAGAAAGGTGTAAAACATTTCAAACTCTGGCTGTAAGTTAGTTAGTTGTAACAGTGCTTGCTGATGGACAGTTTGAATGAAAACACTCACGAGAGACAGCTTTGTAATCAAGAGTGTGAACCCTGCACTCTGCCGTTTGATTAATTGGGTACGCGTTTGCCTTCAGAGGTGTATTCTAAGACACATCTTGTACGAGCTTCCTGAGAGGTTGAGAGCCTCTTGAAGACTTTTATCATGTTCACGATTAAACTTGACCCTGCTGTGACTCAGCACCTTAAGATTTGCTGACTCATCTATGTGCCACATCGAAGAAGCTCCTTTTAGATTCTTCTAACATGAGCTTCTGACACAACAGAGTGGAAACCTGTACCATACCATCCTCTCCTTTCTTAATCATTGAGGCGTTCTGTGAGCTCACACCATGTATGAACTTGAATAGGCCTATGAATACAATGTGAGCATTCAGTGCAGTGTTCAGCAGACCCCTATCCATGTAGGTTAACAGTAACGCTAAGCACACCAGAGTGCTGTCTGTGCTTTAGAGGTGATGCTGAGAGCAGCAGAGTTTTCAAAGTGATGCTGAAAGCTTCTCGAGTGTGTGAGGCAGCCTACGGGTCAGTTTTTATACCGTCACATTTTAGAACTATCACCTAACCACAGGAAACAGAGAATAGACAGGGAACTCTGTCTTTGATGTTCTTATTGGAGTTGGAGAGAAATCAGGCAGCAAGGTGGAGGATTGATTAAAAAATGCAAGAGAAACTGAGAAAATAGATAGAAAGAGAGAGAGAGAGAGAGAGAGAGATAGAGAGAGAGAGAGAATATTCTACACACGAAACTGAAGACAAAGTGTGAAGTAAGGCAGAAGTAGACAAGATGGAGAGAAAGGAGTGAATTGTAAAGATGAATGAGGACAAGGACAGTGATAGATAACACGCTGACAGGCTTAATTTGTCGCTGTGGGGGGGTCAGAGGCTCTGGAATGCAGGTTGTGTGTTTGTGTGCAACATGTCCTAACTACTCAATGGTTGGCAACCAAGAACCAGATCTAATTCAGAGCTAGTTTCATGTTTATAAAATACTCAAAGTAATTGATTGATGACATTGGGTTAGGACTTGTGATGGTTTTAGGCCTGCTGTGGACAGCTGACTTTTGATATTCTTCATACTCTGTGTGGTGGTTAGTTCCCTTTCAGTCAGTCAAGTTCGACATTACATCGAATGGCGTCAGGGGTCTCACCTGGGAGCCCCAATCACCTCTGAGCTTTAGAAGAAAAGGCCAATGAGAATTGCTGAGTGGAATTTGCATGCCAAGCCACTCCCTGTACATAAGGGTATAGAAGATGGCGGCGTGCATCCACTCATTCAGATTTTTGCTTCTCAGCTGCGCGAGCTTCTTTTTGCATTCAGTGGACAGTTCACCTTGCTGCACACAGATAAGTGCTGTGGACCAGCCTAAAAGGACGAGTGAGGGCTCACTCCACTCGGAGTGTATCTTCCTCCTGGGCATTGGTGCATGGCACCTCTCTTGCAGACCCTGTGTTCTTCTGTGTGTTGGGTAACATCAGGTAATTAGCGGGAGTCATGCTCGATGTTCGGCTTGCAGCGCCATTATTAGTTGGATACGTGCACTTTATTCTCAGTTGTTCCTTGCCAGTGAACTCTGGGTCCTCTGATATACCTGTCTGATCTTATATACCTGTAAGTATGGGTAGTGGCTTGGCATTCCACTCACCAATTCTCATTGGCCTTTTCTTCTAAAGCTCAGAGGTGATTGAGGCTCCCAAGTGAGACCCCTGACATCAGCCAGACTAACGTCTCTGTTCCCCCCTTCATGCGTAACCGAGATATTTGTAGGAGTAATAGTAACTTTTTCAATAAGTTTAAATTGATTTATGGACATTTTTATCTTTAAAAGGGCATTTTTCCAACCTAATTAAATGTTTGCATGGTCTTTTGTTTCAAATTATTAAATGTAATCAATCATTTCAAATAGTAAGACACTACAGGGCTGTTACCAGACAGATGAAATCAGTATCAACAAAATTTGTGGCTGCAATGCAGTGGTGGCATAAAATCTGCATCTAGGCGTTTTGATACATTTACACAGACTGTTTAATGCAGGACATGAATGCTTTTTAAAAATGCATAAAAAATATTTTGATGTAAATAAATAAATAAATAAATACTGATATTTGAAATTGGGTGGGGGTATTTTAAAATCGACAGTAGGTGGAGGCAAATCACTGTCATTCTTTTAATTTTGATTTGTTCAAATGGCAGATTGATTCAGGCTACATTTACACTAGTGTGTTTTTGTCTTAAAATGCATAACTTTTGCTAAAGTTGAGCCTGTCATTTACACTACTCTGGCGTTTTCAACCCTCAAAAACAGAGACTTTCAAAAAACGCTGCAAACCACATTTTAGTTTTAAAAATCTGGGGCTGTGTTCCTATTTTTTAACGGACCAAGACTTTTGAAAACAATGACGTGGCCGCACACATTCGCTCGGTGTATTCTTGTTGACTGTGTAAACAATAACATCATGCTCATTATGAATTCTCATGTGAAATGCGTTTTCGCTTGTGTAGTGTGGACAGAGATTTTTCTAAAACGCAGTGAAAACGCCAGTGTAGATGAGGATCATTTTCATTCTAAAATGCCGTTTTAAAATAAAAACACACTAGTGTAAAGAGTGCTTCAGTAAGAAAACAATGTCCTGTGTCACTCAGAGATTCAAAACAGCTGCTGTGGCTTTGTTTGGAACTACTTACTTGTCGAAATACAGCAAAAACAAGAACTGTTGTGTCGTAACTGCATGAAATTATATATATATATATATATATACACACACACACACACACACACACACACACACACACACACACACTATATATATCATAGTGTATGTGGGCACATCTGAGTGTGTTTTTGCTTGTTTTTTATGATATACTTGATAATGTCAAACCACAAAATGCTAATTTGTAAGGTATAAATGTTACTTTTTGGATGTATAGTACTTTTCTTCTGTTGTTTAAAGTTTATACGATTGTAAATTTAAATTTGCATGAATTTTATCTCTAGGTTATTGATGAACAACCTATGCTAATATAGGTGTGGCTAGCTAGCATACAAGATTTTATCATGGCTGCAACATTGGGGGCAATTGTAACATTGTGTTACAAATGCCTCTGAGCCACATGGCCCAGTGTAAGCACCATGTTTGTCTGTGTTTAAATATTTTTGAGCAAAATATATATTTAAATAATTAACATCTTGTTAGCACCAGAATAGTTGCCTAGGATTCTGCAAAAATAAAAATAGAAATAGACTTTTGCTTTTTTGCTTTCAAGAATTTGAACCATATTTTAAACAAATCTTAATTAACATTATTAGAAACTACAGCAGTAAAGCAATTACTTTGAGGTTGCTTTTATTTGAGATACAGTGGGTTAATATGACTTATTTTTCAATGTTATAACTGCCCCAAAACACTCTGACTTCCTACATTTAATTTAAAATTATAGTCTTGTCCTTATTACAAGTGTATTTCAAGTAGTTTGTAAGTTATGGAAGAAAATTAAAAAATAAAAATAAAAATACAATTGCCTCTAGTCTCTCCTACTTGGAATATAAAAGTAAATGAACAACTTTACGAAAAAAAATCTGTGAACAAATGACTTTTATTAGTCTGCCTTTTAAAAGTAGTAGAAGACTGAAGAATAAAAGAACAGATATTATTTTTTGTTAGTTTAATTATTTGTTAACCGTGGATATATGCATTTGTTAATTAGCGCCAAACAGAACTGTTAACCAAAACCGTTAAGTGGAATCTGAACTAGAAATTCCTTATGATTCCTATCCCTAGTCCTAGCATCTGTGAAAAGGTCACAGTAAAGACCAAATATTTACAGTGTTGACTATGAAATCCCAAAGCATTACGCTAAATATACAAGACATCTGTCAGGGCCTATATGCATGCAATCATCAGTCTGTAAGTGATGGCTTTTATTTCAGAAGCATGACAAGGACAGTTCAGGGTATGAGCGATAATGACAGCTATAATCACCACTAGCAACATCACAGCACACAGAGCTGCAAAATACAGAGTCCTATGATATAAGCACTTTCCATCTGAAACGTATCACCTGCCTGATTTTAAACACTACAGAAAATGTCACTGGATATAAACAAACTGCCAAGCTATGTTATGCAAAGCCTTGTCTATGAAATTGGAATGATGCACTCTTGTATTTGAATAGTGTTGCAGCAGAATGCGGAATTAAATCACCACAGATGTCATCGCATAGTGAAGGAAAAAAAAAAAAATCAACAACGAAAAATATCATTAGGTTTCCTGAATACCCAGCTGAATGTAGTCATGGTCCAGTAAACTGTGAGCTGAAATTTCATTTCACTGTCGGTTTGTGTATGTTTTCATTAATATAACACACACATGCACTGGGAGGGGAAATTAGGAAAATACGAGTTTAGAGGAATATTGCTTTCATTTAAGCGGTTTTATTTCCGGCCTCATTATGGCATCAACAAAGTATGAAATTTATTTTGCGAATATTATTTCTGCTGAGATTTCCTTACCACTTAATGCAGAAGAATTTGCATGTTTAGATAAACAAACTAATAAAAATCAAAAGCTCCTGTCCCAGGAGTCTCCTAATACTCCTGACACAAACAATGACTTCCAGACTGAACCAATTGATGAGCCTGAGCCTTATTGGCATTCTGTGAGCATTTAATTGGTCTTACCCCACCCTTCCTTTTTTAATCAGCACGTCGTGAGTGTTCATTGGTGTTTTAATATGGCAATCTTTAAAATACAACTGGATGTGGGTAATTATCTACGGTGTCTCATTAGGGCTGCTTTTGAAGGATATTAAATGTAACATCCAAAATATAAAACTGATTACCACTTGGCTAACTGCTAGTTGGTCAGACAAGTTCTTAAGACACAGTCTTAACATAATGGCTAAAGTTATACAACTGGCTAGATGGTTGTTTACAGGCTAAAATCAGGGCAAAACTACAAGGATAAAGGCAAAAGCACAACTCTTCTCAACAAGTTGCAGTTTAAAAGAGGGTTGTGCAGCTGATCGAATTTTGGTTTCAATTCTGGCTTCCACTGATTATGAAAACATGAAAGTCAAGCTAAAACGTGCCACGTTACACTCTTTTACCTCCACAGTAGTGTACCTTTTCTCCTCATTAAAAGCCTAAAAGTAATGTCGCTTGATGTTAAAAAGAGTTATTAAAAGCACATTAAGCTGTGATCGAGAACTCGGGTGCTCTGGAGGCGGCTTTCTGCGCGTGCTCTCTGAGATGGAGCTTAACACAGGTAGGCAAAGTACACTTTGGTCTTAGGTGTGCACAATGTCAAACTCAAGTAGGTAGGTTTGTTAGACCATGTTGGCACTAAAATCTGCAGGAATGAGGCCCTCCAGGAGCTGAGTTTGACAGGCCTGGCCTAAACGGTCAAACACAGTCATACACATACATGAACACAGTCAATTATGTCTTAAGTGAACATAAACAGTTGGGGGAAAATCAATTGAGCATTCAGTCATTAGGTCTTAAAGTGACAGAAGCATAATATACTTCCTGCTATGTGTGTCATTAATGTTAAACAACAAAAGAGAAAATCACTTACTGCTCTTGGCTACATTTCTTTTGTAACTTTAATAGAATCAAAGCAAGTTTAATTCCCACACTGAAGACTATAGCCTAGATTTCCAGGTGGCTATTAGAGAAGTTTGTTTTTTACAGGCTACTTTGCGATTTTAATCCTGTCTGAATCTGCCAAGTCTGTGTTTTTCCTCACACAATCTCTGTAATATTTCCAGAGCAAATTACCTACTGTTTTTCTACAAACTCTGTGATCCTCTGAGAAAACGAATCCTGTCTGAATGAGAATGTCTGTGATTGCCAACAATATTTTTTCACGTGTTTTGGCCAATGTGAACTATCGTAGATGTTCTACCATGAGCATTTACAATATATTTGCACTAAATTATATAATGTTTTAATTACATATGTACATTTAAGAAAATTAAATGGTTTTACTACAAATAAATCTAAAAGTAAAACCAAAAAAACATGGTTGTTATAATTAAACTAAGTTAACCACAAATTAACCATGGTTTTGCTATACTATAGCTTAACCATGGCCTTTGTAGTAAACCTGTGGTTATACTAATGGTACTCAATCCAAATGACATGCAATGCACACATACAGAGCAAGTGATCTCTTCAATGCCCAGATGTACAAAACAGACACTCCCACCTCTGTAATGAATGCAGAGATGTTAGCTGGGTTAGTTATGGACGTTGGGTGATAATAACATCCTTATTTTGTGATTTACTTTACATTGTAAACACAAAATCACTCTGCAGAGTTGAGCCTTGTTAGTATTTCAATGGGAGTCCTCTTGGAAAATATAGGTTGCTGCTGAAAGTGGTGCTAGTGAGGCCAGCAGAGGGTGCTCATCCTGTGGGCTGTATGGGTCCCAGTGTCCCAGTACAGGGATGGGGACACTACACTGTCACAAAACACTGTCCTTTAGATGAGATATTTAAATCCTGACTCTGTGTGGTCGTAAAAAATCCCAGAATGTCTTTCGAAAAGAGAATGGGTACAACTTAGCCAAATTTGCCCACTGGCCCTTATCCATCATCATGGCCTCATAATCACCCCCATATCTACTGATTGGTTTTATCAATCTGTCTCCTCTCCACCAATAATCTGAGCATTCTGGCATCATGCTAGTGGATGCTGAATACGGAAGGTGGTAGAGGAATGTGTAAAGTAGGGCTAGGTTTTGACACAAATTTCACAATTCAATCATATTCTAAATCACAAGCTTGAGATTTGATTTGATTTGATTAGAGATTCAATTCAAAACTGATTATTTTGGACAGAAAAAAAAAGGGTTAGTTCACCCAAAAATGAAAATTAGGTATATATAACTTCCTTCTTTCAGATGAATCCAGTCAGATTTACATTACATTTTTTTTTTTTTGGCTCACCCAAGTTTTCCATGGCAGTGGGTGGTTGTTTCTTTTCATCAGTCCAAAGCAAGTCCAATAAAGTGCATTCATCCATAATAAAAAGTGTCACACAATGCTACGGGGGAAGAACAAAGGCCTCCTGTAGCGAATCGATGCGTTTTTGTAAGAAAAATATCAATATTTAAAACATAATAATCACTTTAATCTATCACAAATGGATGAAAACCAGCGTTTGTTTAAAGGTTTAAAGGTTTATATCAAAATCATTGCCATGACAATGCTTGGGAGAGCCAGAAGAATTTTTAATATAACTCCGATTGGATTCGTCTGAAGGAAGGAAGCCATATACACATAGGAAGCCTGGAAGGTGAGTAAAAAAAAGCTAATTTTCTTTTTTAGGTGAACTAACCCTTTAACTAATGCTGTAAAGCATCTAATATGAGAGTCAATTGGTACTACATTATTACAGTATTTAAGGTTAATAGTAACTGATTTGTAAACACATGCTTCAAATTACACTCAATGAAGTTTTTAATAATAATAAAGTTACAATTACATAATTATACTTCAACTTCAATTCATTTTTTTATATATATAAAAATTTAAATGCTGGCTGTCTTGACGGATTTATTCAAATTTGATACGTTATATGGTGCATATATTTAGCAAAATGCTCTTCCTTTTTTCTAGATGACTAACGAGTTTATGATCACAGTTTTTTTTTTTTTTCTGAGGTAAAAGTGAAGTTACACTGTTTAGA
This sequence comes from Cirrhinus molitorella, assembly GCA_033026305.1. Classification (NCBI taxonomy): domain Eukaryota; kingdom Metazoa; phylum Chordata; class Actinopteri; order Cypriniformes; family Cyprinidae; genus Cirrhinus; species Cirrhinus molitorella. The sequence goes on from CM065135.1 coordinate 19,889,449, forward strand.
AGCTGTTATATTTATGAGACAGGATACGGATTTCGGTAAGTTGTAGTCTTTCATGCTGTAACAGGTATTAAAGTGGAGGAGATTCTGCTTGTCTTGAACTGAGGCGCTACAGCGATCTGTCACTCCACATTAAACAGCACCGGAATGTCATTTATTGTTTGAATACTGTTAAATAGATACAAATTTGAATCTGTTTGTTTCATATCAAAAGTAACACAGCACAAAGATTATCTATATTTTTTGGATAGAAGGCATGCTACAATGTTGCGTTCATTAACTGAAAACAGGCTAGACTAATCGATTCTTGGGATTTAAGATTTTATTATTTTGTAAAAATGAGAATCTCACATGATACACACACGATACACTTCACTATTATCAAAAATGACTCATATGGTGACAGAAGATTATGAACTTCTCAACACCTAATTGTGTTAAATCATGGTTACAATATTGACCAAAATAATTATGATTATGGTTTTTGTCACAAACGAGCAGCCCTAATTTAAAGCATCCTTAAATACTTGAAGAAAGAAATCTGTCAAAAATGTGATGCTTGAATTAGCAAGCATTGCAGTTTTTGAAAGCTTTCCTTGGCAAAAACTATCATGATGCAGGTTTCTAATGCAGTTCAGCATTAGACCCTGCTCAGCAGCACAAAAGAAATAAGACAGACGTGTGAAGAATCACCCTCAGGGCCAGCGGCTGCCTTTGCTTCAGATGAAACTGTCAAACAGTTACATATTTTGCAGCATTTTTCATCTCTATCTTGTTGCCAGCTCATTACAGCGATAACTTCCACCAAGCTTTATTGGTGCCCCCGAAAAACAAAGCAAAAACACACTTACTTTCTTTTTCCTCATTACAGCTTATTTAAACATTGCTAACAGCAGACCTGAAAAACATTTAATTACTAGAATCAAACGTAATGTTATTATGTGTTTGTTAGAGAAAAAAAAGAAAAAAAAGAAAGAGGGTCCTGATTCACTGTCCATTCAGAAGCTTACACTGTGCACCACAACATGGAAACTTCAGATTGAGCCAGAGTCATTCAGCTAATGGGCTTGTGGCTTTTGGGAATGAATGGATTTTTGGACATCAGATGCATCTCTTGTGAAATTTTTTTGCCAGTCATTCCCAGATGGCTATTAGTTGACATACTATATGTACTGGATGGATGTACCTTGTGTCCTTGCTATTTTCCACCTGTTTCTACATGTCCTGACAGACCGACATGCTCGGCCTAATGCACAGCGGTGGTAATGGCTGTGTGAATTGCATAGAGAGCCATGGAAGAATCAGAGCATGGAGAACCTCCCTAAAAACACAGATAGCAGCTCTCTGAACCCAGCTGTTTATCTGACTGTGTCTCAGAGCAGCAAATCACTGAGGAAATACACACATACACAATACTTCCCCAAACAGACAAGGTTATTCAGATAAGAGTGAATTACTGCCCACAGGGCTTAGAGAAAGAGAAAGATGGCATGGTAAACTCATCCCCTTGACTGCTCCGAGTTCAATTTAGACTTTTTAGGCTATTGCACAGAACTCCCAGGATGTTTTGCGGCTCTAAAGAACTCTATCTCTCAGCTGTCACACTGCTAATCAGCAGAACAGCCTGGAAGACACTGTCCAAACTGGCCCCAGAATCTCAATCTTAGCACACACATGTTGGTTTCACCATATTAGTGAGCATATCTCATAGATGTAATGGATTTTTTAAGGGGGTGATAATATTTGACACAAAAACTCAAAATGCTCACGGCAAAATCATGAGGTCAAATAAGATCACTTGCTTTTCACTAAACTTTTCAGAACGTTCTTGATATTATGATCAGTTTGATCAAACTTTGGGGGACAATTTTGTAAAGTACAGCTAAGCAAAACAAACACTTATACAGCAATATTCAGAAAATACACTTTTTGCTGAGCTGGAAAAATTTGAGCAAGGATTTGTGAGAGGTGTAAAAGTAATCAGCACTGCGCCTCACAATTCAAGAGCTGGCCACAGTTTTAATGATAAATAATATGTATTTGCAATGCATCCTCCATTTTTGATGCTGCTTTTAATGGATTCTCCATTAAAAGCAGCAAATATATGGTTTAGCATATAATAATAAAAATCTGTAAGATTTTAAAATTCTCCCAGATTGACAGGGAAATGCCCTGGAGGCCATAAGGCCCAGACACAGATGAGCTGGAGAATTGCAAAAACATTAAAGGACACTGGAGTGCACGAATAATGTATGCAGACATACACATTTCTCACTTTCAAGCATGAGCAGTTGTCAACCCTTTCTTATCACGTTTATATAGGTATAGGTTAGTGAAATAGTCCTGTAAAGGCTCCAGAAGTTTGGGACTGTAATAGCTGGAAGAGTCACTTTGTTACATCTCTTGCTTGAGGGCCCTACAGCAGTGACCACCGCAGTGTGAGGGATTTAGATATAAACAGCCTCCTGACACCCCACTGTAATCCCTCACATCCCTATCGGGATTCAAACCAACAACCTTCCAAACATAACAGTCGCTGCTTTTACAAATTTCTCACACTAGTTTAAACACGATTCTCTCCGACTTCAATCGTAAACTGTTCAGCTCATTTTGCCGAGATTTGAGCTAAACAGAATGCAATGCACAGGATGAGCCACTTTAGCTATTTTCCAGCCCATTTGGCACAACAGCCATGTGTCTCTCTAGTGAAAGCTTCGTTCAAAAATGTCTTTTTATTACCGAACAGCAAACAAAACTATTCCAGAGACCACACAACCAAAACATGCATTCAATCTAAATTAGGCTTTCTGTAGACTTCTACATTCCTTCTATTAATGAAAGGATTACTTCACTCCAGAATTAAAATTTCCTGGTAATTTGCTCAACCCTAAGTCACCCAAGATGTTCATGTTTTTCATTTTTCTCCATATAGTGGACTTTAATGGAAATCAGTGGGTTGAAAGTCCAGACTGCAGTTTCAAAGCAGCTTCACAATAGGGGTGTAACGTTTCACTCATTTTCTCGATGCATCGATTACAAAACCTGGCAATGCATATGCATATGCATTGATCTTGAAACATGGATTTTTGAATGGTGAATCGTTGATTTCGGCTAGTGATCGATTTAAAACACTAAGAATCGAATGAATCGTGATTTCTATAATGATTCAGTGCTTTAAAATATTTAAAATATTAAATTACTACAAGCACAAATTAATTAAGCGTTGTTTGTTTCCTCACTTCTTTTCTTCACATGCCTCATTTACTACCTGACTTTGTGTGTGTTCTCACTGTCACGTTTTTTCAATGGCACAATTCCATTGAATGATAAATTACTTTTAACTTAATGTTGTTAAACCGAAAGTACTGAGGAAACGGTTAAAATAACCACAGCATTAACAACAATCTTGAAATAAGAGCGCAAGGTTTATCTGTCAGTCAGATGCATGAAAGTTGTGTTAGTTACTATATCATCAGAAACTTCATTCGCCGACAGAAAGTAATAGTTTATATGCTGTAGCATTCTATTTTATGAAAATAAGATCATGCATAGGTGTGACATAAAATGTTACCCTATACATTCACAGTATGCTACACAATAGTTAACATGATAGCCTACTTTTAAAGCCTTACTTCTAAATCTTGGCTTAAAAATAAAGGGAAATAAATATACCAAAATATATTTAAAATAAATGTATTTTGTGCTAAGTATACTACAGATAAATTTACATATTTATGTTCTTAATAAAAAATACCTTGCAGTTGTACTTTTAGTAGCCTAAACTGGTATAAAATGTGCTAAATTGAAAGTACAGGGCTGAAGTCCAACTAAAGATGAAATGAAGTATATTTATTTGTGCTAAGGTGGAACTATTGCTAGTATATTTCAGGTACACTTTAAATATCTTGCATTTTAAAGACTTTTATTATTCAAAGATTATACAATCCTCAGCAATAGTGAGATTAAAACACATTTTAGGCTTAATATTAAGAAATGTGCATTGTGCACATGTAGTACTTTAAATAAAGTTTAATTCAAATTTTTATATCAATAAGTCTCTAGGGATATATCAGTTAATATGTTCATAGATTTGAACTAGTTTTAAATATTTTACTTTTTACTAGGGTTAATTTCTACATATGCTATATGTCATACCATAGCATCATTAAACTAACACACTAAATCCTGGAATGTTTCCTAAAAAATTGTAATTTCTTTTGGACTAAAGAAGGTCATGAACATCTTGGATGACAAGGGGGTGAGTAAATTATCAGGACATTTTAATTCAAGAGTAATTTAAGCCGATCCTAACCCTAAAATATAGAATAATTCATATATTATACACAGCAAAAAATACTTCTTAGTTAGACTTTTTGTCTTGCCTTCCAGCCAAAATATCTAAGAATTCATAAATCAAGAAGGATTTTCTAGACAAGTAGAAATTATTGTCTTGTTTTCAGAAAAAAGAAGTCAGAATTTAGTGAGTTTTTGCTTAGAACAAGCAAAATAATCTGCCAATGGGGTAAGCAAAATAATCTTATTTCAAGCAGAAAACTAGATTATTTTGCTTACCCCACTGGCAGTTTATTTAGCTTGTTTCAAGCAAAAACTCACTTAATTTTAACTTCTTTTTTCTGAAAATAAGACAATAATCCTTCTTGATTTAAGAATTTTTAGATATTTTGTCTGGAAACAAGACAAAAAATCTAAGTGAGAAAAGCATTTTTGGAGTGTACAACCAATATTATTATTATACAATCAAATATTAATGTTGTAAGAGAGAGAGAGAGAGAAAGAAAGAGAGAGAGAGACACAGGGAGGAACTGAGGAAAAAATATACTATACCCTACTATAAAATATAAAAAAGGCATTAAAATAAAATATCTAATATATATATATATATATATATATATATTATATATATAACACATATATTATATGTATGTCTCATAGATTATCCATAAAATACATATAATATGTACATATTTTATATTCAATAAAGTATAAATTATAAAATATATTAAAAAATTGAGACATCATTCATTCCTAAATAAATGCATCCTCCATAAACAGATTTTCCTTCTGACAAAGTCCTCAAAGTAAGGCTTTGTAAGGCAAAAATACTCTCAAACAAACACACACTATACATATCCTGTCTAAGTTATAATATTTACCTATACATGCATGGCTTCCAAAAACTGCTGTCACAATAACACCTACCTGGTGTATGAAGACCTGGGCAGTGCGAGGACTGAGTAACAGAATGGCTCGTCTGAGCGTGTCCCGGTAACGGTTCAGCTCCTCCATCCTCATCGTGCTGAACAGGGTGGAAAAGACCTTTGTCACATTGCGGTCAACCTGCTGTAGAGACACGTCCAAGCCCATTCGAGACGCCTGGTCCAGAAACCCACGCAGTCCCCGCACATCTGAAAGCGACAGGGTGTGGGAAAAAGCAAAAGATGGTTAAAAACCAAGACTTATGTGCAGACAGCTATTTAAGATTAGAACAGTATTTAAGATTAGGTGTGAGATGAAAATAGATCAAATGTAAGCTAAATATTTGATTTAAGATCAGAGGTTTCCAGAGAGAATAATTGTCCCTGTCCCTTTAACTTTTGAAAATAAAGTCTAGGAGAAAAGGAGTCTAGGAGAATGAATCCTGTTTTCTTGCTCCTTTGCACATCACGGCTGTCAAGTCACGTCGTGTTCTGTCTACTGAAGTGACTTTTTGATGGCATAATAGTCTGGCATGGAGTTTCCTTACATCTACACGCAGAAAGGACACAAGAACCGTCTCCTAAGAGGGTCAAGACGTGAGGATGAGGCTTCAAAAATGCACACATACTTCAACTTAACTATGTACATTTATAGTCTTCACTTTGAGCTGTAATTAAATTTTCATAGCATGACATTGAGGGAGTAAAAAAATGTTGCGAAGAGTTATAACTTGTCTGCATATTTTATATTTTCTCTTTCTTCTTGTATTCACTGCTTGAAATAAAAACAAAGCAGAAAAAAGCAATGCTTTCAAGAACCTATCAAAGTAAGAAAGTAAAATTGCCTAATAAAAAGCATTACGAGGAGCACAAAGTGTTTAGTCCATCTGCAGATTTCAGGGTGTTAACAACAGCTTTATCTTATCTGCAAACAAATCTGAATCAGTCTTTCAGTATCATCTAGTTATTCTTAACTAGCTTTCCTTAAGACTCACACTGCATCTGATTACAGTTTATCTACTTCCATACTATACAGTACACTCTTCTTTATTGGCATGAATGGTTTCATAAAGAACCTTGAACATCCATGGAACCTTTCAAATGCAGAAAAGGTTATTTAGATTTTTAAAATGCTCTTCAAAATGAATATTTTATGAACTGTTCACTGAAAGGTTCTTTGGGAAACCAAAAACGGTTCTTCTATGGCCTTTATTTTTAAGAGTGTAGCTGTAAAAAGAGTAGTATGTCCGAATTCACAGTACTCAAAAAACAGCAGGTGAGACATTCCCAGATGAATTACTTCATCTTAAATGACCTAGATAAAAGAATTTAATTTGTTTATTATTATTTTTTAATTTCCTGCCCCATATCATGAGCTATATCAATGATGTAAGATCATTCTCTGTTCAAAAATAATTAGTAAACATTAACAAATTGCTTCTGTGTCTGGCATCAAAATTATCTTTTCCTTCAGGCATATATTTATTCAGACAACCACACAGTCCAGTTTTCAGGTTATACTCCGACACAGGCAAGCTAATCAGGCATCAAGAATGATCAAACACCATATTATTTTGTGCGCACCTGTGAGTGTGTACTTGATAGACTTTATCATAACTCAACCTCTGTGCAATGCGGCATGCTACAAGCTACAAGCTGTTTCCATGACAACTGACCATCAAAACAGATTACTCGCCCCACACCGGCCTCAGTGTGCTCTCAAAACAACAACCAATGTAGAAAGTCTAATCATTTGAGCACTTGCAATGAACTGAAATTCAGGTGGGTTTAAATACACTAATGAAAACCCTTTCAGCATAACTGGCAATAATCTTAGTAAGGGATTAGTTCACTTCCAGAATAAAAAAATCCTGATAATTTACTCACCCCTACGTCATCCAAGATGTTCATGTCTTTCTTTCTTCAGTCGAAAAGAAATTAAGGTTTTTGAGGAAAAAATGCTAGAATTTTTCTCCATATCGTGTCAGTGGGGATCAATGAGCTGAAGGTCTAAAATTGCAGTGACATAGCAGCTTCAAAAAGCTCTACATGATCCCAGCCGAGGAATAATTTGAATATAGCAAATCGATCAGTCATTTTTAAAAAAAAGAAAAAAAAAAAAAAAAATTGATACACTCTTTAACCACTAATGCTTGTCTTGATCTAGCTTTGCGATGCGCGTTAAGTAATCACAAGTACCAACCCAAAGTAAATGTGCAAAGAAAGTCAAACGCCCTTTACAAAATAGGTTAAACAACGATGATGGGAAAACAAGATGAGTTTCTCCTACCCTACCTTATTGAACCGAAGTACACAGATGAAGAAATAATTGTGCGTGACATTTACAACGTGATTGCGCAATGCGCATCGCAGAGCCAGTATATCTTTTTTTCTTTTTCTTTTTTAGAAAATGACTGATCGTTTCACTAGGTTAGACCCTTATTCCTTGGCTGGGATCGTGTGGAGCCCTTTGAAGCTGCACTGAAACTACAATTTGGACCTTCAACCTGTTGGGTCTCATTGAAGTCCACTATGACCACGAAAGATCCTAGAATGTTTTCCTCAAAAACCTTCACTTCTTTTATTCTGAAAGTTAACTAATCCTTTAATATCTCCTCAGCCAACAGAGACAAAGTGTAATGAAGCATGTCTCTTATATATAAGAGAAAGAGACGGAATTGTATGACCTTCTTGAGCAGCTCCATGATAACAGGTCAACTGAATCTACATACAGTACAGGTGATTGACTGGTACTACATTTAATGCCATTAGTAGTGCTTTTAGTAGACATTCGGTATTCACTAATACTGAGAAGTGGCACATAATCATTTCAAGCAGCTGTTATTTCTGTCAGAAATAAATTTAACAGTTTAAAAACAGAACTAAAGCTTGCTTCCTTCTCATTGGAGAACATAAAGCCAGATACACTATAGCCTTGAAGGTATTAGCTAAAAAGTTCATACTGCTATAAGCTGATGAATGAACATATTTAACTAATCTCATTGATTAAATAACTAAATCTATATACAATTTTTACAAGAATTTAATATTTTATGAACCTAAACATACTTTAAATCAATTTATACACCAGTAAGCCATTATTATCACCGGCAACTATATGGTGCTGCAGATACAGTTCACAGAGCAGTATATTTACCACCTGCGCCACTGTATTGAGTGTCTAAATTATATCAAATGTATCAAAAGTAGTGATATCATGCGATAAAAAACGTGATTAATCCCACCTAGCATTAGAGTTTTTAAAATGTTTACATTTTTAGACTTTATTTAAAAAAATAGCAACTTCTATTTTAAAGGTGCTGTATGTAAGTTTTTGACTCTTCTTAACCCCCAAAATAACATAATATGTTTGTAGATATTTAGGAAACATGTTATGTTTACATAACTGTTACTCTGAGAACTAATGCTATAGCCAGTATTTCTACTAAGAAATGTGCATTTCGGGCAGATTCCGGGATGGAATTGCAGTACCCATTTCAACCGATAGCTGCCAATGTTACATACTGCACAACGATCTATGAGCAAAGGAACATTAAATCACAGTAAATCAACTCATCAAATTATAATGCAAGGCTAGTTGCGTGTCCTCAATCTGGCAAACCTGCGTGAGTGTCGGGTCTGAGTAAGAGAAAGTGGTAGAAACGGTTCTCTCCAATATTTTGATTTTGGACTGCAGTACCCATTCTACCCGCTAGCTGTCAATCTTACATACTGCACCTTTAAGTGAATTTAAAACAATCTTCACATAAACCCATTATTTACCTGTGCCCTTCAGCAGGTAGGAAATACATAGAAACTGAATAAAGTTAACAAACATTAAATGCTAAATTAATATAGTTGAATTCTTAAAGCTACAAAGGCTACAGATTTCCTGCTGCTATTACTTTAAGAGCTGCCGCTGAATGCGACATGGTTCTGGCACGCATGCTTGTAGTTAAATTTGTGTTTTAATATGAAATGACAAAGGCTACAGTGCACGCCGTCACATTTGTATTGAAGCGCACATTTTACAAGCATAGTATAAATGCCTGACAGACAGTAAATTGCCTGAAAACTCATCACTGATGTTGCCTCATCACCTGTACCTTTCCTGCATTTGTTTTCTAGCGTTTGGCACTGAAGTGAAGTTGGAGTGCATGCCAAAAAAGTCTTCCATTTGATGTGGTCGTAAAGACGTTCTGCGACTAAATAAACACACTTCTTGTCAAGAAAAAAAGACAGAAGCAGCAGTTGTGAGTGGGGTGGCTAACCCTAGCTATGCCCCAGTGTTAACTACGTGAAATATTTCCAGTTTAACACTGTTAAACTGGAAAAATTAATCACCAGTGTTAACGCTCTAAATTTGGCAACACTCCATGCTAACTGCACGGCATCACAAACAACACATGAACAGCTGTCAGGTATCTGAACATAGTTGTGGACCAAGTGCTCCCATTCATGGCAACTGTGTTACCTGCCGGTAATGGCCAGTACCAACAGGATAATGTGCTATGCCACACTGCCAGAATTTCTGTTAGTGACTTGCCCTCCAAATTCACCCAATTTAACATTTGTGGTTTGACTTGGAAAAGCTAGTTCGCACTACATTACCACCATCTCACATTGTACAGCAGGGTTCCTCAAATCTTGCCCTGGAGGGCCAATGCGCTGCAGAGTTTAGCTCCAACCCTGATTATATGATGATCCTGAAGACACTGATTAGCATGTTCAGGTGTGTTTGATTAGAGTTAGAGCTAAACTCTGCAGGAAAGTGCATCTCGTGGACCAGATTTGAGAATCCCTGTTGTATGGGAACTGGAGGAACTGCTGTTGATATTATGGTACCCCAGGAGACCTTTGTGAATCAATGCAGCTGTTTAGTGGGCCTACAGGTTATCAGGTAGGTGGTCCTAATGTAATGGCTCATCTGTGTATATCTCAAAAATGGTATCAGTCTCTATGTAAATATGAAAATATGTGACCCTGGACCACAAAACCAGTCTTAAGTAGCATGGGTATATTTGTAGCAATAGCCAACAATACACTGTATGGGTCAAAATTCTCAATTTTTCTTTTATGCCAAAAATCATCAGGATATTAAGTAAAGATCATGTTTAATGATTATATTTTATACATTTCCTACTATAAATTAGTAATATGCAATGCTAAGAACTTAATTTGAACAACTTTAAAGGTGATTTTCTCAATATTTAGATTTTTGCACCCTCAAATTTCAGATTTTCAAATTGTTTTATCTCGGCCAAATATTGTCCTTTCCTAATAAACCATATGCCACTGGAAAGCTTATGACCCTTATGACTGGTTTTGTGGTCCAGGGTCCCATATATGCAGAACCCGCTATATGCTGAACCACACTTTATAATGGAACACCTATGATTAATAATGAGGTAAAGATCATGCATCACTAAATCACAAAATGTAATCAGTCAATATCAATATTATGCTTCTTTCTTGATGTTAATGACTTCGGTGTGACTTAAGAGTAACCCATCGTCGCACAAACACACACAACTCGCACAAAGATTAGTTTCGCCATACCATCGTAATTTAATTATCACAGCTGTAGCTACAAAGTGAAGAAAAAAAATGACTCTTGAGGAGACAGTTTTAGAAATATATAAATAATGTGGAAAGAAAGAACTGAGAAAAGTCTTCTGAGAAACAAATTGGATTTGCTTAAAGAGTGTAATTATATATCTAAAGGCACATACAAATTGCTGTCTCACTGGGCAAGAACACACGAGTAAAAGAGGTTGGAGGGAATCAATAAGGCTCTAACAACAAACAGTTTGACATTCATCTGTTTCTTTCATTGTAATGAAAATAATAGGTTGAAAATTTAAAAACAAAAAACAAAAACCAAGGCTTGTTCTTGAATATAGAGCTTCATCTTGATTAAATCAACATGATGTTGTGCAACAAATCCATACATCCATTCCCAAATACATCCATATCATGATGCAATCAGCAAAGTCTTGAATACAACAAATCAATCAAGAACTGCAGTTTGATAAGTGAAATGAATGTGGAGCCTATCACAATATATTACTGAAGATTAAGATCATAATGTTAAACATCAGAAGAATTAAAATTATGACAATAAGGACTGTGTAGCAGACCGAATTTCTTAATAGTAGGACTTTATAAATGCATCTTCACAGGATTACATTGTGATTAATGGACCTCAGAATGCTTGGTCTTTGCATTAAAGGTCATCATAAACAACCTTTCAAAAGATGTGTTTAATTGGTTCCGCATAGGGTTAGTGGTTATGAAACCTCATCATTTGATCCACTACAAAGGCACCTGGACAGTTGCTAGGAGATGGTATAATCATTTCATCTGTGGTTTCTCTTTTATGATTCTCTTTGTGTCTCAAACCACCGGCCTGCAGTACACAGATCCCGCAGCCGGAGTGTGAGTAATGCTCATGAAGGCCATGGGGAGCGCTCTTTATTGAAAGACTTAAAATACTTATGTCCTATTAAACAAGAGGGTTTGGTTGACATGCTGTTGATTGGGTCCACGCGATAGCACTGCAAAATCTTCACAGTCCTGGAGACTGCCGCTCATTTAACTGTCTGTGACATGAACTGCCCAGAGACATACCCTGAATGTAAAACAAGGCCTCTGTGTTTCCCTCTTCCTCTGTCTCACTTACAGATTGGTTCTCCTTGTCTTGAAGAGGGAGCCAATTAGGAAAAGTTCATCATCCTCTTGTTCAAAAGCAGCAAATTATGACACAAACCCTATTATTACCACAACGTTCTGACATAAGAAAGAGACTTCAGCATAAATCACTGCACATAAATCTACACACAGACACACACACACACACACTACACATCCATGTCAAAACAAGACATGTTTAAAAACTGTTAAAACTCCACGTCAGAAGTCATCATTAGACAACAGATTGTCTGTGTGCATGTATAAGTGCAAATGATATCACTTCTCAGAACAGGTGGTGCAGTAGGTGAAAGATGCTATCAGTTCTACACTGGTGAATAAAGCAAAAGGACACATTACTCAGTGGCATGCTAAAAAAAGAGACACTCGTAAACACTGGGACTGCTCAGCTAAAACCGAAACATCAATTAAACTGAGAACCAACTTTCACAGGCCTGTGGGCCAGCTTACTGTTGTTTATAAATTGAATAACACGAAAAGATCTCAACATTAGGATGTTTTATAGACTCCCTTTATGGAGGCTGAACGTACACAAAAATACTGTTAAAAAAAGGGGTTCAAGAAGCTCAAGGGAGAATCAGTTGCCAAGAAACTGACAGTCCCACACCAAAGTTAGTAATAACCCAAGATTGCACAGAAGTTGACTGATGCCAACAACAAAATTGTCACAGTATTTAAAGGGTATTTTTATATAAGGCATATAATGTCTGTTACTATGAAGATTTAGGGTGTGTTCACACTTGTCATGTTTGGTTTGATTAAAACAAACCCTGGTGCGATTGCTCTGAGTGCGGTTCGTTTGAGTAAGTGTGAACGCTGCCATCCGAACCCTGGTGCGCACCAAACAAGCGGACCGAGACTGCTAAAAAGATAGGTCTCTGTCCTCTTCCAAACGAACTCTGGTGCGGTTCGAATGAAATATGAATGCAATACGAACCAAACAATTATAAACGAACCAAAAACAGGTAGTAATGACAAGATGTGACGCTATGTGACATAATTTCACAAAGAGGACAAGCGGTGTATCCAAAACAAAATGAGCAGAGGGCAAACACAGAGCAACGAGCAGATAAAGTACCTTGTATGAGCTCTTTGTGAGTTCGTAGATAGTGAAAATAAAACATGCATGCAAAAATGAGTGTGCTTAGTCCAGCAGACGGTATTATTGCGTAAATCCGACTTAAAGTGGCAATCATCAGACCGATCAGTGAACGGGTATTTTGATATCATACACCCGCAGCGCCGCTTTAAGTCGAAATCACCTATATATATATTCTCTATATATTCTCTATTATAGATCAGTGGTTCTGTCATGAAATATACGTCATTCAACCTGACCAATCAGTTCACAAACATATCACTATGGCTTTAGGTTTCTTAACGGTCTCTTTTGGTTCATTGTCAAAAATACCAGTGTGAACGCTAAGCGGACCAGGACAAAATGTTTCATTTTCCTTTTTGGTCCGGACGAAATTAACCAAACAAACCAAACTACAAGTGTGAACACACCCTTACACTTTAGGAAGTTTTCCATTCTTTTCTCCTCTTCTTGTTGCTAGGAAAAGCAGTGAAGACTTATATCGCACCTCTTACTGCCTTTCAACTGAAATTTACATCTAAAAGGCATTGTATCAGTATGCGAGTGTAGCCATATCATGTCATCAAAATAATAGCGGCCCCCATAGTCCAAAGTATGTATAAAACAATGTGGATTTTTTTAAAATATTGTAGGTCTTACATGAGTCTTACACTACTACATATTTCAGCACGAGACATCATTTATGTTATATTAAGTCATACAAGTCTTAAAGGGATAGTTCACCCAAAAATGATAATTTCATGTTTATCTGCTTACGATTTTGGAAGACGATTTTTATATGTCATCAGACCATATGCGCCGATCCTGTGTGTGCTCAGGGGCTCGAGCACCCACGGAATTGATCGAGCACCCACAAAAAAACACGAGATATTCTCGGTTCATTTTAACCAATCAGAAGTGTATTGTAGCTTGTACCACTTTATTCTCGTTTTCATAGATTATATTTGAGGCAGGTTTTGGTGTTATTTTAATGACAAATGTCAAGAGTGCATTATTGTAATACGAGAGAGGATATTACGTGTGTGCCCTCAAACTTTGTCCTGTGTATGCACGAATAAGTGCTTATTGTAAACAGATATGAGATACGGTGTTAAGCACCCACCGGCAGAAACAGATCGGCGCCCATGCATCAGACAACGTGGATTTTTCAACGTGGATACTACGCCAGAACTCGTAAACATATCACCCGCCGGACAGATGAATGTTGTGGTAAATCAGAGGTAAACAATTATATAAATACTGTTCAGTTTCTCACACAAATCAATCGTTTCATGTCTTAGGACATCAGTGTATCGTCACAAGTTGTAGGGTTTAATTTGGTTTTGTTTGTGTATGTTTTTTTTTATTTTCAAAGATTTGGTAGCCATTGACTGCCATTATATGACTGACAGACTGCAACGGTTTGAGTTGAGTTTGAGTGTCCTACTGAAGAAACAAAGTCACCTACATCTTGGATGCCCTGTGGGTAAGCAGATAAACATAAAATTTTTGGGTGAACTATCCATTTAATACCCAAGGTTCCATTCAAAGTCAAACAAACAAACCATCCAAAACCCAACAAACCTGAAAACCATACTTGAGTAAATGTACAAATACCTTAGAGTAAAAAATAACAAGTTACATTAAAGTCACCATTTCCAATACAACTAAAGTCTTAGAGTATCTGATTTTAAGTGTACTTAAGTATTTTCCTCATACTGAATGCACTTGCACTTGTCAAGATGCACTTCACGCCTAGGAGACATACCAGTGAAAAACAAGAAACAGTTAACTTGTGCAAATGCAATCACATTTATTTACTAAAATCAAAACTCAAAATTACAACAAATCAAGGTTGTCATAAGAGCAAGTCTCAAATAAGCTAAAGTGCTCCAAAAGAGCATAAGTAAACCAACATCCTTCAAAATGGTCTCTTCCATGTATTGATATATAAAATAAGTACAATTAAAAAGGCCACATCACGCCCTCAGCTCATACATGAATATTTCTAGCTGCGTTTACATGGACACTAGTAATCCGATCATAATAGGACTAGAAGCACAATCAGAATAAAAAAGTCACATGTCACCCCATCAATCGGATTGAATTGGCCAGATATGATTAAAAAATTTCGATCAGATTGTAAGGGGTGGGTTATCCCTTTTGTAGAGGACATGTAAATACTTGATAGGATTGAAAACCGAAACTGGAAAAGAACTGATGCCAAAATAGCGTAATGAGAGCTGTCCTTTCTGGTAAATAAAGTGTCATAAATAAGTTCCAGTCGACTGGATTTGGGTGCGGGAAGGGGCACTTTTGCTGCTTTCTACAGTAAGCAGCACAGCAAAACAGTTGATGTTCGTCGTCGTCGCCTAATTAGGACCCGAATATATAAATATCAAGTGCGCTTTTTCAAAAAACAGTGGGAAACTATGTATATTCATGCAGTGTGCGCATGTCAAAAGATTAAATCCAATCAGAAGCTTGTGACATGTAAACGCCCATGTAAACACTCCGCTCGGATTCGTCAATCAGAATTAATTCATTCCGATGGAAGCTAAAAGTGTCCATGTAAACGTACTTAGATACTTGAGTATAGTAACTGATTATATTTACTCAAATACTTTACTCCACTGTTCATGAGATCATAGAAACTATACATTTCTTTGAAAACCAGATTAATTAGCAAAATCAATTTGTCTAACAGGTTACTACAGAAGTGTCCTTCGTTTTTCTGTTCACTCCAGTGAAGAGATAAATAGTGTTAACTTCAAACGCTTTTCACACAGCAATCTGTCAAGGCTGTTTACTTGTCTTTCTATAAATATAATAGCCTGAAATGCAGCTGGCTAGAATAACTGAGCAAATCAATGCACATAATAAGATGAGTTTCTGCAATACTATTTAACAGACATAATTAGTGGTAAACAAGTTAAAATCAGCAGTAAGAGTTGTGCTACAACAAAGTATATACGGCACTGCAATCTGATTCCAATCTAAATCCATTTTAAAATGTCCACTTATTGATTACAGACCAATCAGACAAACAGAGGTAACTTTCTGTATGTTTAGTGGCAGTATAAAAAAACAAAAAAACAAAAAACAAAGGATGATTACATGCTTCTTCATAAAGTTCAGATTAGCCTGATTGGCTCTTATTTCCCATATGTACCATAAACTAAATACATAATCTGTTGATATATCAGCTCTTGGTTTATGCTTTGTTGTTGGAAGTGCCTGCAAAAGCAGGCACCAGTAACATTTCTATCAGTGATGGAGGAGGAGGATGTTTGCGAAGTGCTCAAGGGTGAGAAATGAGAGGATGAGAGTGAGAAAACCCATTTTAACTCAACTCGCATCAAGTTTTTTGAGTTATAAAGTGTCACATATAAGCAATTAGGTTTTAAGACAAATGGAATCTGTGAATATTAATTGTATAAAGATCCAAATGTGACATTTTTGAAGCCAAAGTGCATGCAGACACAATCTCTCTCACGTCTAACACATGGGGACAAATTTACTAAACAGCTGAGCCACTTTTCTGGTATTTCAACCATCTGTATAGGAGTAACAGCTTGCTCAGATCAGTTTTTCTGCTTTCAGATTATGGGTATGTTTAACACACCCGCAGCCTGCGGTTTTCAATTTGTACTGCCAGTGTCTCTGCACCAGTGGAACAGAAGTGACGAGAGCAGAACTGAGACTATCTCGGGTAAATTATTTTCTCTCTTTTTCATGCAGGGTATCATAATGTAAAATCATTTACGCACTGCCTCTCAAATGTCACTGCTTTTTATATATTTTAAAACCACTCTCGATGCATTATCGTTAATACAGAATGTGCTGTGCACATAAGCATATTATGATATAATAGTTTTGTTAAAAAGTTAAACACAAAGTGTAGATTTGATGGTTGCTAGGGGGAAAAAAAAATCTATGCTTATTTTTTTAAGCATCACAGTTGCGACTGATTGTAATAGAAGACTTGTTGAATAAAATTGTTCTTTTTGTTTTCTTTGCACACAAAAGGTATTCTTGTACCTTTCTAGGCCTTGAATGTTGTGGTTTGTGATGCTGTCTATTCAGGGTCAGAAAGCTCTTGGATTTCATCAGAAATATCTTACTTTGTTTTCTGAAGATAAACAAAGGTCTTGTGGGTTTTGAAAAAATGAGGGTGAGTAATTAATAACAGAACTTTCATTTTTGGGTGAACTGTCCCTTTAAAATGCAACCTACGACCTTGCCAAAAAGCCTTGCCAAAAAGCCTTATCAGTGTGTCTAGTATTTCAGGCCATGAGACCCATCCAGAGTGATTGTCGTCCTGTAGGAGGGTGCCATGCTAAGTGCTGAGAGCTCTGCACCACCATCAATCATGTTTTATGTCTTGATTGGGGCTTTTCCTCTGACCTCTGCGATACGATTTGAAGGATGTTACCTGCTCCAGGGTGTTTGGTGGTCTGACTCATCTCAGCCCATTGTTAGAACCTGCCTGAAGCTAAATTCAGCAGCGCATATAGCCTTAGCATAAACACTGAGCTATTTCAAGCACTGTGTAGCTGCATATTTTCTGAAAGAGATCTCTGTTATGTGGAGCACAAGGGAGCTTTGCTTTGACTAGGGGCATTAAAATGCCCCATCATGATTCTGTGTTGCTTTTTATCCGGACCTTTGTATCTGTGATGGCAGACTGTTAGCACAGCAAACAACCCAAGGAGAGAGCTATGGGCTACGGAAGACTTGCTTGGGATAATGGGGATTTTAAGAAGATAAGATGGGAAGAAAAAGCAATTGGGCCTGCATGCTTGTTAGAGTTCGCTCAAAAATAAAAAATCTGTCATTATTTATTTTTCCATACAACAACAAAAAAAGCAAAGATGTTAACCTTTAAAAAGAACGCTAAAAGTAGTGCATCTCATTCATCTACTATATCCCAAGTCATTTGCAGGAATATGACAGCTTTGTGTGAGAAACAAATCAAAATTTACATTGTGTTTGAAGAAATCATTCAGAAATAGAACTGCAAGCAGAAATGAAGGGTCCAAGAACTACAGAAACAAGCAAGGCAGCAAGCAGCAGACCAACTGTAGCAATGAGCAACTGAAGCCATTTTAAGATGATTTTAGTCAAAATTACTGGAAAATCATAAATACAACCACTAGTAATATGATTTAATGGCTAACTACTAGTGGTGTCAATCAATTAAAAAAAAAAAAAAAACTAATGAATCACACATTTTTCCTGAAATTAATTGTGAATAATCCTACCTGACATTACAGTTTTGAATTATACTTTTATATTGCAATAATTTCACATTCATGCTTCAAATTAATGTTTTGTTTAATGCTTTTTTTATGACTGAAGGCAAGTATCACTAATACATGATGTCTCTGAATCAGTTATCAATATCATTGATAACTGATGTCTCTGATTTTTTTCTCCTAATATTTAACAATTGAATATAACCATTCAACATTACAGTATAACTGGGAGCTACCACTTTAACATTTTTTAGACTTTAAAAAATAACTTCTAATTTAAGTGAACTTGAAACAGTCTTTACATTGTATAAATATCATATAGGCTACCTGTGCCCTTTAGCAAGAAAATATAGCCTGAAGTTATCAAACATTAAATTATATCAAATTTAAAATATTAAAAAGATAAAGCTTAAAACTACAGAAGTTGCTGATTTCCTCTTTTTAATGTTGTTCTTTAATTAACAGACATCACAGCAGCTGGTTGTTAGAATATTTTGGCTGTTGTTACTTTAAAAGCTGCTGCTGCTGAACTTGATGCGGATCTAGCATTGCTAGATGTTGTGTGTGAACTATAAATAATACATTTTAAGGCAGCTTTAATCGCCTTTTTGTAAATTCATGGATTAACTGACAACATATATACGACTAAGTACATACTCGCACTTTCATTTGGGACTGAATATGATACTGCATTTAAAATATAGGTCTAATACATTTGTGCGTGTACCTGAAGAGGACATGCTACGAGCACAGTATAACGGCTGACAGGACAAAGTTTTTACTGACATATGGCCTGACAACATCTCATCTGGCCACAGTATACTGTTTTTCTACTGAAGCTTCTCATGAACGGTATGGTTTCTGTGCTTGTTTGACTTGTGTCTGGTGCTGAAGTGAAGTTGGAGCGCCCATCTGAAAAGTCTCCTGTTTGATATATGCGCGTAAATCATTCTGCATATAACTAAAGGCAGTAGTTTAGCAGTTGTAAGTGGGGTCGCCAAACCTAGCCCCGCCCATGCATTAATTGCGTTAAATATTTTTAACGCGTTAAAATAAAAAAATAAACGCCTGTGTGCTAATTTTGACACCACTACTTAATACTTTTGATCAGTAGGTCAATAGGCGGCACTGTTATCAAATCGAAGTGGTTCTGATGTTCTGACCTCATGTGGTGAGGTGACAATGGCACATACACAGTTTAATGTCAATATGTCAAAGCTTTGCAGAGATACAGCGCATCATTCCAGCAATTCTGTCTGATAACCAGTTTGTATATCGACACAAAATCCATAACTTTTTGCCAGCATTGTCTGAAGATAATCTGAGTCAAATTTGGTTAAAATCAGACCAACAGTCTAGAAGGAGTTCAAAAAAGTTTTTTATTGTTTTCAACATATATCAAAATGGCGAACAGGAAGTTTAACTGACTATGGAAAAAATTGTATCTATGTCGGGGCATGATCCAAAAAAATATATTAAGACCAGTTTCATTACAATAGACTACTATACTCTAAAGATATTAGCATTTTGGGAGATTTCATTATAACTCTTGTCCACAAGGTGGCCCAAAACATTTTGAGTACCGTCAGGACGTGGTGCCAAAACATGTCAAATTTCATAACGATGTGTTTATAACAATGCCAATGCGAACAAAATGTAAAATGGCCAATGCCCAAAATGGCTGGCATGGGAAAATTGAGTAAAATGGTTCGACTCGGTTTGCTGCACCAAATCTGAAAGCCATTTTTCATATCTCCTGACCACTAGGTGGCGTTGCACCGAAACTGTACAGGTAGCCTAAGGTCATGGTTATTATAACACACACCAAGTTTGGTCTTATACTGCATTCATACCATATCATAATTACCATATTTTTGAGATGACAATGAGAATGGCAACAGATACCTTTGGTGCTTGACCCCTAATTAAACAAACAAATCACATTAAAGGGATTGTTCACCTAAAAATGAAAATTCTGTCATTAATTATACCCACCTTTATATAATTCCAAACCTGTAAGACCTTCATTCATCTTCGGAACACAAATTAAGATATTTTCGATGAAATCTGAGTTTACTGACCCTGCATCAGTGGTTTCAAAATGTCTTTTTTTTTGTTTGTTTGTTTTTTTTTAATTGTGCAGAAAGTCATGCAGATTTGGAAACAACATAAGGGTGAGGACATTTTATTTTGGGGTAAACAATCCCTTTAAAAGGCTAGTTAAATTAACCAAGAAAATCCTTTGTTAAAATTCTTTGTTACAGAGCCTGTGGCACTGCGAGGAGATTCTTACAGTTTAAGTGTTAATTGGTGTCAGTAGTAAGTACAAAGATTTTTTATGAGGGAGCTTTATGCTTGACCTTCTCCAACAAGATCTCAAAATTTATTGTGTTGTTTTCAGGAAACAATATACCCCACACTTCAGCTTGAACAACCAACTTACAGTTAAAGCTGCAGAACTAAAGACCTTATTAATGTATACTGCAAATACTGTAGAAACACTTGTCAGCAGATTCTGGGAACGCTCAAACCCATAATTACAATTTACTGTCAGATAGGACAAGAAAACAGTGAAGAATAATTATCAACTAATGTGCTTTGAGCCTTGTATTATCTTAGGGGCAGGTTTTAGAGATTTAGAGAAAACCAAGATTGAGAACAGGAAGTGTTGCAACAGGGTGAGTTGCATCATCCTCAGAAATGAGCTAGAGGGGTGAAATTACGTTCGTTCATGTCTACAACCCTCCTGAGGGGACAGTCTTAATGATTACGATTTTCAGTGTTTATCTGCTGGTTTGAATTAATGTTTCCTATATGTTTACTATTTACACTACCATTCAAAAACTTCAATAAGATTTTTTTAATGAAAAAGGCTGCCTTTATTTGATCTCAAATACTTTAAAAACAATAATACTGTCCAATATTATTACTATTTGAAATTTTCTTTTATATATATATATATATACATATTTCACATGTAATTTATTCCTGCAGTGACAAAGCTGATTTGTCAGAGAGTCTTCAGTGTCATGTGATTCTTCAGAAATCAATATTTGGTGCTTAAGAAATATTTCTTACTATCAATGCTGAGAAAAAAAAAAAAAAATCCTTTTTTTTGAATTCATTCACGTTCAGACTGA
Organism: Cirrhinus molitorella; assembly: GCA_033026305.1. Lineage (NCBI taxonomy): Eukaryota > Metazoa > Chordata > Actinopteri > Cypriniformes > Cyprinidae > Cirrhinus > Cirrhinus molitorella. Next base: position 19,910,849 of record CM065135.1, read on the forward strand.
GGTAGAAAAATGACTCAAAAAGTGTCAACAGTATGACCTATTTTTTTTTTATGGAAGCCAGTTTCCGCCACTGAATAAAAATGAAAAAGGTTATTGTGACTTTTTATCTCACAATTCTGACTTTTTTCCTCAGAATTAAGGTTAGAAACATAATGTTGTGAGTTATAAAGTCAGAATTGTGTAATATAAACTCACAATTGTAAGTTATAAAGTCAGAACTGTGAAATAAAAACTTGTTATTCTGACTTTTTTCACAAATGCTAGTTTGTATTTTGCATTTATGACTTTTTTTTCACAATTGTGTTATAAAATCCAATTGTGAGGGGCAAAATATGTTTGTCTCGCAATTCTGACTGTAACTCAAAATTGCGAGTTTATATCTCACAATTCTGAGAAAATTACCTTTTTTTATGTTTTATTCAGTGGCAGAAACAGGCTTCCATAATATTTTCTTTAAAAACAAACAAACTTCATGGCCCCAAACTTTTAAATAGGATCTGGCTGAAGGAGGTTAAGATGTAAAGGTAAAAGATAAAAAGCAAATATCATTCTTAGGTTACATTTTATTTTGAGAGAGGTCAGGTTAAAATTAGTTTTTAATATTACAGTAGAGGTCTGACATAAATACAGTTCTCGATTGACAGCCAGACTCGATTCCCATAGAGCTTAACATAACTGGCTCAATGAAGGAATCAGAAGGTTATTCAAGTCCATTTTATATATCTTAAAAGTTTTATGGTTTTCAAAACACTACAATGCTGGAGCTAGTTAATATCTGACAGTCTGTCTTTTAGTCTGTCTGAGTCCAGCTGCTCACATCAAATTTTAACTTTAGAGCTGATGTGTTTGCACTATGAAGAATTTTTTGAAGCATTGCGCATGGACTGCATCATTTTTTATTTTTATTTTTTGCTTCGAAAATCCTCCAAAATCCTTATGCATCTAAACATTGTGCAATGAATTCCAGCTCATACATCACCCCTTCCCTTCCATTATTGATCTTCCAACTGGAAATGAGCGTCACAAAGGTTCACCCACTCATGCCACTCACCGTATTCGCTGTCATAGAAAATGATAAACTTGTGCCAGCGGAGTTCAGAGACAAGCGTGATCATGACATCATTCAGACGCACAGGAGGCCGTGCGGCCAGAGTGTAGCGTTCTCCGTCTGGGCTGGGATTGAGCTGGCACTCGGCACGGGGTGTGCCGTCTCCGTTCCGCTGAATGAACAGGTGAGGAATGTGCATGGCATCCGTGAGAGACTGTAGCGCATTGGCTGCAGCACATCCCGTTGACGACACCAAAGCCAATATCCCCTGATTCATGAGTTCACAGGCTAGAGAATGAAAGAAAAGAAAAACAGCATAGTTAGATTTGAAAATGAGATTGTCCAGGTGTCATAAGCACTACTTTACAACTGTTAAGCACATTGACCATTAAAGAACTTATGGTCCATTTTCATCAACCAGCGGCAATTAATGCAGCAAATGTCAGGGCAATCCCGCAGAGAACAGGTGGGATAATGTGTCCAGATTTCACAGGGCAAATGTAATTCTCTTCAGTGTATTGCCATATGCTGCTAATTTATTGCCTCTGTTAAACAGCAGTGTTACAATTTCTCAAGGAAATCTAGTTAAAGTGGACATAAATAATTAATGAGATATGACATTTTATAGATGTTGCCATCTGAGAGCCGCAGGTTAGGAAACATACACTTATACATATAGTTACCCTTGTTTTTTACAGTGATAAAAAGTCCAGTTATTTCAAATCCAAGGCTGTTCCAAGGTGCATATCTGACAATGTGCCTATATTAAAAAGGGCACTGTGGCATTGAAAAATGGTAGTAATATTCTCAGCTTTGTACGCTGGAGCATTGTTTCCTCATAATATATGATTACAGCACAAAATCATTACATTTATGCACAAATGCATCTTGGAGAAGAGGTATAATATATGCCAAAAAACATTAGACTTCATTCTTCATTTAAACACATTTATTTCCCATTCTTTTCTCCTATTTATAAAAATCAAAAGTAGTTAGGGTACTCTGTTGTATTTATTTGCATTGTAATAAATATTTTATCATAGATTCCAAAAAGGGAGACTGTAAATTAATTTTGTCTGTGACAGCACAAAAGTTTTACAGCTGCAGGAGCTGGAAAATCAATTATTAATAAAACTAAAACAGCATTCAAAATGCACCAAGCCCACTATACGGAGAGCAGCTAATGGAGGTAGATTATTCTCAGAGTAAAAAATAAAACCAAGTCATTTCTGTAACTTTACCACAATAAATGTTTGTCCACGTGTCCCCAGAGAGGCTGTGTGCTAGATTCATTTCAGCAAAGCCCGGATTCAGATTGGCTGAGCACATAGGTTTTAAAGAACAGATCTTTAAAGACATAGGTAGATCAATGGATTACAAATCCCAATGAAAATTAGAGGAAACACAATGATTTTTTTTTTTTAAGCAAAGAAACTAATTAGTTTTTTTCTTTGAAGCTGAGCAAATAATTTTGCACAAGGCCACCAGAGAAAATACTCAGCAAACATCTGAACAAACACACTTTAAATTGTTATTCCAGTGAATGGATCCACCTTAATTGAATATAAAATACTCTAAAACACTAAAAGTCTCCTAATAGGCTTTACATATAGGCTGCTGAACACAATCCAAAATCCAACATTCACCCAAGCATTAAGTTAAAAAAATAAGCTTTTAGAAACATTGACCTTGAACAACAACTGAAAAACTCCAATAAACAAAGGTCTTTATAAAAGTACAAACAAGATACAAGTTCTGCAAGTTCTCTCAAGTGAATAGAGCTGTCGCTAATGATTATTTTGGTAATCAGTCGATTAGTCCGACGATTAACTGTAACCTTAATCAGACAATTATAATACTTTTTTTTTTTGTGGTAACAAAAATAGACCTAAGCGATCAATAGCCTTTAAAATTACTTACATGTAAAATGACATAGCAATGAGGCAATCATAATTCGTTCAAATAAAGTATCAAAAGCAAGTAATCATATGGCTTTATTGAACAAAACTGTTAAAATACATAATGAATTTTAAACAATAGAACTAACGTATTATATAAACGCCTGCAGAGGGCACCGATTGTATGAATAAATGCCCACCGAAGGGCATGATGATTGTTTGTACACTTTACAGCCCGATCTAATCCTCGTTTAATATCGACTAGACAACATTTAATTCAAATTCCCACTTAATCTTCAATATTTGGCCATTTCATTATGACAGAAATGCTACAGCCATGGTAATTTCTTGAATATATGGACTGCAAAATGTGTAAACTCAAGAGGGAGGATTTAAACTTTGATGCTGAAATTGCAATGAACAGTTAGCATATTGAGAAAGATATTGATGTATTCTCCTGTGTTTGTGTAGGTTAATGAATTATTTACCTTACAAATCTAATGAAATGGCACGTTACGTTCCCAGATGAACGTTATAATAAACTCAGACTCAGCAATAAAGTGTTTTCAAGATGCCTCATCAGTCGGCCATGTTGGCAGCACTGAACATAAACAATGCCACTAAACCAAACTAATTTTTTATATTTTGCTGATTATTGCTGCTGAAAATGGTCAGTTATTGGCTGTACTAATTGGTATGACGGGGTAAAACATTTGGAGTATAGACTGCTAAATGTTATAACAAATCAAAGAGAAGAGTGAAAAAAAAACTTTCTGAGGAACAAAAGGTGTTTGTGGTTGGCCAAACTGAACCGGGATTTCCAGGGCAAGAATTTTGACAACATTTGTGTTTGTTCTTATAACTTCTGGTCAGGCAGATGAATTATTATCAGTGGCGTGCACAGACATTTTGACGGGCAGGGGCTCAAGTGGAAAAAAGGCACTCTATTTTTGTTTTCTAAACTAAATGTTAAATACATTCACACAACTCTGACTTACTTACCAATTTATTTTAATTCCATCACACTCACTCAATTGTTTCACGTTGTTTCATTTTTCAACAGATGTCTACAAAATATTCAGTTCACATAGGGACCAACTTCTTTAGCACTCATTTTATCACAAGCACAGGCAACAACAAAGGAAACTAAGCCGCAATGTGCATGTTTTGTATGCTACTAGTTTCAAGTATATATTTAGATGTTGTTTCTCCATTAAGTTAGCCTATATGCCCATGAAAAATTGCCTTAGCAAAACATTAGCTAAGTTATTATATGGTACCTCATGAGTCATGGATGTTAGCAAGCATGGCCGTAACCAGGGTTTGAAAATTAGTGAAGTCTGAGGTTAAAAATTGTGCTATAATAACACCTACAAATACTCTAATACAAAAACAAAAACTAATGATATACAGTTTTTGATAGCGTTAATAACGTTTCTGACAGACAATAACATAATGTTTTTTTTTGCATTTGAATGTGGTATCCTGTCAGCAATAACCTGTCCGTGGGCTTTTTGGTTACTGTAAGTTTAAGTGCCGTCAATGCAGTTCCCCCTCAGTCGTTCTCTACGACGTTACGTCAATGACGTAATATTGGGGATCGGCAACGAGACCCTATCACCTCTGAGCTAAAGAGAAAAAGCCAATGAACATTGGCGAGTGGAATTTGCATGCCGCGCCACTCCCCCGGACATACGGGTATATAAGATGGCGGCGTGCATCCACTCATTCAGATTTCTGCTTCGGAGCCTCGCCTGTGAGCTGTTCCAATAGAAGAGAAAGAAGACGGAGAAGAACCTGAAACTGTTCCTGCTCCTGTTCCTGCTAACTTCCTGCTCGATCGCGTTACCGGCGCTGCCGGCATCTGTGCCAGACCAGCGATTTTGGCTAAGCCTTCCCTGGGGCACGCCGATCTAAAAGAGCAATTTTCTTACACGGTCGTCGATAGCGTCTTCCGGGATGTCTGTCCGACCGTGTGCTGCTGGATGTGGTGGTTTTCTGTCGTCTAATGACGGCCACGAGCGCTGCCTCTCGTGCCTGGGCCGAGAACACGCTGAGGCGGCGTTTGTGGATGGATCGTGCACTCATTGCGAGCGCATGTCCATGGCCACGCTACGATCGCGCCTCTCGTTCGCGAGATGGCGCCCTTCATCCTCTACCCCTTCCAGTTCGGCGGGCCGTCCCGGCTCCTCGGCTGCATTGGTTAGAGGTGAAGGTGATCTGAGGGTGACAGTGCCGAACGTTCCGTCGGGCCAGCCCCCGCGGAAGTCCGGTTCCTCAAAGCGTGGCCCCGTGGAGTTGCCAAAGCTCAGCACTCGTCCACCAGCTGGACCTAGTGTTACCTTTGGCGCTCCAGAGGATGACAGGATGTCCATCACTGCATCAGAGGAGGGGCTTACGCCTGCTGATGCGGAAGCTTCTACTGGGCAGCCCCCCGCTGCGGCGGCTGCTCAGTCGGAGGCGGACGCAGAACTGGCGGCCATGCTCCGTCGGGCAGCCGCGAGTATCGGGTTGGAGGTGTCTAAAGCGCCTTCTCCCGAACGCTCGCGGCTCGACGATTGGTATCTGGGCGCGAGTAGCGACGTCGCCACACCTCGCTCCGCCCCAGTGCCTTTCTTTCCCGAGGTGCATGAGGAGCTCACCAAGACGTGGAAAGCCCCCTATTCGGCTCGTACACGTCAGGGCTCCTCCCTTCTCACTACTCTCGATGGCGGGGCAGCCAGGGGGTACGTGGATGTCCCGCAGGTGGAGCGTGCGGTTGCGGTGCACCTGTGCCCGCAAAACGCCGCCACCTGGCGGGACCGTCCGCGTCTCCCGTCCAAAGCTTGTAAGCTCTCGTCAGCGCTTGCTGCGAGGGCTTATAATGCGGCGGGCCAGGCTGCCTCAGCCCTGCATGCGATGGCCACCCTGCAGGTCTATCAGGCCAAAGCACTAAAAGAACTGCACGAGGGTAGTTCTGACCGAAGGATGATGCAGGAACTGCGCTCGGCTACTGACTTCGCCCTCCGGGCGACGAAGGTAACGGCGCGGGCCCTCGGTCAGGTGATGTCTACAATGGTAGTCCAGGAGCGCCATCTCTGGCTGAACCTGGCGCAGATGGCTGACGTCGACAAAGCTCGCTTTCTCGACGCACCCGTCTCCCAGGCCGGCCTCTTCGGCGACACCGTTGAGGACTTCGCCCAGCAGTTCTCAGCGGTCCAGAAGCAGTCTGAGGCCATAAGCCACATCCTGCCCCGGCGCAGTGCCACCAAGCCGTCGGGTGCCAGGCCTCAGGCTGCTCGTCGCCGAGGGCGCCCCCCTGCGGCTGCGGCTCCTGCTCCGCCCCCTGCACCACCAGCTGAGCCCAAGACCTCTCAGCCCGGGCGTAGAGCCAGTCGCAGGAAGGCGGCGCAGCCCGAGACTCAGCGGCCCGCTAAAACCACCCGCAAGTCTGCGAAGTGGCCCTGACACGGGCTGCCCGGAGATGAGGGAGATTGCTCTTCGGGGGACGTCACCATCAGTCCCCCCAGCCCCGGGGGAGGGCCGGGGCCAGACAACATCGCTGCTGCCACTGACCTCCGGGTCAGTGGTACCCAAATTTTCACAAAAAGAGCAATTTTCTTCACCTCTGGGCCTAGTGCCCCGAGTTTCGTTCCTGAGCGACGCACTGCCTCCTCGGACTCGGACTCGGAGCCTGAATTCGCCAGCGCGGGATCCAGGGAAGGTAAGCGCTGCCCCGTGCAGCTCAGCTCTTCTCCAGAACGCCCCGCTTTCTGGGATGAGCCCCCTTCCCCTTCCCCCCCCCGGCTGCCCCACCCCCGGCACGTCAGTTACTGCTCCGTTGATCCCACTGGCACGTCGACTGGGAGCCTGGTTAGCGCTTCCCAGTCCGTCCCCGTGGTTGATCAGGACGGTACGACTCGGCTACGCGATTCAGTTCGTGAGGCGACCGCCCAAGTTCAGAGGCATCCATTTCACGTCTGTTCGTTCGGACACAGATGCCTCTGTTCTACGGGCGGAGATTGCGGTTCTCCTGGCGAAGGACGCAATCGAGCCTGTCCCTCCAGCCGAGATGAAATCAGGGTTCTACAGTCCCTATTTCATCGTGCCCAAGAAAGGGGGTGGGTTACGACCGATCCTGGATCTTCGAGTGTTGAACCGGTCCCTTCACAGGCTACCGTTCAAGATGCTTACCTCGAAACGCATACTGTCTTGCGTACGACACCAGGATTGGTTTGCAGCCATCGACCTGAAGGACGCGTACTTTCATGTCTCGATTCTGCCTCGACACAGACCGTTTCTTCGGTTTGCTTTCGAGGGTCGGGCATATCAGTACAAAGTCCTCCCATTTGGCCTGTCCCTGTCTCCCCGCGTCTTTACCAAAGTCGCGGAGGGTGCCCTGTCCCCCCTTTGGCGGAAGGGCATCAGAATCCTCAACTATCTCGACGACTGGCTGATTCTAGCTCACTCGCGAGATATGTTGTGCGAACACAGGGACCTGGTGCTGCAGCACCTCAGCCACTTGGGGCTTCGGGTCAACTGGGAGAAGAGCAAGCTCTCCCCTGTGCAGAGCATCTCTTTTCTCGGTATGGAGCTGGACTCGGTCACCATGACAGCACGCCTCACCAACGAGCGCGTCCAGTCAGTGCTGAACTCCCTGAAGGCTTTCAGGCACAAGACAGCGGTCCCTCTCAAAGATTTTCAGAGGCTCCTGGGGCATATGACAGCCGCAGCCGCAGTTACGCCGCTCGGGCTGCTTCATATGAGACCGCTTCAGCGCTGGCTACACGACCGAGTCCCGAGATGGTCATGGCACCGCGGCACATTCCGAGTGGGCGTTACTCCGGAATGTCGCCGCCTGTTCAGCCCGTGGTCGGACCCTGTTTTCCTCCGGGCAGGAGTGCCCCTAGGACAGGTGTCCAGGCATGTTGTGGTCAACACAGATGCCTCCACGACGGGCTGGGGTGCTGTGTGCAACGGGCAGTCAGCCTCGGGCTCCTGGACAGGACCTCGACTGCAGTGGCATATCAATTGCCTCGAGTTGCTGGCCGTGTTTCTGGCGCTCCGGCGGTTTCTTCCGCTGCTGCGCCACAAGCACGTGCTTGTCCGTACGGACAACACAGCGACCGTAGCGTACATCAACCATCAGGGTGGTCTGCGCTCCCGTCGTCTGTCGCAACTCGCCCGCCATCTCCTCCTCTGGAGTCAGACGCGGCTCAAATCGCTGCGGGCCGTTCACGTTCCAGGAGAGCTGAATCGTGCAGCCGACGTGCTCTCACGACAGCTCACCCTTCCTGGAGAATGGCGACTCCACCCCCAGACGGTTCAGCTAATTTGGAGTCGATTCGGGGAAGCTCAGGTGGACCTGTTTGCTTCCCCAGAGTCCTCCCACTGCCAGCTCTTTTTCTCCCTGACTCAGGCCCCCCTCGGCAGGGACGCTCTGGCACACAGCTGGCCTCGGGGCCTCCGCAAGTACGCCTTTCCCCCAGTGAGCCTCCTTGCACAGACCCTGTGCAAGATCAGGGAGGACGAGGAGCAGGTCCTGTTGGTTGCGCCGTTTTGGCCCACCCGGACCTGGTTTGCCGACCTCATGCTCCTCGCGACAGTCCCTCCCTGGAAGATTCCCCTGAGGAAGGACCTTCTTTCTCAGGGGGACGGCACGATTTGGCACCCGCGTCCCGATCTATGGAACCTACACGTGTGGCTTCTGGACGGGACACGGAGGACCTCACTGGCCTTCCCCAGGCCGTGATAGACACTATCACTCAGGCTAGAGCCCCCTCTACGAGGCAGGCCTACGCCCTGAGGTGGGGTCTGTTCGTTGACTGGTGTTCCTCTCGCCGAGAGGACCCACGGAAATGCTCGGTCGGAGTGGTGCTTTCCTTCCTGCAAGAGAAGTTGGAGCGGAGACTGTCCCCCTCCACTTTGAAAGTGTATGTCGCAGCGATTGCGGCATATCACGATGCAGTGGATGGTTCATCCCTAGGGAAGCATCACCTGATCGTCAGGTTCCTGAGAGGTGCGAGAAGGATTAACCCTCCTAGATCGCACCTCGTACCCTCTTGGGATCTCTCCGTGGTCCTCCAGGGCCTTCGGAGAGCTCCCTTCGAGCCGCTCGGTTCAGTTGAGCTGAAGTTCTTGACGCTCAAGACTTCGCTCCTGGCTGCGCTGGCCTCCATCAAGAGGGTAGGGGACCTACACGCATTTTCGGTCAGCGAAGAGTGCTTAGAGTTCGGGCCAGGTAACTCTCACGTTATCCTGAGACCCCGGCCCGGCTACGTGCCCAAGGTTCCCACCACTCCCTTTCGAGATCAGGTGGTGAACCTGCAAGCTCTGCCCCAGGAGGAGGCAGACCCGGCCTTGGAGTTGCTGTGTCCCGTCCGTGCCCTGCACGTCTACGTGGACCGCACCCGGAGCTTCAGACGCTCCGAGCAGCTCTTTGTCTGCTTCGGGGGACAGCAGAAGGGGAATGCTGTCTCCAAACAGAGGTTGGCCCACTGGGTAGCTGATGCCATCACCTTGGCGTACGAAGCCCAAGGTGAGCCGTGCCCCCTGGGAGTGAGAGCCCACTCCACCCGGAGTGTGGCCTCCTCCTATGCGCTGGCGCACGGCGCCTCTCTAGCAGACATCTGTAGAGCTGCGGGCTGGGCGACACCCAATACCCTTGCGCGGTTCTACAACCTCCGCGTTGAGCCAGTGTCCTCCCGTGTGTTGGGTAACATCAGGTAATTTGCGGGAGGACGGCTCAGGTGTCGGCTTGCTGCGCCACTCCTCTCGGATCCGTGCGCTATTTTCCCAGTTGTTCCCAAGGTTGAACTCTGGGTCCTCCATGCCCCGCAGTACTGGACTAGACGGAGTAGTCCATACTGTGCTCCGGAGCGGGGCCTCCTTCACCCCCCTCCGGTTGTGGCATCATGTCTCAGTATCTCCACGGAACCTTCCGTGTTTCCCCAGTCTAGATTAGACTTACTTCTAAAAGCTTCCACATGACTTAACCGTCATTGTGCTCCGCCCCCCAACGGCTGCTTCAAAACTTGGCACCCCTGGTGGGCCACCACGTGGTCTACAGGGCGTTGGGACGGTTACGCATCGAGCCCTTTGTTCCGACACGCTTGCCTGCCGGCATTGGGTCTCGGCTGCGTAACGCAGTTCAGGATTGTGGCGTTTTCCAGAGGTCCCCAATATTACGTCATTGACGTAACGTCGTAGAGAACGACTGAGGGGGAACGTCTCGGTTACGAAGGTAACCCTCGTTCCCCGAAGGAGGGAACGGAGACGTTACGTCCTCTTGCCACAATCCTGGACTGCGCTGAAGCCGGGTTGCGGCTCGGCTCCTCAGCAAATCTGAATGAGTGGATGCACGCCGCCATCTTATATACCCGTATGTCCGGGGGAGTGGCGCGGCATGCAAATTCCACTCGCCAATGTTCATTGGCTTTTTCTCTTTAGCTCAGAGGTGATAGGGTCTCGTTGCCGATCCCCAATATTACGTCATTGACGTAACGTCTCCGTTCCCTCCTTCGGGGAACGAGGGTTACCTTCGTAACCGAGACGTTTCCAGTTATTCTATGAAAACAAATTTAAAAACGGCAAATAAATAAATAATAAAACGAAATTAGCCAAAAACCCTCATATGAGGAGTTTTAAAAAATGAAAAATGTGACCTCAAATTAACTATCTTTGCATTTTGTTTTTTGGATAATTAGTAAATTTGAGGCACAGGTAGCTTAGTCTTTTGTTCATCACAAGTCACCTTCACACAAAGACAAACACAACTGGAAAGGGAGGGAGGGCTTTACTTCCCTTTACTACCCCAACTGATATTTAGATTTTTTGCTGTTTGACAGGGAAAGCTGTGTGCAAACAGAAACACACATATATACATATATTCATTTACTAAAAAAAAAAAAAAAAAACTCCCAAGAAAAAAGGGCAATTTCTCTCTATGAAGAAAAAGGGCAGGTGCTCAAGCCCCCTTTGATGTTTATGTGTGCACGTGGTTGATTATTACTGTGCTTGTGCATATCTTTACCACCTATTAACTTTAATTTGTCAAAATATTGCACCCTTTCCTGCTTACCAAGTCCTTATGATTTTGGAGCTTCCACACGTTTTTCCATGGTTTAGACAGCATAAATTAGCAGAACAACATATTCAGTAGTAGCATTTAACCATGCAATCCATGCTGTTGTTTACATCCATGTAATCGTGACGTAAGTGCAAACCCTCTATATGAAGAGATGGAGTTTGAGACGCTCCATTTACTGAGACGCATGTATGTAACCTACATGCATATAAATAACTGAAGTGTATTACAAGCTAATAAACATTTGTTGCATATTTATTTCAAATAATTGTAGAGTTTGTGAATTCACAATAGCATTATAGCTCTATTAGGATTTTAAAAAGGGTTTTATATATCATGCAGCCTTTGAAAACAGTCTAATAATTCTCATTCATGGAAAGCGGCACTTCCAGTATTTTGCCGGTTACTTGACAGTGGCAAATTGCATCCGAGGATTTTTTAAATTGAGGAATCATGACAGTGAATTTCATTACAAACCAGAGTAAAACTAGACCACCCACAAATATCTTAGACTGTACAGAGTCCCATCCATTTCAGATGGTAATTTAATTTTTAATGATCTTCTGTTATGTTCAACAGAAAAAAATAAAGGGTGAACGATCCCTTTAAGATGCAAACTTTAACTCAACCTTCATCTGATTTGACATAAAAACACACTGAATAATGCTTAGAAAAGTAATATGACTCATATCTTGCAGATAAATGTGTCTCTTCTTGACTTGGCAAGCCTTCTGATGAGCTTCTTATCGCTCCATAACTATAAATAGTGCAATTTTTTATCTTTAAAATGTATGTGTGCGTATAATAGGACGAATATAGACGAATATAGGTATGAAAAGCCTGATAGTTAAACACATCTGCTGATTCACATCACAGAACTACATTTCCTTAGATAAATCCGTAAAGAGAAAGATAGTAAGACTGATAGGGAGAGGAATAGGAAACTTCAGCCTTCTATGTAACGCTGTCAAGATAGAGCTATAGACAAAGGCGAAACAGTCACAACTCCATCAATCAGCCAGACAACATGCCCAAATTCAGTGCAAGAGAAACCTCCACAAGCTGCAGGGCACAGCAAAACACAACACAGGAACTTATAAGTCATATGAGAATGACGGTTAAACCTTCTGATGTGGAAATTCACACCGCCAGATGCTGTTCACTGGTCCATGAATGCTATACATTCTTACACATCATGGTGAAGACAACTGCAAAACAAAGGGACAGTTCACCTAAAAATGATATGTCTGTTATCGTTCACCCTCATCTTATTCCAAACCCGTATGAGTTTCTTTCTGCTGTGGAACATAAAATATATTTTGAATATGTTTTTTCATTCATACAATGGGGTCGAATTAAAAAAAAGGGTTTTATTCAACATGAAGCTGAGTAATTTTTGAGTGAGCTATCTCTTTAATGTAGGGTTTCTATCAACATTCAACAGATGCTGCTCAGCCAATCAGAGAAGTGAGATGGAACAACACAAGCACGTATCACTACACTGCGAGTAGAATTATATTAGAATTTAGTGTAATACTAACACTGACTCTCTCTCTCTGTGTGTCTCTCTAAATCCACACATAGCTTCTTTGCAGATTATGGCATATTATGGACTAATACTCAATTATAGAGGCACGGTTTACGTACAGGGTGAACGGCACTATTCTTTGTAATCCCTGATTTTGGGATTTGAATATTGTGCGCCTCTGCAACATTAATATAATGCATTTAAAAATGTATTTGTCATGCAGATTAGTGACCTTTATAACCAAACAGGATTTAAAAAATTATCTCAAGGAATATATGAGAGCTCAAATCAGAAGGCAGGGATAATTCACAATCAGGCATTAACACGCGGCCAAATTAAATTAATTAATCCACAGCTCACAGCGCACCTCCAGAGTCTCTGTGTCATTAATTTGAAAAGCCCCTGTGTCGTAACGTTAGCAATACGGCAACAGAGACAGATGATGGGTGACTCTCTTACCAGAAATTACATAAGTCGTGCCGCCAGGACGATTTCACACTAACGGACGGATGTTTGCATTGGCCTTTGTGAGCAGAGAAAGAGATGCTCAAGGTGTTGTGGACGGGCTTCCACCCAGCAGGGTGCTGTTCGTGGTTTGATAAGGAAACTGTGGCCTTTACGCCCAGTCCATCAGTCTGTGATTGCAGCCATGACTTCAGGACTGAATTCGGAATAGAGAAAGATAACAGTGTGTGTATTCAGAATGTGTGGGTGTATGTACGAGTGTGTGTATGAACAGTATGTGTGTAAGGTGGCATGTCCACTGAAGCAGCTTAAAAGATTACCAGACCACAAACATCAACCCCTACAAAATCCCATAATCCTGTTGGAATTGGCATCATCAAACACATTCCGTGCCTTGTACTATCAGAATGAAAACGATAGTCCATCTGTGCATGATGTAGAAACCCATAATTAGCTTTTTTGTCCTAAAATACACACATTAGGTGATAAATATGTGTCTTGCGGTGTCTGATATCAGGTACTTTAAAAGCATGTAGTGCACTATGTGATGCAGGTGTATATAAAAACTAGGGCTGCCCTCGACTAAGGATTTTTCTGGTCGACTAGTAGTCATTCATTTTAAGCACTGATCGACTAATCGCACATTTAATAAACCATTTAAATCATTATAATGAGCCTTTAATTGACTACATAGCCTAATAAGTGTTCAAGCACACGCATAAAGCTTGCCACGGCACACCGCAGAAGTAATGATTATAAATGTGTCAGGGAAAAACTGCATAAGTAGACTGCACTAACATTTTAATACTGTATTAATAAACAAATGTTTTCTTTGTTTTCGGCTTAAAAGATGAAGTCGGCGACACTGATTCGTCATCTCTGCAGTTGTGATGTGCCTGTGCGTTTCATACAGATGACATAATCTCAGAAAGTAGACATTTTAGTCTCTATAGATGTATATATATTAATGTCTGTAAGGCAAAGATACAGAGTTTTGTGCTCAAGTTCACAGAAAATGAGACGGCAGAAAGCGCATCCTGTTTGCTTTCATTATTTTACAAAAGTGCAATGTTTTGTTGTTATTGTAAGTGTACACGAGTAAACGTCTTTACAGATTCTAAAGATGTTTTACTCTTACCTGTGTGCCCAAAAATAAGGGAGTAGGCGTTTTTAAAAGCAAATGACCGCACCGGCCCTCCATCTGTCCTGCAGTAAGTGTGCGTCTGTTCAGCTTCCACACTCCACACAAACATAAACAGCACACGTTTCTCTAGTTTAACATTAGATAGAGCGGCCATGTAAAGTTGCTACTAATTACATAGGACTATATCAGATAATAAGCCATATTTGAGGTTGATGAATGATAGCTGAGTATTGGATGTACTGCCACATGTTACTATTACCACACAGACTAGCCTAATACTAACGATCTCTCTGTCCCCAACTGTGTGACTTTGCCTGCAAATTTATTTATTTATTTATTCTGCGACAAAGCAACCAATACAATTTTGTTCGGCCAAGCCTTTTCTAGTCAACTAATGATTAGTCAAATATTGGGGGGCAGCCCTAATAAAAACATCACAGAACACACTATCTGCCATGTTTCTATACATTCCTTTACTGCAGAGGTGGGACCAAGTCATTGCTTTGCAAGTCACAAGTAAGTCTCAAGTCTTTGCATTCAAGTCTCGAGTCAAGTCCCGAGTCAAGACAAACAAGTCACAAGTCAAGTCCCGAGTCAAGTTGCAAGTCCTCAACTTTAAGCTTCAAGTCCTAAACAAGTCATTAGTGCCGTTTGCCTAAATTAGTGTCTCTGTATTAATTACTACATTCAATTTAAATCCAATAATAATCTATAGTAAGAATAATTGCAAAGATACAATAATTAGTGGTGTTTCATTGAGGAATTAATCTAATCGTTTGTGAACAAATATAGGCCTAATTGAATTAATAAATTATTTTAAGCCCACCATTTCATTGGTTTATCATTCAGTGATTTGAATGAATCAATTTAATCAGTTAGGGTCCTAGTTTTGGTGTCAAAATATTACATTTCCATACCAAAACTACATATTTTAGTCACCACTATGCAGATTGATCATAAACACAGCTAAAAAGCTTTCTACCACAGTGGTCATCCTTCACAAAACTAATATCTACCACAGTTTTATCACAGGTAGAATGTAAAATGTTTCAATACAAGCATTTCCATCAAATGGAATTTATGCAATATTTTAAACATTTTACCCACATGAGAAAATCAACCCGCTTCAACAGTTTAAAATCGGCCCAGTTCCGTGGAAAAATGCGGATTTGGCAACCCTACATCCAACATGAGCTGCATCCAAAGTGATTTAAATACTCCGCACATTGATAGCGACTCCATGATGCATGAAAATTATATTCAATATGTTTGCGGGAGCAGGATAAGAAAACAGTCCCGCTCAAGGCTTTAATACAAAAACGCACACAATGAATGAATGAATGAATGGAGACTGTAGAAAGCAAAAGACAAATCCCGGACATTTTGGACAATTTAGGAATCCCAACCAGACACATACAAGTCCAAAAGGAGGACGTATGGTCACCCTACCCCACTCAGCGAGTCCCTCTCTGGCTCAAAAGCTACGCTAATCAAACTATTGTAATCATACGCCTCAGTAACCAGCCTCTATCAATTTTAGAAGATATAGCCATAAAGACTTGCCGAGTCACAGGGTTCAAGTCCAAGTCAAGTCTCGAGTCACTGCTGTCCAAGTCTAAGTCGAGTCTCAAGTCTTCTTTGATTATGTCGAATCAAGTCACAAGTCATCAAATTTGTGACTCGAGTCCGAGTCAAGTCTCGAGTCATGCGACTCGAGTCCACAACTCTACTTTACTGACACCCTAACAATAATTACCAAACAACTTAAACAACTCCTTGGTATCTCTGTGTTTAAAACTCCAAACATGCTTTAAAACTGGTTTGGGCTGGTGGACAAAATTTGAGTGGGTTTGGGGTCAGTTTGCCCATTTTCAAACATCGAAATTGTATAGGCTAAATGGTTAACAAACAAAACCCAAGAGTGCATGTATTACATCCAATCAGTGATAGTGAAGTTACTAAACACACACGCCTATACTGCAGAGTTGGCTGATGCTCCTTTAGCCAATCACTAGGGAACAGCAGACAGACGTGATGATTTATGAGTGATGGGTTTTTAGGGTGAAAAGATTTTGAATTTATAGCTGTATATTTAAGCAATCACAATGTCAGAGTGGCCTAAATATAAGTTACACAGTGAAGAGTAGGAGAGTGACTCAGCTCTCAAATCGTGAATTACACCTGTGAAGGGAGATGACATGAAGGCTCTAATATCAATGGAACTCTGAAATCAGAGCACAGCTGCAGTTTTAATCAAAATTAAAACTGAATATGGGACTATACGATCTTGTCCTGAATTACATTTTCAAAAATAAAGGCATCAATGGTTCTATGAAGAACCTTGAACATCCACTGAAACTTTCAAATGCAGAAAAGGTTCTTCATAGTCAAAAAAGGTCCTTTGGACTTTTAAAATGTTCTTCAAAATGGTTATTTTAGCAACTGTTCATTGAAATGTTCTTTGGGGACCAAAAATAGTTATTCTATGGCATCACTGCAAAACACCCTTTTGGAATCTTGATTTTTAAGAGTGTAGGACATCTTTTGAACTTTCCAGATTGGTATATCCTTGAAAGCTGCTGGACGTGATTAATTTTGACTGTGCAGTTCTGTACTTCACAAAAATCTTTCTCTAGTTCTGTGTGAAGTTAAAGTGCAACACGAAGGCAAGCACGTTATTGTTGTTGTTAATTTTATATTGTTGGATTATCGTACAGTATCAATGAAAGGCACAGTTTTGACTGTCATGGTGTGGGTGCATGAAAAAGTGTGAAATACTTGCTAATTGCTAATTACTAGCCCTTATGCTTTTGAGGCTTTTAGTAGACCATAGCTACTGAAAGAGCTTACAAATGGCAAAGACAAGGCTACATTGTGTTTCAGTAAAAACATGCTCCCTAAAGGCGGACGTACACGGCGCAAGCTCGCAGCCGTTTTTTTCTCTCGGGAGAAAATCGCAGCTGTTCGCATAGTCGCTGCTCGTACCGTGTGAGAAGAATTACGGGCCGATCCGACAACGTTACGAGCTCCTCCCGACCTTCTGATTATTTTTGAACATGTCAAAAAGAAAAAAATAGAATGCTGTCGGTTTAGATTTGTGGTGTATGTGTGGTTGAACAAGACGATTTGGCAATCCATCTGCAGCTGACAAATCAAAAGATGACAAAAAACTCAATGGCGTATAGTAATTTTAGTTTAGTTGTACAGCACTATTTTTATTTGTTATTCTGAATTGTGCCAAATTTGCCATTCAGCTTTATGAACGAATACATTATATGCCCATAGGCGCCGATCCCGTGGATACCGGGCTCGAGCAATCACGGAAATGATCAAGCACCCACGGAAAAACACGAGATATTCTCGGTTCAATTTATTGTGGCTTGTTAGACTTTATTCTCATTTTTATAGTTTATTTGAGGTCGGTTTTGCCATTATATTAATGGCAAATGTCAAGAGTGCATTATAGTAATACGAGAAAGGGTGCGCATATTGCATTTTCTTGGCTTGCAGCGGGCTCGCTCTCCTAAATAGAGATTGTGTGCGTTCCCTCAGATATTACTGTACGTGTGCGCACTCAAACTTTGTCCTGTGTATGCATGAATAAGTGCTTATTGTAAACAGATCTGAGAAACGGTGTTGAGCACCCGCCGGCAGAAACATAAATCAGCACCTATGACTATGCCTGTTGTATTTCTAACAAAATAGGTTAAACAGGAATTCAGAAATAGCCTATAACCTCGAGTTGTTTATGAAGAACAGAAAGTCCATGCTTTTCTCTGCTTTTCAGTCATTCTCTTTGCCATGCTCTTCATTTTCTTTCTTTTTTGGACATCACAAGCCATAGCTGCCACAAAGAAAACAATTTCGTCCTCAGACTCCATATTTTTATGAATGACGCGAAACGTAATGCTTACGTCAGAGTTTGTAAAATCCTAGCAAATTTGTGTCGTGTGTGACTGCCTTCGAGCGTTTGTCGGATAAACTCAATCGTGACATGTGTGAGGGCTCACAACGTTCCGATCTTCAGAAATCGCAAAGTGTACACCTGCCTTAAGGTTGCAAAACTCTGGACTCTTGGTAGTATCTAGGATAGCACAGTCCACTAAAGGAGGATAACCTTTCTGATAATGTTCAGGGTTCAGACACACTCTCTCTGTTTAAATCTAGATTAAAAGACACATCTCTTTAGCCAAGCATTCACATAATGTATCTCATAACACTGTAGTACAGCTATATCTGATCAAATGCACATAATCGTTCTTTGTTTGGGTTGAACACTTCATTTTGAGCTTGGTTAGAACAGCAGCTATGCCAATTTTGTCTCTATTCTGTTTCTATCATGGGACTGGCATCCTGAAGTAACTAGGAATTACACAAGCTTCGAATCTGAGATGACCGAACACCTAAGAAGAGATGACGCCAACCCTGAATCAATATACATAACTACCAAATTTTGCTATAAGTTTGATTGCAACACATAATCATTGTTGTAAATAGTGTTCACCATCTGTTTGATCACATCATTAATTAACTGATTTTTACTGTACATTTCTGCCATATGGACATCAACTTGACATACGGTGCATTCTAAATGGGTTATATCGCCCTCCATGGGGCACTTCGGAGTGAAAACAATCATGGCCGCCATATTGAAGTGCCGTTCCAAACCAAAGTGCTCAAAACTAGTCACTTTAAAGGACCCTTCAGAATGAAGGATTTCGAAGGTTACAACTGATGGACACTTCTGGGCCCCCATGATCCTTTGCTCAGATTCTTTTCATAATCATGACGCCTCTTTGTGGTCACGGGATGATGACGCAGTAGGGCACTTCAAGAAACAGTTGTTTGCCCTCCTACACCCTTCAATCCTTCGAAGCTTTCACTCCAGAGGGTAAAGCCTTTGAAGTGATTATTAGGGCATAGGGATGAGCCTTTCCGAATGGAACACAGGGATAGTCACCACTGATAAGCTACAACTAAATATATTGTGAAAACTTTAATTTTCTGTAAAGCTGCTTTATAACAATTTGTATCATGAAAAGAGTTATTCACATGAAGTTGAATTGAATTTAGACATGTTAACTTAATCTTTTTCCCTGCATCATGTGTTTTAACAAACATCAATCTATTATCACAACAAAACAAACAAACCGTCTGGCTTCTTATACATGTCTGGTTGTTTTGCATGATACACTGTAGAAGATATGATATACCACTGATATAGAGTATTACCGTGTATGAGTCATAGATGGTGTCATTTGTAATGACAACACATGAGGTCAGGAACAGGAAGTGCTGGAAGAACCTGACTTGTAATCATAAAGATTGTCAAACATTTACCTCCACATGATTTTTTCAAACCAGCAATTCACACTACAGTACTTCTCTTTTATTCTCCAGTAAATTGGCTGTAATTTTCCACAAGTTTTGACCTGAGGTCCCATTCACTTCCATGGATGAATGAAAGCAAAACTCTTTTTTTTTCTCCATGTAATAGAGGATAAAGATGAAAAACAGGTGCACATGGCAAGGATAGAGAGAGAAAGGACAAGCTAATTCACTGTATTATTCTCCAACTTTTTTTTTTCTTCTCCGCCTTCCACTCTTCATACTAAAACCCATTGCCAACAGGGTGATACAGGATGAAAAGCAGACAGCCCAGCACTAAGTCCTTCCTGACTTTGTCAGAGTGAGTTATTCATATAGTCCCACCCTGTCCTGTGTCCTTCATTAATACGTAATGTGTAGCACCTGCAATTATGCGCAGAAAAGCTATTTCAGGTTTGATGCACCGAATTACAACAAGCTAGGAAGCTGCCTTGAAAACACAAGGCTCTTTTCTCTGAAATTTTACATTAAAAATGAGTTATTGACATTTTACCTTGCCAGTCTTTTTTCTATTTTGGTAAACAGAAATGCTGTACAGTCCGGATTGAGCTTGTAACATTGAAAAATGTTCTTTTTCAAGTTAATTACAGTTTAAAAGTTTTTAACTTTGAAAGCAAGTTTTTAACTTTTAAACTGTTTAAAAGTCTTTTTTGTAAGATGTACACTTTTAAAGAGAAAATCCTAAGAAGAAAGGCTTTAATACTTCAGATCTCAAAGTACTGTTTCAGGTAGAATCTGAAATATTGGAAGAGACACTTAAGTGAGATTCTTAATCCATGTGAACTCCTTTAAAATGTCCCAGTACACCTTACAGTGGAAATAACAGGACAGCAGCCTAATCTCTTCCACTTGAGTTCTGCTCTCTAGCAATCAATGATGGTAGAAAAGCTAGTGTGTCCCAGAAGAACAAAGTACAACAGTGTTTCATAGGTGGCTAGACAACATGTCCTTGCGAAAACTGCAGAAACTGCACATTACAAAATCGTCATTCCACAGCCATTATGGCTTTATGGAAAATCAGAATGTAATACCCATCCCATCTTTTGACCTTCAACATACAGCTTTGCTGATGTTTCTCCATAGTGACGGGCCGTCAAATCACATGATCTAATCTTAAAGTCAACAAAACATAGCATTCACAACCTGTTTCCCTCCATATGTGATGTATTCCACTCTGAAATAAGATGTTTAAATAAATGCATTTTATATTTAACAAATATAAAACAAATTATCAGTGGAATAGTATGCACAGATGACTTGTTCACAATAAGGCCAGGAACATGCATTAGTAAATTAGTCAACTTCAGGTTGACTTTCAACTTAGGATGTCTGTCTACACTTGTTTGTTTTCAGTTTGTGTGTCTATTTTTATGTATAAATCACCACACTGCACACTAATTATTGTGCTAATTAGCATAGTTAGTCAGCACAGCTGGATTGTTAATTGCTCCTCTGGTTGCAGCAGCCTGTGTGATAGACCAGTGAAATGGGTTTGGAGGAGACCCCAGTCTCTGTCAAAGCTCTGTTCGGGACACAATACATCACTGTTTCCTTGTTCAATCCACACCTTGATTCCAAAAAAATTTGCCAGATTCCAACACACTTTAATTACTTTTCTACAGAAAATCACACAACTTGTCATCCAGATGTTTAAACATTCTCTCTGAAGTACAGTACCCATTCAATGGGCTCATGTGATAAACCCCCTCTGTTGGCTTTTAATCTATTTTTTTAAAGCAAGCTGAAGATATGAAGCCTCTCACAAATAAATCACATAAATCAGAGTTTTTTTTATTTCTTCCTTACTTTTGCTATTATTCTCTATTACTGTTTGACAAATACAGTGATTACATTTCGATGGAAGGCCGCTATTTTTTAAAAAAAGTTAAATTACAGAAATAAAGATGTTATACAATAACAGGATTGTGAATGGCAACTGTTGAGAAGAGAGACGCAATCTACCTACTCAAAAACAATTAACACAAATTAAAGCTGCTGTGAGTTCTTTTCATAGTATGTACTGAATTTAATTATGAATTTCTCAGGTGTTTTATGCAGTTGTGTAGTATAAATCAGTATAAATAAGTCAATTGTAAGGCTATATACAGGTCCTTCTCAAAAAATTAGCATATTGCGATAAAGTTCATTATTTTCTGTAATGTACTGATAAACATTAGACTTTCATATATTTTAGATTCATTACACACAACTCGAAGTAGTTCAAGCCTTTTATTGTTTTAATATTGATGATTTTGGCATACAGCTCATGAAAACCCAAAATTCCTATCTCAAAAAATTAGCATATTTCATCCGACCAATAAAAGAAAAGTGTTTTTAATACAAAAAAAGTCAACCTTCAAATAATTATGTTCAGTTATGCACTCAATACTTGGTCGGGAATCCTTTTGCAGAAATGACTGCTTCAATGCGACGTGGCATGGAGGCAATCAGCCTGTGGCACTGCTGAGGTGTTATGGAGGCCCAGGATGCTTCGATAGCGGCCTTAAGCTCATCCAGAGTGTTGGGTCTTGTGTCTCTCAACTTTCTCTTCACAATATCCCACAGATTCTCTATGGGGTTCAGGTCAGGAGAGTTGGCAGGCCAATTGAGCACAGTAATACCATGGTCAGTAAACCATTTACCAGTGGTTTTGGCACTGTGAGCAGGTGCCAGGTCGTGCTGAAAAATGAAATCTTCATTTCCATAAAGCTTTTCAGCAGATGGAAGCATGAAGTGCTCCAAAATCTCCTGATAGCTAGCTGCATTGACCCTGCCCTTGATAAAACACAGTGGACCAACACCAGCAGCTGACATGGCACCCCAGACCATCACTGACTGTGGGTACTTGACACTGGACTTCAGGCATTTTGGCATTTCCCTCTCCCCAGTCTTCCTCCAGACTCTGGCACCTTGATTTCCGAATGACATGCAAAATTTGCTTTCATCCGAAAAAAAGTACTTTGGACCACTGAGCAACAGTCCAGTGCTGCTTCTCTGTAGCCCAGGTCAGGCGCTTCTGCCGCTGTTTCTGGTTCAAAAGTGGCTTGACCTGGGGAATGCGGCACCTGTAGCCCATTTCCTGCACACGCCTGTACACGGTGGCTCTGGATGTTTCTACTCCAGACTCAGTCCACTGCTTCCGCAGGTCCCCCAAGGTCTGGAATCGGTCCTTCTCCACAATCTTCCTCAGGGTCCGGTCACCTCTTCTCGTTGTGCAGCGTTTTCTGCCACACTTTTTCCTTCCCACAGACCTCTTGCTTGAGGGTGTCAATGATGGCCTTCTGGACAGCAGTCAGGTCGGCAGTCTTACCCATGATTGCGGTTTTGAGTAATGAACCAGGCTGGGAGTTTTTAAAAGCCTCAGGAATCTTTTGCAGGTGTTTAGAGTTAATTAGTTGATTCAGTTGATTAGGTTAATAGCTCGTTTAGAGAACCTTTTCATGATATGCTAATTTTTTGAGATAGGAATTTTGGGTTTTCATGAGCTGTATGCCAAAATCATCAATATTAAAACAATAAAAGGCTTGAACTACTTCGAGTTGTGTGTAATGAATCTAAAATATATGAAAGTCTAATGTTTATCAGTACATTACAGAAAATAATGAACTTTATCACAATATGCTAATTTTTTGAGAAGGACCTGTATATATATAGATAGATAGATAGATAGATAGATAGATAGATAGATAGTCAACATTTAAAGTGGATCAAAAAAAAGAAGAAGTATTTCAGAGAAGAACAGGTATTGTTTTGGTTTAAGGACAACTTTGATGAAAGATTTTGATCGACTTCAAATGTTGACTAGTTTATTTCAGGGTCGGAAATTACTGAGGGCTTGTGGCAAAAATGCCACCAAAACGAACCATAGATTCAAGACAAAGGGGAAAAAAATGCTCCTTCATAATTAAACAATGTATTACGACTGTCACGATTAAAAAGGAATGTGAAAATGAATAAAAAGTATCAATTCATGCAATTACATTTGCTCACATTGCATCAGATTTTTTTACGCACTGATTTGTGCAGTGTTGAGCCTTATAACCGAACGCATTTCTGCTGAACTTAGGAATGAATTTGCCAATCAGAGGTGCTTAGGTTAGTAAGTGCTGAAAATGCACCAATCAACAGCACTTAGATACATAGCTAAAACACAGAAGCTGTATCGAGTGTGAACGCTCACGAAATCCTCTGTTACAAAACAGTGAAGATACGATGCAAATAAAATATACATTTTGTAGCTTCAGTGACTTTGCATAACTTGCATTAGACTAGACTAGCATCATGGACTGACATGTTTGTCTGTGAAGCCAGTATGTGACATGCCCAAAACACAGACACAAAACGTCTCAGGTTACGTATGTAACCATGGTTCCCCTAGGGAACGAGACGCTGCGTCGAAACGCTTGGGGAACGCCCCCGGCGAGACACCGTACTGAAGTGTGTGTAGAACCAACGAATGAGAAAGTGCAACGTCATGAGCGGGTGACGTAATCGATCAGGAAGCATAAGACACGCTGGCAACACGCTCATTTTAGCTTGACGCGAAGCGAGCGCGTGCAGGGGTGCCTAGGAGTATGGCATGTAGACGCAGCGTCTCGTTCCCTAGGGGAACCATGGTTACATACGTAACCTGAGACGTTCCCCGTCAGTTCACTTCGAGCTGCGTCGAAACGCTTGGGGAACGAGAATACCCACTGCGCCATACGAGTGAGCCCACCCCTGCCTGTGTGTGTGTGCACATCAAGCGGAGAGGACCCGAGAACCTGGAGTCACTGGGAGGTCCAGGTTATAGAAACGAACAAACGTGTGCGGAGAGGACCAGCCCGCCGCATCACAGATGTCGCTCAGGGCCAAGCCCAAAAGAAAGGCTTTAGAGGCCGCCATACTCCGGGTCGAGTGCGCTCGGACCCCCAGAGGAGAGGGGAGACCCGAGAACTCATAAGCAAGTGAGATGGCCTCGACCACCCACCTGCTTATGGTCTGGAGCACAAGGAGCTGATCTGCTTTACGCCACGGGGCAGAACGGTGGACGTATGTGTCCAGTGTTTGAACTGGACACAGCAGATTGAGACGCTCCTGACCCGCCTCCTGAAAGGGGGGAGGACAGAAGGCCTGAAGCACAACGGGGCCTGGCACGGAGGCAGGCACTTTAGGGACGTACCCAGGCCTGGGGTAAAGAAACGCCCTGACCATGCCGGGAGCGAACTCGAGGCATGATACTGCAAGTGCCTGCAAGTCTCCAACCCGCTTGAGGGAGGAGACAGCAAGGAGGAACACAGTCTTAAGCGTGAGGAGCTTGACTGGAACCTCCTCGAGGGGTTCGAAGGGAGCTCCGCAGAGGCCCTCCAGAACCACCGCCAGGTCCCAAGTAGGCACCCTAGTGCGTTGTGCTGGCCTCAGCCTCATGGTACCACGAAGGAAGCGAATGACAAGGGGGTTTTTCCCAATGGAATGACCATCCTGAAGGGCATGGAAAGCACTCAAAGCCGCCACGTACACCTTCAGCGTGGAAGGACATAACCCCGCGGAGAAGCGGTCTTGCAGGAACTCCAGAACTGTACCAATCGGGCAGTTGACTGGGTCCTGCAACCGTTGTCCGCACCAAGAAGTGAAGAGTTTCCACTTCGAGGCATACAGCTTCCTCGTGGAGGGAGCTCTGGATTGGAGGATGGTCTCAACAACCTCAGCTGAGAGACCGGAAGCTATGAGGTGTGCCCCCTCAGAGGCCACGCCCACAGCTTCCACAACTCCGGGCGGGGGTGCACAATGGTGCCCCCTGCCTGAGAGAGGAGGTCCCTCCTGAGCGGAATCTCGAAAGGAGAGCCGTCTAGGAGGGCCACCAGGTCCGAGAACCAGACTCGGGCCGGCCAGAATGGAGCTACCAGAAGTAGACTGATCCCATCCTGACGTACTCTCTCCAGAACTCCCGGGAGCAGAGCGATCGGGGGAAAGGCATACAACCGCAGCCTCGGCCATGGTTGTACCATCGCGTCCAGCCCCAGTGGGGCTGGATGCGTGAGGGAGAACCAGAGTGGACAGTGCGTCGTGTCCTGAGACGCGAACAGATCCACCTCCGCCTGGCCGAACTCCCTCCATAGGAGCTCCACCGATTGTGGGTGGAGTCTCCATTCCCCGGGCCTCAGCCCCTGTCTCGACAGGACGTCTGCTCCCTGATTGAGATGCCCAGGAATATAAATCGCTCTCAGCGAGAGGAGTTTGCCTTGGGCCCAGAGGAGGATCTGGTGCGCCAGCCTGTAAAGGGGGCGTGACCGCAGACCCCCCTGCCGGTTGATGTAGGAGACAACCGATGTGTTGTCTGTACGGATAAGCACATGGTGTCCCCTGAGGTCTGGAAGAAATTGCTTCAGAGCTCGAAACACCGCCAACATCTCCAGGCAATTTATGTGCCACGTGAGGTGACGGTCTTCCCACAGACCTTGGGCTGAGCGGCCACTCATGACCGCCCCCCAGCCCGTGAGGGAGGCGTCCGTCGTTAGCGTTACGCGACGACAAGGAGCCCCCAACACTGGGCCTTGAAGTAGGAACCAAGGTCTCTTCCACATGTCTAAGGCACGTAAGCATCGCCGCGTGACCTTGATCATGCGAAATGGATTCCCCCTCGGGGAGAACCCCTTGGTTCTGAGCCACCACTGCAGGGGTCTCATGTACAGCAGGCCAAAAGGTATCACGTTGGACGCAGCTGCCATCAGACCCAACAGTCTCTGAAACTGTTTGACAGTGAGTGACTGGCCTTCTTTCACCCTCTTGACTGCCGCGAGGATCGCATCGACACGAGCAGGAGACAAACGTGCCTGCATCGTTGTGGAATCCCACACTACGCCTAGATAAGTGGTCCTCTGAGCCGGAGAAAGCACACTTTTCTTGGCGTTCAGTCTCAACCCTAGCACTTTCATATGGGCGAGGACGACATCTCGCTGCCGAATCGCCTCTGATCGTGACTGGGCTAGAATCAGCCAGTCGTCGATGTAATTGAGTATGCGGATGCCCTGGAGTCTCAACGGAGCCAAGGCAGCATCCACACACTTGGTGAAAGTGCGGGGCGAGAGTGATAGGCCGAAAGGAAGAACCCGATATTGGTAGGCTTCGCCCCCGAAAGCGAACCTCAGGAACTTCCTGTGTCGAGGAAGGATGGAGATATGGAAATATGCGTCCTTCAGATCGATGGTAACAAACCAGTCCTCGGACCTGATTTGTGTCACGATCTGAGAGATGGTAAGCATCTTGAACCGAAACCGT
Organism: Cirrhinus molitorella; assembly: GCA_033026305.1. Taxonomy (NCBI): domain Eukaryota; kingdom Metazoa; phylum Chordata; class Actinopteri; order Cypriniformes; family Cyprinidae; genus Cirrhinus; species Cirrhinus molitorella. Next base: position 19,937,642 of record CM065135.1, read on the forward strand.
TTGATGGCGCGGTTCAAAAGACGCAAATCTATGATAGGACGCAGACCCCCATCCTTCTTCGGAACAATGAAGTAGCGGCTGTAAAAGCCGGACTCCTTCTCGAGAGGAGGAACCACCTCGATGGCCCCCTTCTGTAGAAGAGTAGCTACTTCTTGTTCTAACACCAGAGCCTGCTGAGGTGCAACGAGAGTAGAGAGAACCCCCGCAAAACGAGGTGGGCGACGCCCAAACTGGATTCTGTACCCTAACTCTACAGTCTGCAGGACCCATGAAGAAACATTCGGCAGAAGCTTCCACGCTGCCAGAAAGTTTACTAAGGGAACCAGCCGCTCGAGGCTGATCTCTGGTGTGGATGGAATGTGAGTGGGAGGGGCCAACCCCTCGAGGTTGGTCTCTCTCGGGGGGAGCAAGCATCCCTGCGCCGAACCGATCACGGGCGGCAGCCAGGTGTCTTGCTCGCCGGAGCTCGCTGAGCCCTGAAGCACGCGAGGTGGCAGGGAACTCAACGGTGCTCCTAGGGAGCGCTGAGGCAGAGGGGGTACCGTGTACCGAGGTAAGCACCCCTCTACCCCAGCGGGGGCTGCTCCCTGGCCCATGACGCCCCTGGTGTCAGGGCCGTTTTGTCTGGGCCCTCTTGGCCAGAATAACAGACCTCAGATCTGACTTCTGACCAGAAGACCCAGACCCAGAGCGCCGCCCCGACCCCTGATCTTTCCTAGGGGGGGCGCAGGAAGGGACGCTCTGTTTTTGGCGTTGGGGGTACGAGGAGCTTGACGGCAGGGGCTGCTCCCGCTCAGCAGCCCCCAAGACCTGGCGCCGAGGGAGGAAACGCTGGAACGCCGCCGCCTGTTTCTTTGCCTCCTGAAACCTCTCGACAACTGTATTGACAGCGTCGCCGAAGAGGCCAGAAGGCGAGAGCGGGGCGTCCAGGAGGAAGAACCTGTCCTTATCTTCCATGTTGGACAGGTTCAACCACAGATGTCTCTCCGTGGCCACGAGGGCTGCCATGGAGCGGCCAATAGCACGGGCCGTCTCCTTAGTGGCACGGAGAGACAAGTCTGTGGCCCGACGAAGCTCAGCAACTTCGTCGGATTCCTTTCCCTCCCTGGCATCCAGGTCTTTAAGCAGATCAGCCTGGTATGCTTGTAACACCGCCATGGTGTGCAAGCAAGCACCAGCCTGACCTGCTGCCGTATAAGCCTTCCCTACCAAGGACGATGTCACTTTGAGTGCCTTGGTGGGAAGCTTAGGGGTCTTCAAAGACGATGCCGAAGACGGGGAGAGATAGCTCGCAAGCGTCTGCTCCACCGCTGGCATCGCCCCATATCCTCTCTCACCCAGCCCCGCGACATTAGAGTATGTGGAAATGTCGGGGCTGAAGATACGAGAGGAGTATGGCTTCCCCCACGACCTAGACACCTCAGTGTGAAGGTCGGGGAAGAAAGGAAGACCCCTCCGTGAAGGTTGTGATCTTATGTGCAAGAAACGTTCGTCCAATTTACTTTTCGGACGAACGTCCTGCTTCTCGGACGGCCAGTCAAGATTTAATTTTGAAACCGCCCGAGTTACAACCTCCACGAGCTCCTCATACGCCAGAGACTGTGGTGGCGAGGTCACAGTCTCATCGACGCTCATCACATCAACCTCCTCAGAGGAAGAGAGATGAAGCGCCGGGTCCTCTCCTAGGGGGGAAGAAACCGCAGCGCGGGCTTCCGAACCCTGGGAGGGGACCGTGGATCTAGCGGTCGAGGACTGAGAAAGGGACGAGCCCGTCTCAGATCCCTCCACTAAATCCACTTGCGAGCCCCACGACAGCAGTCTACGCTGAGCCTCAGCCACAGCGGGACCACTGCCAGCGGGAGCTCGTGCCTGACCATCCTCATCAAAGATGGCCAGGCGGGAACGGAGCACGCGGAGCGGGAGAAGCTCACAATCATGACAGTCAGCCCGCTCGAGGGCTAACTGTGCGTGCTCCGAACCCAAACAAACGACGCACAGATCGTGTGTGTCCTCGCCTGCAATAAAACGAGGGCAGGGAGGAACACACCGTCTGAAACGCCGTTCGCTCGCCACATTTTTCTTAGATTTACACTTTGACATATTCGTTTTTGTTGCTAACTAACAGAGTTTTTCTAGCTAGTAACACACACACACAACAGACACGCTCGCTGAAGAGCAAAAGCTAAAATGAGCGTGTTGCCGGCGTGTCTTATGCTTCCTGATCGATTACGTCACCCGCTCATGACGTTGCACTTTCTCATTCGTTGGTTCTACACACACTTCAGTACGGTGTCTCGCCGGGGGCGTTCCCCAAGCGTTTCGACGCAGCTCGAAGTGAACTGACGGGGAACAAGAAAGTTTTGTATATTGTTTCTTTATCAATATTAATAATAATTTTTACAATATAAAGAGTTTACATAATCTACAATAATGATTTTTTTCATTAAAATGCAGTCCCCACCAACAGCGAACTGAACTGGAAGGAGACTTTAAATAGGGTAACTGATAAGGAATTAACTATTTATAAACTAATGAGAACAGGAACATAACTAAATAAGGACAAACAGGAACTGGAAGGAACCAACACAAAAGGAATAAACCAAATACATAAGACAGAACCTATGAGAAACAAAACACAACAAAAGAGTTCATAACTGTGACAATATCAGGGACAAATATTTCCCCTTAATGGAAAAGTTAATTTCTGACGATAATATATAAATAAAAACTGACAATAATATTATCATACATTGTGGTTCTTTAGCTGAAAAAAAAAATAAAAATATATAAATATAATTAATAATTCAAACACTAAAAGAAAATTCCTAAATAATATAAATATAATATAATAAAATGCATATTTTAAATAGCTTTTTAGTTTGTACATTTGCCACTTGCTTTATTTGTTGTTTTGTTAAATGATTTCTTTATCCTTTTGTGAATAAAAAAAAAAAAAAAAACTGCTCAAAACCTCAAGTGTGGCTAAACAAGTACAATTTAACCACACTTGACAACTTTGTTTTCTGAAGCCATTATATTTGAAAAAGTTGCTGTTATTGGAGCACCTTGTAAGTTGCTGTAAACGTGACTACTGTTGGTTAATTTTAGGAACGCCTTGGAACTGAAGATCTTCAAAGCTCAGCTGATCAGAGACTTCCCACGGCTGGCTTCTGTTCTCTCAGCGGTATCTGTGGTGAAGGAACTAGCGCACACTTTCTGCTTTAGAGTGTGGGTGACTGGTCAATTGGCGTCCTACACAGACCCCTAGAGAGGAACGCTCTTGAAAAGACGTTTGGGAACAAAACCTGACTGGATTTATTGTGCTGCCAATGACGTATTTAAACTCACACTGTGTTTTAGATAGTAAAAATAAGAAAAGAAAGATTCAGAGGTGCATTTCTGCATAAAACCCTAAAGTTTCATCATCACAATGCTGATTCTACTAGGCTTATTAAATAAAGTCAAAAGACAGACAATAAATAAGAGGAAAAGAGAGAGCGGAGATTAAGAAAAGGAACAAAAAAAACAGACCTCAAGGAAGAAATAATGAAGACAGAAATGATGCAGAATCAAACAGAAAAGATGTCTGTGGATGAAAGGTATCGAAAAAAGTTGTGAATGATCAATAAATATGTCTCAGTCAGACTGTAGAGGGATAGAAAAAAGAATGAAAAGAAATCCAGTTGTGTTTGATTTAAAGCCACTAAAGGCTTGAGTAAACAGTAGCCCTGGAGAACAGATAAGCACTGTCATCTTTCTAATCAATGTTTGAAGACTGTGACATTACAAGAAGCATCAATAAATGCCATCTCAGGGGACTTCAGTTTAGACTCACACAAACACTCTGCTCTCTTAGACACAGATGGACATGGATTACAGAAAAGGTGATGTTAGATGATTATGTCATGGAATTGTGATTGCTAAGCTCACACAAACATCATAACGTACAGTAGAAATGTTAAAAATGTATTAGATATAAGCTTTGCTGAAATGATGGTTACCGAAATTTCAAACTGTAGTGTCTTCAGAGCCAAACATTCAACAAAGTGCCCAAAATGTGACCAGTAGGAATTCATGTGACATTTAAGTCTGAAGTGATGACGTTTGCTCTCGGGATCTTGAGAGGATTCTTACTCTCTTTTAAATGCATGGAATATTGAAAACAGAGCACAGGTGTCACTTTTTCTTTCTCTCGCTCCCTTTCTCATCTGGTGTAACTTCTCTCCCCTCACTCTCTCTCATCTTTGGTCTGACATTAACTTTCAAAGGATCCAGTCTATAGGAGAATGAGTGGTAGTCAAATGTCACTGAGAGCGTTTGATGGACAATTCGCCTGCCTTTAAATCATTGTTGCACCTGTTTTAAAGGGACAGTACACCAAAACCTGTCCTATACAATCCCGTCAAAAACAGAGATCATCTCCCCATGGTCATAAGCGAGACCTTTTTGCAAGAACGAATGGCATCCTTTGCTGTTTTTAAAATGATACCACCATAAATAAACGTTTCTGAGATTTCTCTGAGGCTTGTTTACAGCAAAAATAGCTTCTGCAGTTAGCAGCAAATAATCTTCCGTAATCACTGATTCATTCCTGCTAGAGCGTTTACTTGGACTCCTATAATTGAACCCACCATAATGAACGTCTGCCAGGCTCTACATCCAACTCCCAGGATAAATCAGGAGGCATGCCAGTGATTTAAAAGGATAAATAAACAATGTCATATTGTAATCTATCTACTTTCACCTCACATCATGACTCGAGAGCGCAAACAGACAGCCGAGCGCTGATATGACTGTGGGATGTCAAGTGAGTCATGTGATGGAGTTCAACACATACTAATGTGGAGCTTCACGTAACCCAAGGAAGCTACACAGAAACCTTGGAGGAGAAAAAAGCCTGAGTCTGAGGCTAGAAAATTTCCATATTTCCTGATAACAGTAACAATCACCTCAAGAGATAAGAGTCAAGAGAGTCATGGAAAGACATGCTGAAATAATGTCCCTAATGTGCTATTGGGTTTTCCACTGACTCACAAATGAGATGCTTAATAGAACATTTGATAGGATCGTAAATGAAGAAAACATTTTCCGAAATGTTTTAGGTCTTTAGGATCAGATTTGATAGAAGAAAGAATGAATCACACATGCAGTACTATTTTACTTAAGTAACATTTTTGGCAAGACATATCTTTTATACAGCTGAAAACCATTTTTTTTTTTTCCTGCGGCTCAGTTGCCTCACAGCCACCATTTTGGAAAAAAGGGTGTTAAATATGTATGTGTGTGTGGGCTTATATATCACTATATAAACAAACTAAATAAAAACTTGCATAATGTCTGTATACAGAAATATTACACAGATATATACTGTATTTATTTCTCAAGTTTAAATGTCAAGGCTTCTCTTCTCAGTATTTTTGTCTTGTTTTTCAGTAAAACATATAAACATCAAAGCCAAATTTATTGAGAAGCAAATATCTGTAAAAATATGAAGACTTGTTTATTTGAAATACTGTGTTTATCTAACCATAGTGGCCCTCACTAATGTAATTTAGTTTTAAAAAAATCTGCCAATGGAGAGAGAAAAAAATCAATTTAAAACTAGATGAAAACTTGCTTTTTTAAGTTTTAATATCTTAAGTAATTTTGTATCTCAAGCAAATCTTGTTTTTAATGCTATTTCTACTGAAAAACAACAGTTTGAATTTAGGTTTGGACTGTTGTAGAGTTACAGAACAAGTTCAGGACACACAAGTTCCCCACCTTGTTTGGATTTCAAATTTGAGTGTTGCATAAGACTGATTCCAGTTGACGTTATAAGCTTCATATCCCCCCAAAACAACCTCACTCTGCTGGACAAACACACCATCTGACATTTAGGCCTGGAGCAAGCAGGAGGCTGAGCTTGAAATTATTCATTTTGAGTTTTCCATCAGAGCCAAAAACTAAGGAACATAATGTGCTACTTCTGTTGCGTGCGTGAGCAAGACCCTGCTTTTTGTTTCTTTCTTTTGTCTCTCTCTTTTTTAATCTTGCTATAGGCAAATTTAGAGAATAAAAGGAATTTCACCTAATCGTGTTACATTATTTTATTGTCTTTGATCAATATATTATCACTGTGTATATGAAAGACGTTTAAATGTTGTTTTCAGTTCATGTCAAAAAGTTCTCCTGGCTGACAAGCCATATCCAGCAGATTTGGGAAAAACATGATCATGTCTGCTTGATTGGCTGATTATTAGGCAGAGTTCAAGAAACAGCACCCTGCTGAGGAATGTCTCTCTGTGCGTCATACTAAGCTTTTCCTCATAAATTGCAAGACATCTTGACACCTTCATTTGCATCCAATGGAGCTTCTAAAAAGGCATAAAAATAGAAATAAACAAAATATATTCAAAAGACTCAAGTAATATCAGTAGCCTAATAAAAGCAGTATTATTTTACATGGCACATTGCTTTAAGGGACATGTTGAGATCACATGACCAGCCAATTATTACTACTAAATTCTCACTTTACTAATTTTTTATTGGAGCACTAACACACTTAAACACACACCAATGGCATATATACAAAGCAAATGATGTAGGCTACAAGCGGAATAACTAAACATGACAGAAGGGTGGATCTATGTTAGCCATTAAATTAATACTGTGACTAATCTCTATTGTTCTTGCCAAAAAAAAGCGACTATTTTGTATCATCAGAGCATACTGAAACACATTCTCTTAAAATCCTGGCAGTAAGAAGCAGTCATATGCTTTTATTAACATTTCAAAAGACTATTTATTTTGCTTTACTGACATATGCTAAGCAATAGCAGTAAATCATCTTTTTTTTTTTTTTTTTCCAAAGCTAAAGCTAAATATTTCATATTTCAAATGAGCTGTGTGAAACCCCAGACTGGATGATTCATGCAATCCAGGACTAAGCATGATCTTTTTACTTCCCAAACAGCTTGAAAAGAGACTCTGGAGCCATGATTTCCCCATAATCCACAGTAGATGTGAAGAGTTCAAATTTGTTCATTTCCTGTAGATAGGACTCACTGTACCCTCAGTGTAACTTATAAAACATTTATAAGTTTTGATGCATTTATTTATTTCCACCCTCCAAGGCCTTAATGGACTTTGTAATAGCGATGGTTGGGCTAATGCCCATTAGTACCAGGGCTTAATGTTTGCTCACAGAAGCATGTGGGCCGCATTTAAAGTCTGGCAGGATGTGAGCATTGGCTTGACTTTGCTTGGCTAACGGCAGGTACCCACATTTGAGGCTAATGAATCTCTCTCCCTGCGTTTTAGCATGTCTGTTCTCCTTAGAGGGCAATGAGGCTTAAAGCTACAGAACATAGCATCTGGGTAATATGCTTTTTAGTGTAAGGCTGTTTGCGCATTCATTTGCGAAATGATTATGAGCAATTTTTTACATTAGCAGAACATGCTACTGCATCTGTTTTTCAGGTTGCAGCTCCGATATAAACATCTTCTATAAGAATCCAACAATGTGCATATTTTCAGCCATACTTGTCCTGTTAGACATACAAACACAAACAGCATTTATAAAATAATTATGTGATAACACAATGGTACAATGAGCTGTTGGCATTTAGTAATCTAGAAAAAATGTATATACTGTAAAGAATTGTGAGATATAAACTTGCAATTGTGTGTTATAAAGTCAGAATTGCGAGATATAAAGTCACAGCTCTGACCTTTTCTTCTCCGAAAAACTAAATTCTTTAATCTCGCAATTCTAAGCAAGTCAGAATTACGAGACTTCTGACTTTTTTTTCTCCGAATTACTAGTTTATATTTCACAATTGTGACTTTTTTTTCTCTGAATTTCTCTGGAAGTCACACACTTCGATCTTTTTTCTCAGAACTGAGAGTTAATATCTCCCAATTCTGACTTCATAACATACATAACATTCATAGCAATTGTGAGTTATTAAGTCAGTTTATATGACTTTTTCTCAGAATTGTGAGATAAAAACTCGCAATTAACTTTTTTTTTTTTTTTTTTAATTCAGTGGGGAATCAGACTTCCGTAAGTATCTGTATATATATCTTCATTCATATATATAAAATATATCATGCACAGAGTATAAGTATAAATTATCTTATATATTTCATATTATTATTATTATTATTTAAAAAAAAAAAAAAAATTCTATGATGACTTCAATCTTCTGAAGGTCTGGACGACCCTCTTGCTATTATTTAATGTATTGTAATGACACTGACAAAAATAATAAAATTCTTCAGATCCATAACCTAATATGATCAGTACTCCTGGTGCTTTGTTCCGTGCTATGAATATTCAAGCATGTGTATGTTGATGACTCTTATTTGCATTAATGAGAATATTTTAAAAGGTCCATGTGTCATATAGCACTTAGGGGAGTTTAATTTTAGAAAACCTCCCACAGATCTGCGTCAGGTACTTTTATTACTGCAAAAAAACCTCAAATTTGACCATTAACGTGGCGGTAAGCAGCACTTAGGGACGGCTTATTAAAGAGTGGAGACCTGATGAGTATAATTAGCTCATCTGTTTCCCTCGACAGATGCGCTGGGGACGTTAATGCGTTGCTAAAATCTCTCTTGGATGCACGCTCGTCACTCATTACGCCGATATTGTCAAAAACAAAAGCAGGGCGCATTTAAACATACATTAAAAAGGACTGCGCCAATCATCCTATAACAGGAGTTTTCTACGACCAAATGTCAAATTAACACTATATTTTATTCATTATAAACAAAACATGAAATTCAAAATAAACAGCAGGATGAAAGGAAATGAAAGACGACAATACAACTAGGATGCCCTAAGTCTAGATTTACAACTACTTGCATCAAATTTCACAACTATTCAGTAATGAGCATGAAAAATAAAATTTTGGTGCGTAATCAAAATGTTCCTAATTAGTGTATGTTATTTATTTATTTCTAGTAAGCTTCCTCTGAGCTTTCATTAAGAGGATGGCAATGTGATGTTTGCTGTGTGCTTTTGTTTCTTTTTTTTTTCTTCTGAGAAACGAGAAAGAGAGAGAGAAACAGCTTTATTCTACTGGCCTCCTGACAGGTGTCTCTTCACAGTGCTGTTGCACTTACCAGTGTTCCTAAAGCGGTACTGTTGACTCGGTGGCCAACATCTAAAATTAGAAGCAGAGCTGATGCTGATTCAGGCCACGCTCAGAGCCCAGGCTGTTTCATTAAAGAGATGGGTATGCCCTATAGGTCACAGACTCTGACAGGATCCGTTACAAAAAAACCTCTGAGTCAATGACTCCATCTCTTCACCCACACAAGTTTTTTTTACGAAAATTGTAATGATCAGTGGAGATGCTACTGGTGAGCTACCATCAGTTTTGAGTCCTTATGACCAGCATTTATCTTAAACATGAAGAGTTTTGAACAATTTTTCTTATTCACACAGTCATAGTGTTGGTTTGATTTTCTGTGAATGCACTACACTAAACACCACCACACTGATACAATTACCTCTCAATAAACACCAACAATAATAACAATACAAATCACAAGTGAGCACTTACACATTTCTGGAAACAATAAGGCCTAATTTCTCCCCACCTTTAATTAAATAATTTGACAGACTGATGAACAAAAGATTTCTGTAGTCTGTTCAAACAAGCATGTAGTACTCTACGTCTTCAGTTTGAAGCTGATATTCCCCAAATAAAACACGAGAGGTATCAAACATAATTATACCTAGCAAAGACATCATCTTTTTAGCAAATGCAAAATTAGCTCAAGTGTTTGGCATAGAAATTTTGAACAGAGTTAAACAGAGAGACAGCTGTACCATGAATAGATTCCATGCTGTACAACACTCTGTATTACAAATTGATAAAACAACAACAATGTCTTATTTGTTCCACGCAAATGACCTTAGTCTCCTCAAGAAACAAACACGCTGATGTACAGCAAACATAATCTATATGTGCTCTCCATGTTAAAGCTAGTCTCAGCCTCAGGCTTCACGCCTACGGACGTTGGCTAAACATATGATGCATATGGCACACAAAATTGGAAACGCTTCAGGAGTTTCAATGTTGTCATAAGACTGGTTAAATTATACAGGATTTCCGGTAGACATGTATGCTGTGTTCTTTAACATTACACCTGGAAACAAAGATGCTGTGATGCCAAACCTCTGGGGTGGTCCTTGGTCATTCAAAGCAGCCAAGGTTCTGACCTTCTGCCACCAGTCTGCTACTCGAGACTACATTAAAGCAGCATCCGCGTAGATACCTAAATATTTATACGAGAACACTTGTTCAATCTATATGTCATGCACAGTTATTGGTGATGGATACATAGACCAAAAATCATTTACTTTGTCTTCTTAGTATTTATTATAAGTGACTTTTTTTCACACCACTCCACTATCTATCTATCCGTACAATATACAGATTTTTTCTAGCATCATCTTCTACATACAAAAACGACAGAAGCACTGGCTGGTGACCGCCTATGACGTCACACCATCATGGTTACATACGTAACCTGAGACATTCCCTTCTGAGAGAACATCGAACTGCAACCTCTAGGGGACACAATGGGAAATGGTATGCCAATGCTGCCATGCTGAGGGGAGTGCATGCTTAAGAAAAGGCGAGCACTAAGTACCAATTCCCCAAAACTTAGGGAGTTGCCCGTAGGACGTTGGGAAGGCTGTCAGTGATGTTATCCCCCCTGGCCAGAGGCCCGATCTGCTACCAAGACTTACCTGTAAAGGGTCAGAAAGCAGGACCCTGGATGAGTTCAAGATTTGGAATCAGGAGATTCCTTCAAGGGGATATGGCTAAGCATGCCTGACATGCAGGAACTACCCTGAGTCTGCAAGGTATGTTCTCTCAGGAACCGACTCACAGAGCAAAGGCAGCACCACCTTGTTCAAGGAAACACAGGCAGAGTGGGACCCAAGGTAAACAAGGCCTAAAACCAACTCAGAGAATGGGAATGAAGCGTAGCCCATACCATATAGGATTTTAGAAAAGTGCGCAAAGAACCTTGCGTGCACACTTACCACTAAGTGGATTTTAGAAACTTCCCAAAGACTTGCATGTGCACTTACCATAAATATGGATTTCAGAAAAAATTTTACTAGAAGAGCTCAACCTAGGAATGCCTCGACAAGTCCTAGGTAGGAGAAGCTCAAGCGGTATCAGGGAGGATACATCAGTGGAGGGTGGCAGAAGGTGACCAGGGCATAACCAACTCAGAGAATGGGTGAACAATGACTAGCGCGTAGCCCATACCATATAGGATTTTAGAAAAGTGTGCAAGGAAGCTTGCGTGCACACTTACCACTGAGTGGATTTTTAGAAAAGTGCCCGAAGACTCACGTGTGCACTTGCAATAACCTGGATCAGAGAGATCACACTCAAACAGGGCTCTGGGTGATAGGCAGTGAGGGAAAAAACCCAGGGCTAGCCCTCATGATGTGGGGAACAAAGCTAAGCCAAACCAGGATAGGCAGCTTGCAAGCTGCTAGTTGACTGATAAATACTGCCATGGATCTAACACTTGAGCAGAGTGAATGGAAGTGGTTATGGACAGGTTCCTAACTCCTGAGAGACAGGGAGGAACACCTGATCCACCAGGGGTGGCAAGCTCATAAGAGGGGAGTGTTGCCATGCCCTACCAAAGAGGCCTAAGAAAAGGCATCAAGATATTCCACTCGAAATGGCTGCATAGGAGCAGCACCCCCTGCCCTTGAGCTGTAGGGGGTATAGTTCTGAGGGGCATTAGCTAACCAGTTGATTAGTTGATTATGCTTTCTGTCTCTACAGAAGCATAGGCCCTGCCTTGACCAGGATTTAGTTGACCTGCACTGCAACGTCTTGAACTCTATTGAACAAAATCAAATCAAACCAAATTTTTGATTTTGCTTTAAATCAGACTTTGAACTGACTTACTGAACAGAACTGAACCAAATCATACTATACTGCATAACTAAAGTAAAATGAACTGAACCAAATTATTTCAAGCTGAAACTGAATCACCCATAATTGAACCGAATTAAATTAAACTAAGCTAAAATTAATAACTGAACTGACCTGAATTACTAAACCCAAATGAACCAAATTAAACTAAGCTGAAATTAATAACTGAACTTAGATTTACTGACAATGTGCACATTAAAGAACACAGACGCAGCCAGATCCATAATGACCAGCACAATCTACCAATAGCAATGCAAATTACCCTGCTTTAATGGCACAGTAATGCTGCAAAATACCAGTAATTTGATGTGCGGAAATGTTAGTAAATCAAGTTCTGTGATTCATTTTAATACTTTCCTCTCATAACTTTTAGTCTTAAGGGAAACTCCTAAAAATCCACATTCAGTAAGTCAAGGCGCAAAAATAACCATTCACGGCTTTTCAGCACTAATTCTTCACTGCACGTCTTTAGTAAATCCTGACAGTACTATATTTTAACGCCAAAAGATGGTTTGCACTGGCGCAAGCTGTTAGTAAACTTGGCCCAATATGAACAAATAATGAACAAATATTGATGGCCCAATGATTAAAAATAAGGACTGCTTGTTTGAATCTGGTTGAGATGATTCATCCTTTCTGCTCTGTCACCTCAGACACTCTTCAGCAAGACACATAACCTGAGCTGGTTCTTGCAGAACCCTTCCTGTAATTAAATCTGTGTCTAACATGTCACATGGGATAAAAGCGTCTGCTAAATGACTAGTAACTAGGCAGGCATCAGACAATGACACACTAATAGCAAAGCATGTCTGCCTCATCACTAGAGGGTCTTTTGGCAGAATCTCATTGAAGACCAAGATTACAGAAAAGAAGTGCTCAGTACAAGGTTGATGCCTACAGTCAGTTCACTGCTTTAAAAACATGCAAAACCTCTGAATATGATTTGAATATTAGCCAAAAGCTTTTTTTTCTTTCTTTGTGAAAACAACAATCTGCCACAGTCAGCTCATCTGAAATAATCCATCTGCGTGAAAGAGTAAAACTACAAAGCCACAGGCAGTCCGAACGATTCTCTTCAAATCATGCTTCCGTTTAAACTCTTCCTGTGGTCACACAGTAAGCTCTCTGTACAAAACAGCTCAACTCAGCAAGATACCAGCGTTCCTACACACAGCGGATGAAGACAAATGTTTGCAGGCACCATAAGGTGATGCTCTTCTTTTTTTTTTTTTTTGGTTAAGCTTAATGCATCTCAGAATGATAAATTATCAAGAGCCAAGAAACCGAATCAAACTGGATCTTCTAAATACGCTTGTTCATGGCACTTCAGAAAACAGTTGGCGATTTACGCCACTGAATGAATTCGGTCAGCCATTGCATAAAAGGCCAGTGGGAGAGATCACATGCAGGAAGGGAGGAAGGGAAGGACAAAATGAAATTACACCAAATAACATGTTACGGAGGGGAATGCATAAGTAGCACTGAGATCCCCAATGGCAAAGCACGAGCCGTTGAAACCAGAAGCCGAGCTCGAGGAGAATGGACTGCAATTACTCTCAGAGAATAACACTGTCCAAATCAATCATTGGCAAAACCCAGACAGGTGTCAGGGAGAATGAGGCGCAGTCCGATCGGACGCATGCTCCGACGCTCTAGTCACCTGAGAGTTTTGTCATAACAACCCCCCCCCCAAACCCCAGTCTTAATTGGGGAATGATTAACGAGCTCATGGGAGACGTGTCCTTGAGTGTGCCAGAGAAAGCAGACGACCGCATCAGTCCTCCAAAAACTGTTCCAAAAGCTCAAGTTAGATGGATACCGGGGCCTCAGGAGTTTTTGTCTATCATGTTCTGCAAATCAGCCTAAGTGGGTAAAAATGGTGAAAATGGATGAACTAATTACAATGTAAACAACTGAACCGGATATCAACACTTGCAAATACATTAAAATCTAAATGATCTCGAAATGAGCAAGCCAGTTTTAGCAACCATTTAGCTCAAGTAAAGGTGCACCTTCATACTAATGTCATTCATTAGACTTACCAAGAATTTCATGACTAACAGTCCGTATAAAATGGGTTTGAATTATTATTGTTATTATTTTGGAAACAACTGAACATTGTGTGATACAATTTACAATTTTGAGAAATGAAGTCACAATTGAGAGATATAAACATACAGTTCCGACCTCTTTTTTCAGAATTGTTAGATATAAATTCGCATTTGCTAGTATAAAGTCAGTATTGCATGTTAGAAACTCGTAATTCTGAGAAAAAAAGTGACGATTCTGAGAAATTGTCATAATTGTGAGATACAAACTATTTTTACGCTGAATTGCAAGTTTATATTATTTATTATAATATTTATTATGTTATTTAATCAGAATTGTGAGATTCTGAGAACATATCTTTCCTCACAGAACTAGATTTTATAACTTGCAGTTCTGAGAAAAACAAAAAAAAAAAACAAATCTAAATTGTGAGTTTATATCTTGCAATTCTGACGTTATAACTTGCAATTGCAAGTGTATATCATGCACTACTGAGAAAAAAAAAGTCAAAATTGCTAGTTTATATCTTACAATTCTGAGAAAAAAAAGACAACATTGCAAGTTTATATCTTGCAATTGTGAGAAAAAAAAAAAGTCAGAATTACAACTTTGTATTACGCAATTCTATAATATAAAATGCGAGAAAAATCACAATGACCTTTTTTATTTATTATTCAGTAGCGGAAACAGGCTTCCAAAAACGTGAGATGTCATATGTGAATAAAAGAGAAGAGAATATGTTAATTGTGCAATATTATCAATCAAGGTGTTATTTTGACAAAAGAAAAAAAAAAAAAAAGAAGAAGAAAAGAAATATTACTGGTGTGTATTTGCCATACATTGCATGCTTGAAATCAGCTATCACAAGGTCTTTTTATTTATTTTGTATTAGTAACTTTCACCTGTAAATGTGGCAATAAAAACCTCTCTGTTATAAATGTTAAATCAAGACTGAGTGATTGTCCCAGCTTTCATTATTTTTATTATTTTTCAAAATTAAGTGTTGAAAATGATTTAGTCATTTTGTCTAGGGCTTTTAAGGAAAAAAATATCATAAGCTCACTGCAATCTTAGAGATGTGTTCTATGTTTGGAGTTCTCACTCAAGGAAGGTTTTTAGCATCACATTATTAATTCAATGTTTACTGACTTTACAAATATTTCGAGTAAGGCATAATGAGAGATAATTTGCATCAGAAACATACAAGTGAGCTGTAATACTGGGTGCATAAAATAATTTCCTGAATATGTGCTCATTTAGGAAGCTCATTTATTGAAGAGCCTTCATACCCTCAGCATGGCAGATCAGTGCAAAAGCCACGGTTTGAGTAGAGGATGGAAAGGTCATGGTTATAACCATTATTTGTGCCCTTCATCTACTCAGTCTTAACTGCATGTCTCGACTTCATGCCCCATAACTCCAGTTTATGGACCAGCCGGTTCAGTTCTGGTATAAAAATAAAATGAACGTCCTCACATTCCTGTCCAATCTTATAAAGTGGTTCTAATGGACATCAACATTATGGCTTTAAAATTAGATAGTAAAATATAAAAAATGGCACAGTAAAACATAAAATAAGGAAAATCAAGGCTTTATATGCCATCTTTGCATAATTTGTTCCGTTTTATTTTTGGAGGCTTCAGACAAGCAAATGTATTGGAAATTCACATCCTTGCATGAACACAGAAACTGCACACCAACATTGAGGAAGATATTTATAATTATGGGCAGCTGTTTGCTTGGCAAGCTGTAATTTCAAAGAAATTATATAATACAGTCCAAGCTAGGGTTTTGAAAAATAAAATCCTTCAGAAATCATTCTAATATGCTGATTTGCTGCACAAGAATTATCTCTTATTATTATCAATGTTGAAAACAGTTGTGATACTTAAATAAATTATAAATTTATTGGAAACCACCATACATTTCTTTAGGATTTACAAGTTTACAAGAACAGCAGTTTTAAATGTCTTTACTGTCACTTTTGATAAATGTAATGCATTTTTAGCACAAAAAAAAAAAAAAAAAAAAAGTTGTATTTTCATAATTAATTAAACAAATGTACTGAACCCAAATGTTTACGCAGTGGTGTACATAATACAAAATAAATAAAATTCATGATTAACCCTCTAAGGTCTGAGGGGGTTTTGGGGCCCTGGATAAGTTTTGACATGCTCTGACATTTGTGCTTTTTTTCAGTATTTTAAAGTGTGAACAAGAAAATACAAATATACAGCAATAGAACTAAAAAAAAGTTATTATAATGAATTACATAATTTAACATTTTAGTTCAACTACATGGCCTATCTAAACAAAGAGATTCACTAGAATAATTCAAACTTTAAATAATACATATGAAAGTAAGCAGAGTATTGCAAGATGTGTTTGATATTGCCTCAGCTTGCTTAGCTATAGGCTGTGTTCACAACAATGCAACATTAAAAGCCTAGTGTACTGACAAGCTACGCCACTGGAAAAGCAGCTTGTTACTGAAAAACCTCCACTATTTTAAAAGTAGCGTCATTACTTCAACTCAGTTTGTCCTCAATAGAGGGGACTCCAGTAACCCAGAAAGCATCAGTTCACAGCTCTACAGTGTTAGAACACCTGCCTTAGACACAATGGCAGCAGGTAAAACAGGATGGCGCCGTTTCACCTGAGAATCCAACCGACAACTTTTGGATCATGACCGTCCTTTGACAGCCATAATCCATAAATAGCATATTTAATGCACCACGGGCCTGCAACGGAACTGATATGAAACATACAGGGACAAAAAATCAGAGATTCACAGTTCACTGCCTCAAACTCACTCAAACAGTCATGTCATCAGATTTATTCGTGCAGAAGATCTGGACCTCAGATTAGCGGAGGGCCGTATCTGTGATTTGCTGAGGAATGAGCCAAGCGTGAATGTGATTTTAAGAGCGTATGGATGAGTGGAAGTATAAAGATATTTACTAGAAAAGGGTTCTGGCCTTTACACGGCCCTTACACCCATGGCAGATCTTTAGATAAATCAACTGTTATCCAGGATGCCTCTTGACTTTAAATACCCATGATGGGTTTACAATCTATGCCATCTTACTCTCTCTCTCGTAAGTAGGATCTCCAGAGATCTTCCTGTAAGCCTCAGATACACAATTACTATATTTTTATGAAGCAAATACTTTAAAAAAAAGAAGAAGAAGAAGAATATTTCACATACAGAAATTGAATTTGGTAACTATGTCTGCACTTAACCATGACATACTCAATTGAAATAAAACTTACAGTGAGAGAAAAAAAAAAATTTGATCCCCTGCTAATTTTGCACTTTCTTAAAGGGAGTGCTCCTAATCTCAGCTTGTTACCTGTATAAAACACACCTACCTACAGAATCAATCAATCAATCAGATTCTAAACTACCAACTACAAGAAATGTCTGACCTTGCCAAGTCATGCAAAACATGACTTAGCACTCACTCATTAAAATGCAAATCAATTTATAACTTTTTTGAAATGCTCTTTTCTGGATCTCTCACTGTTCAAATAAACCTACCATTAAAATTATAAACTGATCATTTCTTTGTCAGTGGGCAAACGTACAAAACCAGCAGGGGATCAAATAATTTTTCCCTCACTGTAAAATGAAAAGTTATTATTTAAGAGCAGGATAAATAAACATGCCCACATGGGACTAAGCCTACAACCTGTATGTTAGCATCAGTGTTCCTTAAATGTTAAGTGACCACCCTAAAATGCTCCAGTATGTTCTCAGTTGGCCTACTGAACTGTACTAAAAATATTTTTAATCAATGTATGTAGTAAATATCTTGAAATTAATTCCCCAAAGAGAATCTTAAATGATTAATTCACTTTCAGAATAAAAATTTCCTGATAATTTACTACTTATAATTTACCCCATGTCTTCCAAGATGTTCATGTCTTTCTTTCTTCAGTCGCAAAGAAATTAAGCTTCTTGAGGAAAACATTCTAGGATTTTTCTCCATATAGCAGACTTCAATACGACCCAATGGGTTAAAGGTCCAAATTACAGTTTCAATGCAGCTTCAAAGGGCTGTACAT
The DNA here is from genome assembly GCA_033026305.1 of Cirrhinus molitorella. NCBI lineage: Eukaryota > Metazoa > Chordata > Actinopteri > Cypriniformes > Cyprinidae > Cirrhinus > Cirrhinus molitorella. The sequence continues at coordinate 19,955,731 of CM065135.1, forward strand.
GATCCCAGCCGAGGAATAAGGGTCTCGCAAAACAACAACAACAAAAAATGTATACACGTTTTTAACCACAAATGCACATCTTGCACTAGCTCTGTGTTGCGTGTCCACAACTTCACACATTTTGTAATCATGTTGGAAAGGTCACATGTGGTTAGTTCTTTGTCTGTGTACTCTGGTTCAAAAAGGTAGGGTAGAGTATCTAATTTTCTCCTCCAAATTCAAAATCATTCAACATCATGTTTTACCTTTTTTTTTGTAAAGGGCGTTTGACTTTCTTTGCATGTTCACTTCGAAAATGTTGAGTCGCACACGTGACCTTTCCAACGTGACTATGCAATGTGTGAGTTCAATCTAGTGCAAGACAAGCATTTGTGGTAAAAAAAAGTCTACAAACTCATATATATATATATATATATATATATATATATTGTGGTAAAAAATTCTACAAACTCGTATATATATATATATATATATATATATATATATATATATATATATTAGTGCTGTCAAATGATTAATCGCGATTAATCGCATCCAAAATAAAAGTTTATGTTCACATACTATATGTTTGTGTACTGTGTATATTTATTATGTATATATAAATACACACACATGCATGTATATATTAAGGAAAAATATTTTTGATTTATATCTAAAATATTTATATTAATTTATAATCTAAATTGTATACAGGTGTAAATATATGTACATATAAATATTTTGTTTTAATATATACATGTATGTGTGTGTATTTATATGTACATAATAAATATTCAAAGTAAACACACATATAGTATGTAAACATGAACTTTTATTTTGGATGTGATTAATCGCGATTAATCGTTTGACAGCCCTAATATATATATATATATATATATTTTATTTTTTTGTTTTGCTAGATAAGACCCTTATTCCTCAGCTGGGATCGTGTAGAGTCCTTTAAGCTGCATTGAAGCTGTAATTTGGACCTTCAATCTGCTGATCCCCATTGAAGTCCACTATGGAGAAAAATGATTTAAATAATTTATTTTCAGCTGAAGAAAGAAAGACATGAACATCTTGGATGGCATGGAGGTGAGTAAAATATTAGGACATTTTTATTCTGGAAGCGAACTAATCTTTAAAACCTGCCAAGCTAATATGTAAGTCATGTCCAGTCCCACTGAACATGAAGTTAAATTGACAAAACATACAAAACTACTAAAAAATCTTAATGAATTGGTCTTAAATTTAAAGTATAGACCACAGAATTGAATGTTCTTATTCACTTCATGCACTAATTAAGAGTTTCTGCTCTCTGAGGTCTCTCCTGCATGAACTGCTTTGGTTGCTTTTCAAAAAGACTGGCTCTAGCATGAGGAAATAATGCAGGCAGTGGGTGATATTATTGGTTGAACATACCAAACATCCTTCACTGATGAATCAGTGTGTTTAGTCTGCATAAGACATTTAATTTGTCAACAGACTGGAACATGTTCATGAATGAACTGAACAAATGAGGCATGAGGATCTGCTGACCGGCAATAACTGACTTAAAGAGGCCATGACATCATGTAAGCAACTCTTGTTTAATAAGGAGAGAAAATGGGGTGTTAGAATGGTGTTTAAACAAACTGATGATCAAATTGCAACGTATAGATGTTATTTGAAACTCATAATTCATTTATTTGGATTATTGTTGTCTATTTCTACATCTTAATGAAAGTAAAGACCAGAATCATCTTCTTGTGTGAATACGTTTACTGGACATCTTGGTGAATACTCACTCTGTGGTAAACCATAATGCACTTCAAAACAGTGAAAAACACATATCCATTAGCAAGTACGACCTGCACTCTCAACACAACCACAATCTATAGTTCCACATTCTCATCCACATTTTAGAAAATAGCACACCAGAGCTTTTAACCAGCTTTAACCTGAAGATGTCAATAGGAGTTTCTAGAATTGCTGACTCAGCAATGAGAAAAAAGAGCAGAGAAAAATAGAGAGGGCAAGTCTTAGGGTTAGAATGAAAAAGAGCACAAACAACGTACACGTACATGTAGATATTCTGACATGTTTTCTGTGTGATCAATTAGTTGCTATTGTTGTGTTTTTTTAGCAGCATGAGTTGCTATTGTATTGTAGCAATTAGTTGCTATTGTTGTGTCAGAACCATTTTCTGTGGGTGGGACAGAATCCACCCACTTTTGAAGACCAGTGATATTGGACCCACCCACTTTTACCGTCTCTAATTCAGCGAATATGTCTGTGCACTTTTCATAGTGCCATCAGTCAAATCCATTGTATGACGAATGCCCTAATAAATGAAACTCAGTTTAGCTACAAATTGCCTTAAATTGCACGTTACTGTTTCCTCAAATCCATTCCACTTAGCTCATTCCATATATGAGTCAACTCATTCCTTGTTTTCACTAGTACACCTAACCGCTACTTTTAGGTGATTTCATAAAATTAAATTAAAAAACAAATGCTTTTCCGATGTGATGTGAAGAGGGAAACGAACGTTTTCGGGCAAAAGGCAGACGCGAACACGGGTCTCTTGCGTCAAAAACGGTGTATTATGCGTATTATCATTTATACCTATGACAATGTTGCTTTACATCTGTCTTTTGTATTGTTAATGTTGTGACGCTGCGGGCAGAGGTAATACAAATAGCCCCTGCCAAAAAGGCAGCCTATTTGCACTATGTGTAAAAAGACACTCCGTTAATTTAAAAGGCACCAGACTACAGAAAATGGCATATACTAGCTACAGTCAAAAAAAAAAAAAAAAAACCTTGAGGGAGTACCCACCCTCATTTATTTTGCTTCCGATGCCCATGTTTAGCAGTGGTCACTTTGACAAGAAGTCAAAGTGTTTGAGTGTGTGTGAGAGAGACTGAAAGGAATTCATTGTAGACACCAAACATTTAGTCCTGCATTTTTATTATATACACGGTAAATCAACAAAAGTACTCACTTTCTCACAGATGGATTGATTGGGTAGGTGGAGAAGGTGTTTTAGAGTTTAAACCAAAAGAAACCTAAGAGTGCTGTTTAACTTGAGTCAGCTAAAAAGAGAATGACCCATCCAGCCCTGTAAAAATGATTTCACTGACTTGGCTAAATCCTTCATGAATTTTCTTGCTCTCTCTCTCTCCTATCTTTCTGTTCCCGCTCTTGATTTTCCCTGCGGAAATTGCTGATATAGTCACTAGTTATATAGACACGTAAACATGATGCAGAAGAAGTGAAACACAAATTTACTTTACTGAACCTGCATCCACCTGTTCCAATTGGGTACAGCCAAATATTTCAACCAAGTTCTTTTCAATTAGATACTAACTGCTATATTTTTCAGTGCCAATAGTAGCTGTTTTCAAAGCATAACAAACGACTTTTAACAACAAGTAGAGCCAGCTGTCCAATGAATCAGTTCATTTGGTTTAAAAAACAATCCCACTAATTCTTGTGTAGAGCTTTGAAATCTATTTCATATTGAACCAGTTAGTTTAGATTTTTTTGTCTAACTAATGTTTTCGATAATAAATCATTCAACGATTCACTCACTACATCACTCCCTGTGCTACTTGCACATTTACATCTGTTAGTAGTGAAATATTTAGAGAAATTCTGCTCTTCTGCACTGTTTTCATCAGATTAGGAGTTGTATTTAGTGTACATGTACCTATTAAAGTATCATTATTTCCACAAACATATTTGACTTGATTTATTCTGTAATTCATATGAGAATCAGTAAATGGTTAATCTAAGTATTTAATATTTCTATTAAATTACAGCGAGCTCATAAAATGTTCAATCACTTTTCTCTTCACAGAAACATTTTAGCATATTTACATAAGAAACATTTAGCATGTTTTTAAACCATTTTTCTTTTGAGGATGGTTGGCTGCTCTCCATAATGTAAATAATTTCAGTTTTTACTATTATTCTGGGGACATATGGTTCCCACTGTGTAGGCAAAACCTGACCGACACACAGTTTCCCTGAGGGATTCTATGTGCTGGTCCTAATCACTGAGGTTTCTGCAATAACAGTGCAGGTAGAGTATTTACTGCAAGTAAACAAATAAAGCCAAAAAATAAAAATAAAACTAGCCATTTGTGTAGGACAAAACTTAAACTTCTCCAAAAATAGACAGCACTGCCTGTGCTTACTCTCTCCGGCTAGCAGACCGAATGTCAAAACATCCTGCGTTCTACATTGTCATTTCATCCAGTTCCCTGTTGTAGGAAGTTTGCTTGCTTCTCTTTTCAAAGTCCTTCAAAGTCTTTTATTCAGCGGATATTACAAATGCAGAGACTCAACTAAGTACAAAATGACTGTCGTTTTTGCATCACTCATATGAGAAATGCTCCCAATTTAGATGAACCAAACCACTGATGAAAAAAAATAACTATCCAAAAGAGAAGGAGAACAACAAAACTTTTTTAGGATGACGTCAATGTCTGGCTTTCAATAGTTTAATCATTATTACAAAACAGAATGAATTTTAGAACTGATGGCTCAGGTGAAACCCTGAAAAATTATTATCAGTTAAAATATTTAATAGTTCTTTCCCCATTCAGATCGCTGAGTATTGTTTGCAGTTTCCCTTCTTCTCATTCACTTCGACATTGTGTCGAATGAAAGACACTCGGGGTCACTCTAGGGAGCCCAAACACCTCTGACAGCTTTGAGAAAAGGCCAATGATATTGGGTGTGCAGAATTTGCACAGCTGGCCCCGCCCCGGACATCCAGGTATAAATAGGGGCAGCTAGCATCTGCTCATTCCTTCCAATCTTGGATTTGAGAACTTTTTGAATTGGGCCCTTCACAAGCGTCCGTTCAAAATACTACCTTCAAAAACATCACCTCATGTGTCAGGAAGCAGGATTGGTTTGTGGCAACAGACCTGAAGGATAGTACATTCTCCACCCTTCAAAGGCCCCCTTTCGCCGTGCCTTTTACAAAGTCATAGAGGCTGCCCTTGCCCCTCTCAGGGGAGCGGGCATATGCATTCTCAACTGCCTCAGCGACTGGCTAAAACTAGCACACTCTCGAGAGTTCGCTTGCATTCACAGGAACATGGTTCTCAACCAATTAGCCCGCCGGGACTTCAGGTTATCTGGAAAAAGAGCAACTCTTCCGATAGCAGAGTGTTTCTTTTCTCGGTTTACAACTGGACTCGGTATTACTACACAAACCCAATATGAAATCAATTCAGTGCTATCTTTCCTCCAAGGAGGCCTAGGCAGGGACCTTTCTGCTTCACTCTCAAGGTTCAGGTGGCAGCTATATCTGCTAACCATGACCTGGTAGAGGGCAGATTGGTGGAGTAGATTGTTTTGGTTATCTGATTTCTCTGAGGTGCCCGGAGGCTGAACCGTATTAGGCGCACCTCGTCCCCTCTTGGATCTGTCTGTGGTCCTTCAGGGCCTACGACAAGATCCTCTGAGCCTTTCAGTCAGTCGACCTCAGTGCCCTCTCTATGAAAACGGCCTTCCTGACTACCCTCACAGAATGGGAAAGCCCCCCAAGCCCACCCCGTCTATGACTCGTGCCTAGAATTTGGGCAGGCAAACTCTCACGTTGTCTTGAGACCCCGGCCCGGTAAGTGCCCAAGGTGCCCACCACCCACCAGGTGGTCACCTTGCAAGCCATCAAGGTGAGCCCTTCCCAGGAAGGGGAACCCAACCTGTCCATGTTTTGCTCAGTCTATACCTACTCTTACTAAGATGGAATGCTCTTGGGAATTAGATGTTCTAGTCAGCTCTTGTCTGTTTGGAGGGCAGCAGAGAGGAAATGGTGCCTCCAAGTAGGATCTCTGACTTGTTGTGGAATGTGATCCATATGGCCTACCAGGCCAGAGGTATAAGCTGCCCCATCGGAAGTGAGAGTCACTTGGCCGGGGGAATCACTGCCTCGGATGGCCCTGGTGATTGGGACCTCTTAACAGACATCTATAGAGCTGCAGGTTGGGCTACACCTATTACATTCACTAGATTCTACAATCCTTGAATGGAACCAGGGTCCTCAGAGTCCTGTGTGACTCTGGGAACTGGTATGGTGTAGAAGCTTGCTACAGGGTGATCACGCTTTTCCAGTTCAGTAAGTTTCCTCCAGTGAACCCTGAACTACCTACTTCCATCACTTTAAGCACGCTACACATAGCCAAGTTTGGTGGAGGAACTTGCTATCAGAATCCAATATGAGATTAGGTTACCTCTTGTGAACTCTCATATTGGGTTGGTGCTCCACATGTAGTGGCTCCTAATGTGGCCCCATGTGTGTATTCCCACCTATATTCCTTGGAGATGCTGTGTTTTCCTCAAGACAGACTCCTACATTCTGAGTCCGGCAGTCTCTCCTTGCGTTGAGCCCACCTCAGAATCGTCTCTTCTTAGTACTCCCCCAGTGCAAGTCCCTAGGTGTATTTTTCACATGAATACCTCCCCTCTGGAAAGGGTGTGATCTCCGTAGTGTCTGTTTCCCCATGTGGGGAACAGCCACTGTCCCAAAGTTCCTCCAAGATTCTCAGCCGAAGGTGAGGAAAGGCCAGCTAAAGGCTCTTGGGCATTGGAAGGTCACGAAGAGGTAACACGTAAACCTGTTATTATTTGCACTCCGTACACTTGTGACGCAGCCCGCTAGTTCCTGGCATTTTACACTGGAACCCCAAATGTCCTTCATTCGACACAACGTTGAAGTGAACGACAAGAAGGAGGTCTTGGTTACGTATGGTAACCCTTGTTCCCTGATGGAGGGAACAGAGATGCTGTGTTGTGCGCGTATGCAGGTGAGACCTGAACAGCACACGTTTTTTTGTTCACATTTGTGTGCACAGGAGGGAACCAAACTCTTTTGTTAGATATTATTATAAGTTAACAAGTTTTCTATTTTAACATATTTTAAAATGTAATTTATTCATGTGACAGCAAACAGTGATGGCAAAAGATCACATGATTTTTCAGAAATCAATCTCATATGTTGATTTGGTGCTCAAGAAACAGTTGAGAACAATTAGTTTTCAGGATTCTTTGATTAATAAAATGTTCAAAAGAACAGCATTTTTAAAAGAAAATTATTTTGTTACAAATTCAAACATCTGTGCTGACACTTCTGACAAATGTAATGCTTGCTTGCTAGATAAATAATAATAAAAACATGTTTTAGCTCTTCTGAAAATATAGAGCTGTTGTCCTTCTCTTCATTTCTTTCTCTGTTTGTCAGTTCCCACACTCCTACTAAACAACTTTTAACTTTAATATAACACTCATCAGATCATCGCACCAACAGCACTTCGACAAAGTGCAGAATAAAACAAATTAACAAAGCTGCCAGTCAGCGAGACAGTGCTACATGCAAATACTACAAAAGCTCATGAATAGTCATGGTGAAGGGAAAGCAGGTGTTTGTAAGGCAGAGATTAAAAGATATGGGCTTTGAACCTGTCCAGAACATAATAAGAACTTCCAAAGGCCAAACAAACGAATCACCATCCGGCTCTGAGTGACTGACACTTCATCTTTGTAATAACCTTGGGCCGAGACAACAGCACAATGGAAAAGTGCCAGCTTTTATTGGATTTTCTGAACTGCAAAGCCCTGCAGTGAACACCGGCCCAATTGTGCAGGAACTTCTTGTTTTCTTTTTCTTCCTCCGTTCTTCCGACATTTTTCCCTCCTCTGGCTAAAAGTCAAATCCTCTCTATTCTTTCTGCTTCTCTCTGTATAATACACTCTCTCACTAACTGGAAATGCGAGGTAGTTTACAATGAGGCCTTCATTGTACTGAAACTTTTGTTGTCGTGTTGCTTCTTCCAGGTGCTGGTCGCTAGGTTTGCATTTAGTATGAATAACAAGTCCAGAAGTCAAGAGTAGTGGTTTAAATAAATGGCAGAGGAAAACTCTGGTTGCATTAACAAGGAATAGAAAGCTCATTTTGAATGCTATTACAGAGAAAAACACCAGTCAAATTGTCACAGAATGCTGTTGTAAATCACAGTCGTGTCACTCTTGAACTTTTCGGGTAAAATGTATTACTGCCTAGAGCAACCATCAAACATTTACCACATGCAGTACTAGCACAATGATTTATTATAGAGAGCACGACAGGCACTTCAACCAATCTCTGGTCATTTCATTTGTCAACGTTCAACAGATCCGTTCAGTATGCACTAAAAGCTTTAAGTTTCTTTGTTCTGCAGAGGACAGCAGATTCCCTTTTCATGTGTCTGCTGTGATTGGGTCTCAAAGTATCAGTCCTCACATGACTCATCCGTACAGACTCCATTTCTTTCCGTCTGACACAATGATGTCTTTAGCTACGAGACCGGATGAGATCAGCTCAGCTCTCCAATAATCACAAGGACTAGCCAATTAAAACCTGGTTTAACAAAGAGGTCAAGATGTGACTTGTTAGCATGTTCTAGTTAGATGTCCTAAATACATATAAATATGAAGAGCTCTTTTCCAAAACGCTATAAATCCATTTTGATTAATTTGAGTAAAAATGTGTTTTCTTGACCGAGAAAGTGGCAAGATGAAAACCAATTTTTTCTGTTTTAAACTTTCACATAGCATATTTAGGTTATAATTACATTAAAAATTCAAATCTAGATTTTGATTTTCATCAAGATTTATTATAAAAACTGAATATTTTTCCCCCCAAATGCAATAAATCCAGCAGGGCTTTATGCTTACTTTTCGTTAAAAACTTAGGGGCACAGTAAAAATTTTAGAAGCACAATAATCAAACAATCAAAAATTAGCCTTCCCATTACGAGGTGACATTTGACTCCTTAAAGTTAATTAAATAAGAATTTGGTTTTTACCTTTGTAATGCATTTTTTCTAACTTTATTAAAAAGTATGTCATATTTTATGTCACATTATTATATATATATATATATATTATAAGCATTTTAATCGTTCTAATTAAAACAATAGAATAAGAATAATTTACCAATCAAATGAAATCAGCATAAACAAAATTAATTTGTACTACAGAGGTGGCACAGAAGAGCCCAAAGTGGCTTGTAGGTGTATTTTCATGTTTAATGAGGCTCAGAGGTGGCATGCGTGCAATCAAATTCATAAATTCATGTTGATATTGTTTTAAATGTACAATTTTGAATATAGAAATATTAAATGATTTAAATCACTGAAAATATACTTTAAAAATGAAACTACAAGCCAGTAGGTGGCATCAAGTCACTTATTTAATTACTGAATCATATTCATTTGATTCGTACAAATGGCTGATTCATTGAGGAATAAAGCAAGTGACTGTCTTTATGAATGGGAAATTGAAACTGGATTAGTTTAAAAACGCACGTTCATTCATAAATAAGACACCGCTGTGCTTGAATGGAGATGCGCAGCGGCTCAGTTGTGACTTTGTTTCAAACTATTTTTTACAAAAAAATGGAGCAAAATCGGGCAACAGTGTTAGAGTCAGACAATGTAAGTAACTTAATATTACCTTCTTGTTTATTTAACTGTTGTATTAAATCAATATCTCATTTACAAACTCCCTTAAAAATCATTAAAAGTTGTCACTCATCTTAGTTCATCGCAATCTCACAAAGTTATGGCTTATTTTCTTCCCCACCACAGAAACCACCATAGGTTCATCAATGCAGTCAAAATTGTTCATTTTGTGTTTGGTTGTTGATCCCAAAGTACAAAGTTGATGAGGAAAACGATGCCGGGGTGCATTCAAAGCGCCACCTTTACTGTTTACAATGTGTGGAATGGCACGCTGTGATTGGTTGAGCGGATGTAGCACATTTTGCAGAGAAAGGAGACTGGCGTTCGTCGCGGTTTGGAAAAAAAGGGAGAAAACATGACAGAATAACACTGCTGATATTGCATTTTGTGTAAAATTAATAATGGACTTTTCAATACCGACCAGATACAATACTGATGTTGGCAATACCTATTTTTTTTTTTTTTATGGCGTTTATCACATTTTTTAGACCTTATCTAGACCTAAAAAGCACATTTGTCAGTGTGTTCTTAAAAGTTTTATTTTTTCCAAGTAATAAATAGACTTCATGAATAAGTTATTTATTTTCACCTATTATACAAAATTATCTTTTACATGTTGCTTGAACATAAATGCGTCTCAGAACAAACCATTCACAGAATCTGTAAAAAGAGACATCACATTTAACAGGCCCCACCCACTACTCCACCCTCTCCCAGAGACCCCGCCCTGAGTGAGCTATACATCTGCTATGTTCATCTTCACGCTACAGCACTTAAAAGCAGAATTAAGTTAAGAAATACATATAGTGATTTTCTGTTTTTATTTTATTGTTTGGGTCATATTTACAGTGTAGTTTAAGCACAATAAGACATGAAAGAGAGTTTAGTACTTAGTTTAGTACTCAAATGTTGTGTGACAGACGCTTTATTTGCGCGTGCTTCGGATGTGTGCACTTAAAAAACGTATATCAGAAGTTTAAACTGATTTGGCTTTAAAATGCATGATTTTAGCATGACAGACATGATAGTCAAAACTAAAGAGGTTTTTTGGCAGAGTATCTGAGATACGAGCTATAAAGGCACAGCTCTATTCTGGAAAAGGGGGTGAGGACTAGCAACTCATTTGCATTTAAAGAGATATGCACAAAAACAGTATGTTTCTGCTTCAACTCAAAATAAGCCTAGGCATATTCAAAACTATCTGGGCACACTTATATCTTATATAACATATTGTAAAAAGGGGCATAACAGGTGCCCTGTAAGTATTCTGACATTTTTTGCAAGTAATGAATGAATAAGATTGTATACAAGATAAAAAAAAAAAACTACATATAGATTTATGACAAGAGACCAGGCAAGTAACCAGGCAACTGTCACTGACATGAATAGGATGCTACTGGATAGCTTTTCTCCAGGTATTACTAACCTCCTTGGTTATAACCAATCGATACTTATTCAACGCAACATGCCTGAAATTTCACTTCAGTGTGTCTGAGATCACCAGGTATCTATCATCTGTGACTTTTTACAAAACCTTAAAACTTACAGAACTCAATAAGAACTGAGGTTTAATAAGTTCTGAAATAGAGTGCAGGGGAAATGTTTTCTTATTTTCTAGGGATCTGTAGAAGTTGGACGGCAGTGTGAGAATTTTTCATTTCATTCAGTTTTTGCAACAACATGGTCATTTTCAGCTAAACGTAAAGGTCAGGTCAGGCAGTGAACCAATGGTTCAGCTGAAAGGCCATTGATAAAAAGTAATCATAAATACACGCTTTTCTGCAACATACAGTTAATATTACAGCTATCAGATCTCTGCCCTGAAGAAAGTCGTGTTTATTTCAACAAGCATCAATATTTTAAGAAGGTATAACACTCACAGAAAAGACAGAAAAAGACTCATACATAAAAGCTGAAATTTAAAAGTGAACTTTGGTTATTTTGTGCTGTTTTTCACATATTGCCTTTCTTTCTCAAGAACTACTTTGAGTTGATGTCTATGCAGACATCAAAGCTATTTCTCTTGAGACAAAACCACACCTCTCCAAGGGCATTTTGGATTCAAATTCAAAGGCGGGAAATAAGCCTTCTGAGGAATGCCTTGTTAATTAGATGGATGGATGGATGGATGGATGGATGGATGGATAGTTGGTTGGTAGGTAGAACAATAAATAGAATGATAAAACAATTTCATTTTCATCCAAACATACAGTGTATTATGAACAAAACATTATCAGTGATTTCCTGGATGGATGAATTTGAACAAACTGCACATAAAGGAAGTCTAAAACATTACAAATTATCATGACTTTTGTCCACATTGCTGTATTGCGGCCAATCGTATTCGAAACCCTGCTGGATTCTCTGTATTTGACCCCACGACTTCAGTGATTGATGTCAGCTGCCTCAGACCTCCTTCTTCACTCCACAAGCCCACATTACTCTTCCTTTCAGATACAGAGTGGCAGTGAGAGCTTATGTCACAATGAATGCTGGGAAATATGTTTTCCTGGGCCCAAACGGATTATATGTCTGCAAACTCATAGGTCCTTATTCATCTCAAGGTTAGAGCCGTGACTTCTAGCACTCAGTCTTCAGCAAAAGAGGGATGGGGGAATAAGAGAGAGAGAAGGAACGAAAGGGCGAGTGAAGAAAAGTGTTGTTTTTAAGAGCATCTCTGTCAGAAAATGCACATTATGGGTTGTCACATCCATCAGTGTGTATGGTCCAGGCAGATGGAGCTAGATGAACACAAATGAGGGGATGCTGGAACATAAACCAGATAGCACTTCAAACATCATTCATGCTAGAATCAGACTCTGAAACGAATGGTATTGAATAAAATCTACTTTAGATTTGACCCATTTGTACAAGCCATTGTGTAAAATATCCATACTGGCTGTAGAGTGCTAGGAGTGTGAACAGATGTATGGATGTGTTAGACTGTTGAGATAAATCAATATTTCAAGCCATTGGGAAGAAAAGAAAATGTGAACCAGGACACACTGAAGCAACTAAAGTGTATCTTATAAAATCACAACATCAAAAGAAGAAAATTTTCACTACAATTAAGCACATTTCCTCATCATTTGGAAATTTTCATTCCTGTAATGCAATTATTTTAATGTATGAAATAATGCCAGCAAAATTAATTCTACCAGAGTCCCAAATGAACATTCATCAAGTTCCAAATGCAAGTAAAATTTGATTTTGGGAGACATCCCACACTGCCTATTAAAATAATTCCAGAGATGGCTGAATGACAGGTTGAATTATTCTGAAAGAAGTAATGTCAGCAAATGAAGTACAATTGACCAAGAAAGACTGACTTAGTCATGCATCTTTAAAAAAAAAAAAGGTAAAAATGTTACAGATACTGTGTCTAACTGCATAACCTGCAGTAGCACATTTTTCACATTATGCCAAAGAAATTAAAATATACAGTGGGGCAAATAAGTATTTGATACACTGCTGAGTTTTCAAGTTTTCCTTACAAATAATGGAGAGATCTGCAAATTTCATCCACCTCAACTGTGAGAGACAGAATCCAATAAATAAATAAAATCTAGAAAATCACATTGCATGATTTTTAAATAATTAATTTCCATTTTATTGCATGAAATAAGTATTTGATCACCTACCAACCAGCAAGAATTATGGCTCTCATAGACCTGTTAGTTTGTCTTTAAGAAGCCCTCCTTTCCTCCACTCATTACCTGTATTAATTGCACCTGTTTGAAGTTGCTGAACCTCTCCACTATGGGCAAGAACAAAAAGCTGTCTAAGGACACTAGGGACAAAACTGTAGACCTGCGCAAGGCTGGGATGGGCTACAGGACAATAGGCAAACAGCTTGGTGAGAAGGCAACAACTGTTGGCGCAATTATTCGAAAATGGAAGAAATTTAAGATGACTGTCAATCTCCCTCGGACTGGGGCTCCATGCAAGATCTCGCCTTGTGGAGTATCAAGTATCCTGAGAAAGGTGAGGGATCAGCCTAGAACTACACAGGAGGACCTGGTCAATGACCTGAAGAGAGCTGGGACCACAGTCTCAACGGTTACCATTAGTAACACACTACACCGTCATGGATTAAAATCCTGCAGCATGCGCAAGGTCCCCCTGCTCAAGCCAGCACATGTCCAGGCCTATCTGAAGTTTGCCCAAGACCAGATGTGGTCAGATGAGAGCAAAATAGAACTTTTTGGTATAAACTCCACTCGCCGTGTTTGGAGGAAGAAGAAGGATGAGTACAATCCCAGGAACATCATCCCAACCGTGAAGCATTGAAACATCATGCTTCGGGGGTGCTTTTCTGCAAAGGGGACAGGACGACTGCAACGTATTGAGGGAGGATGGATGGAGCCATGTATCACAAGATTTCCAACCTCCTTCCCTCATTGAAGATGGGTCATTGCTGGGTCTTCCAGCATGACAATGACCCCAAACACACAGCCAGGGCAACTAAGGGGTGGCTCCGTAAGAAGCATTTCAAGGTCCTGGAGTGGCCTAGCCAGTCTCCAGATCTGAGCCCAATAGAAAATCTATAGAGGGAGCTGAAACTCTGTGTTGCCCAGCGGCAGGCCAAACGCCTTAAAGATCTGGAGAAGACCTGTATGGAGAAGTGGGCCAAAATCCCTGCTGCAGTGTGTGCAAACCTGGTCAAGAACTGCAGGAAACGTCTGACCTCTGTAACTGTAAACAAAGGTTTCTGTAAATTCAAATGTTGCCACTTCAAGAAATGACAGGTTTCACGGCAGGTAAATCGAACGCTCATTGCCGTGTTTCTGGTGAGGTGTGTTTGAATGAGAAATGCGTACCTTCACAAAGTGGATCAGCAATAATCTGGATAATATTTTAAGCGATTAACGATTTAAATTCTGCTCTGCACCTCACACAAACCTTCCGTATTCCACCAGAGAGGACTGCAGCTGCAATGCATCGTTCATTTGGACTGCTTTTGGTACTGCTTTTGACACTTTTGCAACAAATAAATGATTGTGATCTCACTTACTTGTCTGTCATGTTTTTCTTATACTGTACAGAAATAGTTATGGTTAGGTTTAGGTTTAGAGGTAGGAGTGGAATTAGCGGCTATAAACATATATTTTTATATGCTATATTGTAACTAAAATGGTAATTTCCCTGCATATTTCGGTCAATTATGTTTTATATATTTTAATATTCTTATTGATAAAATGCATATTTGCTATAAAATGGGAAGGTTTAGGTTTGGGGGTAGGTTAAGGGGTCTAAAAATCTAACTCACTTTCCAATAAAATTCTAAATATGCATATTTGGTATAAAATGGGTAGGGTTTAGGTTTGGTTGTAGGTTAAGTGGTCTAAAAATCGAAATCACTTATCGATAAAATGATAAAATGCATTGATACAAATAGCTTAATGATAGAAAGGATACAAAAATATGTGAATAAAAACACATAGCGATTAGTACATTTTAACACTGAAATATGTCAAAATTGCTGTTTTAGCATCAATCAAAACATTTTGTGTTTGTAAATGTTACATATTAAAATCGTAACATTGTTATAAACAATATAAACAATGAGACAAACAGCTCCTAACACAACCATTTTTATGGTTTTAAAGAACCTTTTTACCACTATAAAGAACCTTTTGTAGTTCCACAGATGTTAAAGGTTCTTCATGGAACCATAAGATACCAATAAACAACCTTTATTTTTAATAGTGTAAGGGTGAGTAGATTCTCAGCAAATGTTCGTTTTTGGGTGAACTATTTCTTTAAACATCCTTATATAAATAATAAACTCTAAAGTAAAATTATTTAGCAATTTAAATTAAACGAAAAATAGTTTTTATTATAACTTCAGGGTGAAATGTGACCCGGACATATCCATGACAAAATTTGTGAGATTCATCCCTAAACATCCAGTGCATCACACCAGTGCCATCAGAAGAATCACAGCTGTGCAGGGACGTATGGTTTGACTCTCTGTCCCTGTGCGTGTATGAGTGGGTATGTGCGTGATGTTTATTACTACTCCCAAACACAGAACAGATGTATTCCTAATGGCAAAGCAAAGACAGTGAGGCCATGCATGTATGTGTGGAGGGCGAACAAAAGCTCAGGTCTATCAATTTAACAATAGTTTATCACAAGAATCCAGCAGTAATGTCACAAACACATCTCACGCTCTCACTTTAGTCTTGGCAGTCGTTCTTTTCTTCTCTCTTTCACAAACATACACACAGTTACAGAAGGGTGAAGTCTAGGAAGAAGGTCATAGACAGAAAGTATTTGAAAAAGAAACTCAGTGTCTTTATGAGTATGTTCAGCAGTGACATTGAAGTTCGTCTATTTGCTTCCTTTAAACAGCCTTTTTAAAAATACAGCGTTCTTAAGAATGTGATGTAAAAAAAATCAAAACAAAAAAGGCAGACACGTGTCCTTGGACTATAACTTAATTTTTTTTTTTTTTTTTATAAAAAATCAGTTGAGTCTTAATTGAGGTCCGGCAGTGTAATAGCGTTGGCCTTTCGCACTTTGACTTAATTAAGTTCACAGGGAGAGGTTACCTAGTCTAAACGGGAATATGTTTTTTTACTCAGAGGGTGCATAGTAATGGAACTGCCTGTATCTTTCATCTTTTCAGCAACTATGCGAATTAAACCTTTTCCAACATTTATTTAGTGAATCTAAGTCTTAACTAGAATAATTCCTAATCAAATCTTAAGTGCGGCCACCAATACAAATGCAGTCTTCAATTATATAATCATAAAATCTCTTTACCGGGTACCGGGCTGTAGCTCTGACTCTGAGCAGTGATTCCTCCAGCGTGCCATTATGAAAATTCAGTTATTATTACATTTATAAATTTAAATTTAATTAGTGAAGAAGTCTTGCAAGGAAAAATGCTAACAATTCATTCAATTTGAAATTAACATGACCCATGGCAACTGTATATTAATTCTGCAAGTTTATGAAGGCCACGAAGCAATAATCTGATTAAACTATTCTTTTAAGCAGTAATTAAAGGGACAAATATAATTGACTTCTCAAACTGTGTCTACAGGAATTGTGTAAGGAAGCAGACAACTTTATAATGTCGTTTACACCAGCTATGCTGCATTTTTTAGCACTTTTTTTTAAAAAAAAACATATTAATACATTTTGGTAATGTGTAATAATAACATATGTCATAAATATTTAAATATAAAATAAAACAAATTATTAAAAAAAAAAAATATATATATATATATATATTAATTTATTTTTATTTATTTACTATTTACTATTATGCATATGTACTGTATATACAGTTAAGGTCAAAAGTTTATATCCAAATTTCAGAATCTGCAAAATGTTAATTATTTTACCAAATTAAGAGGGATCATACAAAATGTAATGTAATGTATTTGTCAATTTAGTACTGACCTGAATAAGATATTACACATGAAAGATGTTTACATGTAGTATAGAAAATAATTGTTGTATTTATAAAAATTACCCCGTTTGAAAGTTTACATCCCCTTGATTCTTAATACTGTGTTGTTTCCTGAATGATCCACAGCTGTGTGGATCTTTCAGTGTTTTTGTTTAGTGATGGTTGTTCATGAGTCCCTTGTTTGTCCTGCCTGCTGTTCTTCAGAAAAATCATTCAGGTCCCACAAATTCTTTGGTTTTTCAGCATTTTTGTGTATTTGAACCTCTTCCAACAATGACTGTATGCTTTAGAGATCTATCTTTTCACACTGAGGACATTTGAGGAACTCATGTGTAACTATTACAGAAGGTTCAACTTATTTTGTCTTTTGGGAAACATGTAACTATCTTCTGTAGTGTCTGAACAACAGGCTAATCAAAACAAATATGATATTTAGGCAAAATAAGAAAAACATACACATCTGCATTCTGTTCGAAAGTTTTCACCCTCTTAATGCATGTTTTTTTTTTTTTTCTGGAGCATCAGATTGGTTGATTGATTGATTGATTTTCTGAATGTTTTGGGGGTTTTTTCCCCATCTTTTTCACTGTAGAAAGGACTTATATATGTATGATTCTAAGATGATGGAACTACCTCAGACAGAAGCAACAGCCTCACAGCAGCCAGAAGCCCAAAGGGGTTTTAGGGAGGACAACATTTGCCCTGAGTGAAATGTGAAC
Source organism: Cirrhinus molitorella (assembly GCA_033026305.1). Taxonomy (NCBI): domain Eukaryota; kingdom Metazoa; phylum Chordata; class Actinopteri; order Cypriniformes; family Cyprinidae; genus Cirrhinus; species Cirrhinus molitorella. The sequence continues at coordinate 19,973,355 of CM065135.1, forward strand.
CAGCAAACATCTCATTCATGATTCAGGGTTCCTGTCCTCTGAACCACAGCTTTGGAGTTGTCAGAAAACTCAGATTATGTCCCCAAGCTCCTCTAGCTGTCTCTGAGACGGCAGGTGATAGACAGAGGTTTTGCCAAACACACAAAAAATTTATTTTTAATGGCTTCGCTAGTGTCATAAGCCATGGAAAGGTCCAAATTATACGATAAATTGGCTCGTCCAGAAGCATCTAATATGTGGTTGCAAAGCAGAAATAAGAACATCAAATAGCCAGATCAATCAGAGGATCTGTGCTCAGACTCAGAGAGGAAAAGGTTTCTCCCTCAGGCGAGCTGTTTGATGGAGGGAACAGATCAAGGAGAAATAGGCCGAGCGGCAGCATTGATGAAGGTAAGGGACATTTATCTGCTGGACGGATGATGGAGGTTTTGTGTCATCAAAGAGTACACAAAATTATCTACATTCCATACACTGGAATTCATTTGGATCTAACAGGATTTCAGCAAAATCCACAGGAATTGTAAAGGACTACATGTTTCAACTGCATTTAGGATGCAAACTCAAAACCCATTTATTGGGTTTTGCAGAGCTGGGTAGTAACTGATTAAATGTAATCTAGATTATCTAATCAGATTCCAAAAATTAAGTACTTGTGATTAGGTTCAATTGCATTATAAAATACTTAAATAAAATAAAATAGTAATCAGACTACAGCTGCTTTTTTATGGATTACATGATTACATTATTTAAACAATAACAATACATTATTCATTATTTCTCCCTAGTTTTGTGGACATCCACATAAAGATCAGTCATTATTCAGGTAACAGCATTTGACCAATGATTTACAAAAATCATTTCATTTTTAAGAACTGTTTCAACATCAACTGCTGATGAACACATTGATTTGAATTTTTAATATCACTCTGTAGGTTATTTAACCATGTATTTCTATGTCTTTGACACATTAAAGGAACACTCCACTTTTTTTGAAAAAAGTCCAACTCCCGTCGAGTTAAACAGATGAGTTTTACCATTTTTGAATCCATTCAGCCGATCTCCGCGTCTGGTAGCACTTTTAGCATAGCTTAGCATAAATCATTGAATATGATTAGACCATTAGCATCTCTGTCAAAATGACCAAATATTTTCAATATTTTTTCTAATTAAAACTTGACTCTTTTGTAGTTACATCGTGGATGTACATAAGAAAAATATCGAAAATCATTAGTCATTTTTGAACGAGATACTAATGGTCTAATCTGATTCAGTGATTTATGCTAAGCTGTGCTAAAAGTGCAACCAGCAGACACGGAGATCGGCTGAATGGATTAAAAAACGGTAAAACTCATCTGTTTAACTATAGGGGAGTTGGAAAATGAGCCTATTTTCAAAAAAAAGTGGAGTGTTCCTTTAAAATACACAAATTCACAACACATTTTGCCATCTGATCCTTTTTCACCTAACATATTTACTTGAACCCTGCGATTTTAACAACATAAAAAGGGAAAATATTTTCTTACTCTTTTAATTTAAAAAAAAAAAGCTATGGGGTTTTGTTTAAGTATATGAATATAACAAAAAAAGTTTATTATTATTGATACTGTTGTGGGCAATTATGACTTAACTTTTATGATGACAAACTTTGACAGTTAATGTGTATTTTTTTAACAATTATGCTCAGACATATTAACTTATTGAAATAGCATCTAGTTACAGTATATTTAAATCAATTAGCAATAATTAAGAATTTCAACATGGTTTTCAATTATTTAAAATTGTTTTTTAATTGACAAAAGTAAAATCAATCAAATGTCTGGTTTGAAATATTCATAGCTGACAAATTTCAGTTTCTTCACTTTACCTGCTATTGGCAATTATGGAGAAAAAAAAAAAAAAAAAAACTTTTGGACCTTGTACATGACATTCTGTTTTTAAAAAAACCTTGCTTATTCACAAGTGGGTTTCTATAAAGTTCTCAATATTTCTCCTTAGCCTTTTTGTTGGTGTTAACTGTAAGCGACATTCTCCAAATTTCATGCTTAGTCACAAATTGAAAACCAAAATCAAGCATTTCAAAAAATGTAATTGAATATGGAAGTTTCACCCATTAAAAAAAAAAAAAAAAAAAAAAAAACTCTATTAGCACCGCAACTGCCATTTCTCAGGCTTACACAGCTCAAATTAGTCTCAAGCAATTAAGAGCAGAAAAAGCAAAGGTCCTAGTGATGACATCCAGTTAAGCTGAATTAAATGGAAATGTAAAGCAGCAGTGAAATCATTACAATGGCTCTCGCAGCAGGTCATTGGTTAAGGCTGACTTAAAGAGATCCAAGACATCTCATTACAGTGGATAAATATGTGATATATGTCTTCCAGTAGGCCTATTGCATTTGAGGAATCACTACGTTCAATGGTACTTTTTATATCTTAAACCAGGTACACAATGAGACAATCCACATAATCCTCCTCATGACCTGCGGACTGCCATTCTAATTAACATTATCTTGTAGTAAATTGCCTTGTTTAATATTCTCGGTACGTTGCTAATGAGGTTGGCTTTTATATAAAATCCTATAAGTACATAATGTTGACAAAATAGGTCACAAATGTGTGCTGTTCATGCAGTTCGTATAATACACTTTAATTTACAAGAATCTACAAGCTGTGCTTCAATGGACGTCTACAGCGGATACCAATGATTTTACAGGTGCAAAGATCAATGTTCATTGAACAAGACGTCCTAAAAACACCATTTTGGGTCCCACCCAGACGTTGTGCTTATTGAATGATTTTTCAATCATTGTATTTTTGATTTTAGGATGAAAAAAAAAAAAACTACACACACAAGCAGTGCCAAGAAGTGATTTTTTTTTTTTTTGGTATAACAGCTGACTGTATGTGCTGATACAGTAAGCTAATATGATTTCTTTTATTTCCTAAGAGCCACATTTCATATTTTATGAATTCCACAGGTCTCAAAACAGAATCATCTTTCATTTTCACTCCATATTCCATTTTGTTCTCTGTTGGGGCGAATTGTACAAAGGGGCCCCCAAAGAGTGACTGACATGCCTGGATTAGCATAAACTAGTTGTGGTGTGACACCAGTTGACACACACACTCTCTCTCTCTCTCTCACACACTCACACACACACACACACACACACACACAGTGAAGGGTCGGTATCTCTGATACCCAAGCTAATATCATGCTGCTCTGAGCAAATCATATGCTCCACAAAATTACATTCTTATATTGCAAGATTACTTTTTGTATCACCAGTCATTTGAATCAATTGATGCTATTATAGCATCTGACTGAGTATGATTAAACAGTCTACATTCTTGAACTTTTCACCGGACAGACGAGGTGACAGCAGTTGTGGCAGGTTTATTTCCAGGTCAGCTGATTGGTGAGACTTATGAGTAACAGAAGGAAGGTTATTGAGGTCTCTGTCCTGTTTTGTCAGCACAGTACCCCCGAGCAAGTCGTTTCATCTCGCATCATATCAAGAGGATTGCAGTTTGTCTACAGCAGACTCTTCTTCGGATAAAATTGAAATTTTAATTTTAGATATGTTCAAGGAGCTGAAGGCTGATAAAGCTTAGGATTTATAAGCATTTCCAAAGCTACTGATCGAGCACCTGACTTTCCTCAAGCTCTTTAAAAATTCAGGGACATAGTTGGTATGAATTTGAATACATAACCTGCAGGATTGTGACACAGATTTCTAAATGCTATGTCGATTACATTTACATTCTTAGCAGATACTTTCTTACAAAAGTGACCTACAAGAAAGTGTATATATCGTGTATATTTAAATTACAAGAACATAAAGAAAAGTGCCATGCACAGACATTTTAAAGGGTAGCAGCCTAAACCAAAAAATATAGCGCGCACACACACACACACACACAAATAAATGTATATCACACGGTTAACAAGTTACCATTTCGGTTTTGCATTAGCACTTGAGTCTTGCACCAGCAGCCTACCCTTTTTCCATTCCATTGAAAATACAACTCTGGCTACACATCTGCAATACCTGAAATACGCTGCGTAGAGCACATTCACTCATCATAAAAGTGCTATAAGCCATATATATATATATATATATATATATATTTACTCCACTGCAGATGTGGGTTTATTAAACAGCCCAGTTTCATTTAAACTTGTGAAAAATGACACTGCATTGCTTGCAGCACGTTTGACGGTAGTTTCAAAGTTAAATGTTTAGTGATTGGTGCTAAATAGCATGTTCAATTTTCTCCGAAACAGCTAAACGTGACAGTGGCAACGTTTTGTGTTGGCTAATGTATGTATTATGGCAGTTCATAAATGAAATGTCCAGTGAGTGGCACTAAAAGGTTAATGCTCTATCACGTTTGAAATCAAAGTACCCCCTACACCAAACCCTATACCATGTGAGCTAAAGGAAATGTGACATAAAAACCCATTTGCTGAAACAACCATGCTATTTTAGCTTCATGTTTTAGAGTGTCATGATGGATATGTAACCGATGTAACCGAGTGATACACATCGCAAGTGCATACAGGTACTAGGTGAGATACCAAGCAAGTTTACTAGGTCAAAAAACATACATATGGAGGAGATTATGGGCCTGTTTACACCTGTTCACTTCAACCGTTTCCTCTGATCAGATAGCTATCTTATTGTAAAAAGACCAGGTATAATTCTGATTATTCAAACCACTTCAGGAGGTGGTCTGAGCTGCATTCCAGACAAAACTAGACAAGTGTAAATGCATCTGGTTGTTGAAACCACACATGCAAATTTTATTCCTCCCTAAATAAAAAAAATAAATAAATAAACGTCTGAATGTGTTATAGCCTATAGGACAATCGCTAATGAGACACGCAAATTCAGCAAGCTGAAATGAAACTGAAAGTTGCAGACTCGCAACAATCATTCATTCAAGTAGTGAGACTAAATTATCTGCATAAGTGTTCAATTTGCATATAGCGCGGAAATGTGAAGATCAGATTTATTTCCAAAGACACATTTATGTGGCCAGGTGTAAATGGAAGTTTTAAAAAATCTGATTAATATCAGATCAGAGAAAACACATGAAATGACCAGATATAAACAGGCTATTAGCTTTCATACATAGGAATTTGAAGTATTTTGTGGAGTGTCATGATGGACTTGTAACCTGTACCAGGTGAGCTACCGAGCAAGTTTATTATGTCAAAAAAAAGAGCTATGGAAACGTGATGTGATGTACACATCGAAATGCATTGTTGTAAAAGTATTTTGAAGTTATATCACAGTATTGTGCAAGGAACAATGTGAAAATAAGTCTTTGTTAATGAATTATATGCACCTCTAAAACAAAAACTTTTGGTGTTTTACTGCCTCAGTGTTCATTTCAGCTGAAAAATTGCAGTGAAATGTTTGTAAAGGTATTTTTTGCAGTTTTGTAGAAATGTAGACCAAGTCACTTATTTGGAATGAGCCTGGGTTGCCTTTTTCACTATTTTTTGGCTGTTATGATAGTCAGTATATCTTGTTTAATCTGTGCATGAAAACCAGCAATCAACTATGAGTGTGATTCAAGGTTTTCTGTGATTGTGATTACTGTTTAAGAGCAATTATACTGCCTTTGTGCATTAAAACATTCATGAAAACATACCCCATTTGTTATATGGCCCTTCAAATGCCCCTTAGTACACAAATTACACTGTTTTCGTGAAATTCAGGGACCCTCAGTTCATGAGCGCAAAGTGCCAGTTGCTTAAAGACTATAGGAAACTTATATACACTTCCCTAAATAAACCTTAATTTTGCTGCTTATTGATAATACTAATACTAATAAACACCCAAACTAGTTAAGAGGGGGTTTACAGTGTTAAAGAGTTGGATTCTCATGCTAAACATGGCCAAAGTTTAAAAAAATAATTTGGACAAATGACAGAGAATTTCTTTGCCGAAAATCTTACTTCCGGGTTGGTACAAGTTTCGGCTGATTTTTTTCGATCGTGGCATTAATGACGTAATCGGTGGTGAAACTCCTTACATTAGCATTTCTCCCTGAAAAGCGCGTCCGTGGCGCCCGCGATAACGCCGGTCAGACCGTGAGAAAAAGCGGGCCATCAACGTGCTTCATTCGGCTGCACTCTGCAAGGGATTTATTAAGGAAGAAAGTCTCTAAAGAAGTGTGGTTTTGGTGGTAAGGCAAAGATAACTTTGCTCAGCTTCCTGAAGAACCCAGCGTTACGTGAACAGTGGATGCAGTTCCTTTTTCCGGGTCAGCAATGGAGTTTAGCAAGTGTGTGTTTGCTGACGAATGTTTCATATACGAGGACCAGTTCGACGCTGGATTTGCACATTGTTTGATACTGAAAGATGGAGTGGTCCCAGCTATAAAAGATCCCAGTCATGATTCAGAACTGCAGATGGTAAGTGAAACAACATCAAATGTCCGTTTTATTGGCAATCCTAACGCAAGTTATCGTCAAACTTAGCTCCGCCCACGGCGCGCCTCCAGATGTTCGGCTTTTTCCGGAGAAAATTGGAAAGCTGTATTTTTCTTTTATAAATATAATAAAACTAAAGACTTTTTGGAGACATTAAGGATACATTACTACTCTATAGGTACTCCGGATTAACAAGAGATTAGGTGAAACTGTGCATGTCATGTACCCTTTAATAGAACCTTAAAATAGGACTTTATACCGGTATAGCTAGAGTTCTACAATAAAACTTCCCAAAACATTCAGTTAAAAAGGTTGAATTTCAAAGTATCTTTACCACCAAGACTAGTTCCTGTGGTTCAAGTAATGTCAAAAATGAATGATTCATGAATAGTTCTGCTTCTAATTAAGCATTAGGGTGAAACAAGGTGAAGTTTGCACTGAGAGTGTTTAATTCACTTCGACTTGCCTAGGTAAATTGTGTGGATCTTTTTAATAAGTCACTACCAGCAGCCATAAATGAATGTGTGACCTGACTACGTGCTTGCTCCTCCAAAAATAAATGACAGCTTTGTGTCATCATGTGAAATACCGACTGACATCAAGTGATAAAACAGGAAACCAGTTCTCTATTTTCTCTCTCCACAATATATAAGTACATAAATAATGAAGTGTTTTCATTTTAAACTTTAAATGCGTTTGTGTGTGCGCTTCAGCTAAAGTGGATAATAGTGTGATGAAGAATGTTGTGGGCGAGACTGTTAGTATGACAAATGTTGCACATGTGTGTCTATAATGAGCGCTTAGGGAAATAGTTTTCGCTGTGTATGCGTGTATGTGTGTGAGTGAAGCTCTCAGTGTTTTCCTGCTGCGGGCGGCTCAGGATTAAAGGTGGATTAATGTAGTTTAGTAGCTCTAATCTGCCCCAAACCCTCCTGTGTTTGCCCACAAAGCTACAAGACACTAAATTCAAGACCACAACTATTGCATCAGCATTAAATTCAACTATGGCCAACCAAACAAATTACCAACCACTTTATTTCAGCACCTTTTAGGAAATTTCCCCATTTATTCTCAATTACCCCCCACCAAACTCACAGCATGCTTTAGGGTTTCTGTTAAAACTCAATGGCTCAGGGGAGGCGAGAGAGACGCAGACCTCTGCTGTAACTTTACCTTCTGGTGTCGCTGTTGGACAATGTTTCTTTAACATAATCTGGATTAAAGGCAAGTTAATGATCTGTAAATGAGGTTAATTGGAAAACAGTGAGTGTCAGAGTTTGATACTGAATTCGGAGCTGCTCCAAAGCCGTTTTTTCTCACATTGCACAAGCCTGATAACTTTTAAATGTTGATACAACACTGTTGAACAATGAATACAAATCAACAAAGTGCAGCCAAACCACAGTGAATGTAGCCAAGCCGCAAAGAACATTTTAATTCTATAGCTCTATAGCTCAAGGCAGCTCACAGCCTCTAGAGGAACTTCATCAAGGGATTTTTGAAAGGATTTTCATATTGTGTACAGTAAACTAATGAACCAGAAGGCCATTGGATAGAAAGTCAGTTCTGCTCTTACATTTACATATAGTCATTAAGCAGAAGCTTTTATCCCAAACGACTCACAAATGAGGAACTTCACAAGCAATTTATCATAAAAGAGCCAATACTTGCAATTCCGCAACTGCAAGTATAAAGAGTAAGTTAGAATAGTACAAATGACGGTAAAATGCAAAAGCTGTGTTTTTCAGAAAGTGCCATTGCCTATGGTTTAGAAACAGAGGGAAGGATCAGACCAAGTCTGGCGTCTGTATTTTTATTCAAGTCATAGTTTGCATTTGATAAAATACTGAATTCAATGTAACCCAAGCAAGGCTTATGTCTTCCTCGTGGTCTTCTCAGTGGATAATCCTAAAGGGGTGGAGGGGTTTCAGATAGTGTTACCGAAGGGGCTTTTGCTTCAGATTCAGCTTGCATAATTAAACAGCGCCAGTCTGAAGAGAACCGTGTGCAAATCCTCAGCGTATACCACCACAAAGTGCAAAAAGGAAACACCACTGGGATTTCTTATTGTTATAAAAAGAGAAGGGAGAAATTAGCGGTTACATGCAAGTTTTATTTCCCTCCGTCAATTTTCTCTTCATCTCTGCTTCTTGTCTTTCCTTCACCGAGCCCTAATTTCATCAGCGCAGAGATCTAGCACACACAAAGGCTCAATTCACAGTGCACACCTCATAAAAATGCCCAGCAGGAAGTTGATTGCTGACAGCCAATCCTCAAACAACAGACAATTAATCTTTCTCCTCCCTTTACTCTTGCTCGTTTTCAAATTGCCACTTCTTTGTTTATTTATTGTTTCTAACATTTCAATGCCATCATTCCTCGGCTCCTATTGTTATCTTCTGTTCGCCTTTCATCCTGCGCTTTCTGGAAAGTATGTGATGGTGTGTCGTTATTCATGTCTCCAATTAAAGTGGATGGATGTAAAGTCTGCCAGAAGAACTGATGCTGAGACTTGGAAGAAAATATCTGGCCAAAACATCAGGTAAGACACTTGCACATCTTAAATAGCAGTCACATCACATAAACAAGAAAACGTAAAAACAATGACCTCAAAATAAACATCAATCAAGCTATCATTCTCACAGTTATGAACTCTTTTGTTGTGTTTTGTTTCTCATAGTTTCTGTCTTCTGTGTTTGGTTTAGTCCTTTTATGTTGGTTCCTTCCAGTTCCTGTTTGTTCTTATTTGGTTATGTTCCTGTTCTCATTAGTTCATTATTGGTTGATTCCCATCACCTGTTGTCCCCACATCAGTTACTCTATTTAAAGTCTTTATTGTGAATTACCCTCATCTTCATCGCCTTCTTTGGGCAATCTGTGACAGAATGACCGACTACAAGAAATGAGGCTCAATAAACATGGCCCCGAAGGGCAGTGTTCATAGCCCTTCAGGGGCCACGATCTTTATTTTTCAAGACGGCTAAGACCTGGAGGAATATGTGCGGGAGTTTGTGGACAATTGGCAAATATATTGTGTATATTTCTATGTAAATACACCAACATACATATATATTTTAACAAATATTTACACGTGTGCGCGTTTGTTTGTATTCATATTTATATTTGATTTATTGTATACATAAATATGAATTAAATATAAGTAAATTATTACCTTTAAAACAATTTGGCCACCAAAAATGTATTAAATACAAAATATAAATAATAATATATATTTTTGTAACTATTATTAATAAATTTAAATAACTATTATTGTTATTATTATTATTATTTGCTTTTGTTGTTGTTACTGTTCATGTCCATACTGTCATCTGCCAGTAGATTCTACCAAAAGCAATATGCACAAAAATTAAGTGGATGCATGACCTTTGACATCAACAACAAAGAATGCGATTACGACTCTCTGCGACTGCAAAACAAACCAGCATCCCATCATTGGGTCATGTGACCCATTTACATTAAGCCACATTAAAGCCAAAAATATAAGATTGCCATAAATGTAATGTGGCATTTTTTTTTTAAAAAGATAGCAGAAGTTGCTTTTGAAATTATATAATAATAGACATACTGTTCAAATGTTGACAAAAAAGTATTTGGACCTGTTGAGAACTTTTTACATCATTGATTTCCAGATGCATTTCATTTAGATGTAATTTCAACTAATCCAATGACACTAGGCTTTTTATTTCCAAACACAACTGTATTCTCACTGCCAGAAGCTTGCGTCGCTCAACAAAACAGCAATTCTGCACCACAGAATGACTGTATTCACACTCTCCAGGGAAGTCAACCCACAAACACTCAGCTTATTGGCTTACTTATAGCTGTCTCTGCATATTAAACTTCTCCTTAAAGAAACAGGTTATGGCACATCTTACCCTGACAGCTTAATCTCCACAGTGCCACAATCATTTTCAAGCAATGATTTAAGCACGCCTAATGCTACTGAAATGTACCACGTGGATCCGAGCTGCTGTGCTGTGGTTATGAAGGTGGGAGGAGAGAGAAATAATTAGCCTGCCAGCAGTCGAGAGCTAAACCAAGTCAGAGTGTAGCAATCCAAGCCTTGAAGTTCATAAGCCGCTATCTGAGTCGTACAGTGAGGGTGAAAATGTCACAGTGTGTGAATGTGTGAGTATTAGAGCAGAACAAGATAGAAACTGAAACTAGCTGAGAGAGGACATCAATAAAGCATGTAAAAATCTACTTTGAGTGTACTAACGCAAAAAAAAAGTCCCACCTGTCGATTCGCTGCTCTCTTTTTCTCTAGACACAATTTACCTTTGACCTAAAAGCAGCTCAGTAAAGTGTTCCAACTTCAAATGAACACAAACCGGGGCCATTCATCACTTCTTAATCGCACATTCCTTTTTCCATTTCATTTGAATGACATGCCTGCCAAAGTCAGAGAAAAACCCTTGCAGGAAGCCTCAAGCTAAACCAGCTCAACCAGAAACACTTTCTACGATAGTAAGATCAGCGTTTGTTTACAGCCCGAGTGGAGCATGTTCTCCACAGAGAGAAATGTTTATAATCAAGTTAATAACTTAAACTGTATAAAGCTTATTTAAAACATAAACATGAATGCAAAGCTACAGGTTATGAGCTTATACCAAATGTCTTGAGCTATTCACTGACAGACTAAACAACAGATGATCACACCCTTTGGTTGGATTAGCAACATTTCACTAATGCTGTAAAATTATTCTTGGTGTTTTTTTCTGATATGGGTTGTTGCCTATTGACATTAATATTCACTTTCATTTCTGTTCTTTGGTTTCCTGTTGTTAGCTGACAGAAAACTCTGTCTAAAATTGTAGGTCTGGTCTGGCACCGCCAGATTGCCCGGTGCGTGAGCCGGGCAATCAGAGCTCACCACGGAGGAAGATAACAAGGGAGGGTCCGCCCACTGCACAAACGATGAGGGTAAGCCAGCAGTGGATCTCATGGACTTCTCCTCAGATATCATTATGCTGAATCAAGATTTCCCACCCTCCCTCTTTTGCCTATATTCCGCATGCCATGCTGTATCAGCCAAACCTCTGCTGACAGCCCCTCTGCTCACCCTCAGCCCACCATCTGTGCGGTGGGCGAGCCACGGGCGTCATGGCTGGAGGATCCCTCATTTCTGCTCCCAGTCTCAGAGTCCTGGACTCAGCTCTCCAAACCAGCAGCTCCACCAAGCTCACACATCACCACCATGGCCCATTAGTCCACCATGTCCACCGGGCTTCCTTGTCCTTCCGGCCATGCCTTGGTCTGTCATCAACCATCCGCCTTGGGATTTCACTCCTCCGACTTTGCCACGTCCCTTCATCCCACCTGCTTTGTCAGGCTCCTCCATCCCTCCAGCTCCTCCTCAGTCCTCTGTCGCTCCGGCTCCATCACAGCCCTGCGGATACCCTGCCTTCGCCTTGGTCGCCTCGGCCATCCGGATCCTCGATGTCGCCTGGGCTCATAAGCTCTCCGCCTCAGGCTCCACCTCCATCGATCGCCCCCTGGAGCCGTCAGCTCTTCCTCCACCATGGCTCCTCCCTTCTTCGGCTCCATCATGGGCCACCATCATGGCTGCGGCCTGGGTCCTCCTGGCTCCTCCAGCTCTGAATCCCCCCGTCTCTTCCTTGGCTCCTCCCTCCGTTGTAACCACCCTGGACTCTATTTGTCCTCCTCCCGGGAGTCCGGCCTCCTCCGAAGCCTCCTCCAACAAAGACTTTCTTTTATCCATCCCACATCCACTCCTATGTCTGCCACCTTCCGGTCATCCGTCCTTCTACGGCACGGGGTCGCACCTTCTGGGAGGGGGGAGTAATGTCACACCCCTGTGAACTGTTCATTTTGGTTTCTCCCCTCATTAATGTGTCATCCCCATCACCTGTCTGCAATAATTAGTGTCCTTTATAAGTTGTCTTCCTTTCTCTGTCTGATCATCCGGTATTAATGATAGCTTGGTTTATACGTGTGTTCCTGTCATTCTGTCCTGTGGATATCTCTCTTGTTGAATTCAATTAAAGACTTTGTGTTTGAATCGCTGTTGCTTACTACTACGTACAAATGTGACAATAATATTGCTTATCCCTCAAGCTAACTTCTGTAGACTTTTCCCTCTGTTTTATAGTAATAATTAATATTAATAATTACAATTATTAAATATAAATTATCAAAAAACTAAATTAAGAAAAAATAAATATTATATTTTTATATTATAGTAGTAGTAGCAATAGTAGTAGTGCATTAGCTAACATATTGGGTCAATTCCTGTGTCAACTAACTACAATACAATTGAGGAAAAACTGCTATAAAAGTCTGAAAGAAGTCTTTCATGACTTACTTATAGTTACTGTGTCAGTCTTCATAGAGAAGCATTGAAGCTTCTGGACAGACCTGGCTGTGAGACCACAGCACAGACCCTGAATGTGTTAAAGGTCAGTCTTTGAAATGTGCCATACTTAAGTCTCTTACATGTCTTTGTTACATGTCTCTGGGCATACTTCAATCTTCAAACCTGTGTCCACTTATCGTGTGAACTAATTCTGCTCTCCCCAGCCTTCAATCCTCCTAAAAGAGTGTGCAAAGACATTCACAGTGGGTGTGGCACCAGGTTGTGAAAAGGTGTTTTATTTAAAGGGCTAGTTCACCCAGAAATGACAAATCTGCAATCATTTACCTATATGTTGTGTCAGACCTCTATGACTATATTTCTTCTGTTGAATATAATAGAAGTTACTTTGTGAAATGCTCAGTGTTGCTCTCTCCCCAGTAAACAAACAAACTGAACATAATATTGATAAGGAGAATATAGGAATATAGAGTTAAAGGGATAGATCACCCAAAAATGAATATCACCCCATCATTTACTCAACCTCAACCCATCCTAGTTGTATGTTACTTTCTTCTTTCAGATAAATACAGTCGGAGTTATATTTAAAAAAGTACTGGCTCTTCCAAGCTTAATAATGGCAGTGAATGGCTGTTGAGATTTTGAAGTCCAATGAAGTGTATCAATCCATCATAAAAAGTACTCCAGATGGCTCCATGGTGTTAATAAAGGCCTTCTAAGGCAAATCGATGCGCTTGTGTAAGAAAAATATCCATATTTAAAACTGTATAAACCAGAGTTATATTATGTCCTGGCTCTTCCAAGAATTATAATGGCAGTGAATGGCTGTTTAGATTTTGAAGTCCAATAAAGTGCATCCACCTATTATAAAATGTGCTCCACATGGTTCAGGGGGCTGAGGCGAATCACTGCGTTTGTGTTAGAAAAATATCTTACTGTTTAAATTAATTTAAAACTTTAAGCCAATGCATTTCTAGCATGGCTCTTTAGGCTATTTTTCTTTGCATGTCTGTATTGTTTGCTTTTTTCACTGAAGCTAAAACACTTCAGAATGACCTTCTGCAGGGGTCAGCAGAGTAGTCCACAGAGGCAGTGTGAAATCGCAAACAGTACCCATAGAAAGTGTTTATTTTGACCCCTTCCTGTCTAATACAGAGTGGTTCTACAGCGTTGCTAGGTAACATGATAGGTGACCATTTTAACAATGTGAAAATGCTGTAAAGGTGTTGAGACAGAGCCTGCATGCTTCCTAAAAATGACATCAATGAAAAATTAGACATCACAGTCAGGATTAACTGCAGTTGGACCAAATAACACAAATTCAGAAATGTGAGGGAGTGTGTTTTTTCAGCCAGACAATAAAGCTATTTATTTAAAAGCTGATGACCTTTCTGGCATCTGCCAGATTGCTCAGCCAATGATAACTGCAGAATATGTCAGAAATAACCTTACATTACCTTTAACAGAAACAGGAGGAAGAGGAGAAAATGCAGTACAGTGGCTGTTAAAAGGCTGTTGCTTTTAATTTTCAAATATTTCTATGTTATAACATTTTTGTTTGTAAATATAATTAAATTAATACACTTTTAAAATCACACTTAAATTAATACAATTTTTTTTAATTATTTAATTTAAAATTAAATGTAAAATAAATGCAACAACTATAAAAGCAGCATGTTTTTGTAGCAAATGGTGGAAAAAAAGAGTTAACAACCGCACATAATAGCACGCAATATTTTATTTGACCACTCAGGTTTCTCAGAGTTCTGAGAGGTCAGTACACTGCAGTTATTTAATAAAATTTGGAGCACTGACAACAGTGTGTGGACACTGATGAGAGGGAACAGCAGCAGAATGAGTAAATGTTTTGGAAACATTCCCGTTGTCTTGCTACCACTGTGCTAATGTGCTAACAGGTCTGTCCCACAACCCCATCACTCACAGTAAGAGACTAAGGTGACACTGACACTGCAAAAAACAACAGCACACGAAGGAAAACACACACTTCTTGTATTTTAGCTTTAATAATAACAAATGTATCTCACTAGTTCCCGCTCATTATGCTTAATATGTGCATGCATGTGCATCAGACACAATAGATTCGGTAGATATAGTCTTTATGCTATGTAAATATGATTTGTGTTGTACTCAAACTTCATTTTTAAAGATGTATGTATGTACACTGATTATGATGTGAAAAGAGTCTTTAAAAAATGAGCTTCATAAAAAATTCAAACATATTTGAAATGATTTCCATCTCTCTCAGTCCCTAGACACTCTCTGACTGACTATGTATTGCTCACTTAGTCTTGGAGATTCATGTTGTGCTAATCACGGGTGAAATGTTCTCAAAACATAAATAGAAAAGTGTAAATGAGGCTAATAGTCCTTCACTCCATGCTGTTCAAATACACACCCGAAAGTTTCTCGCATTAAACTTTAAACTTATTTGCTTATTTCTCTTTAATTTGGACAAACAAGGCAACATTTTTCTCTTCCTGAGAGACATGGGTCACACAGAATGTCCAAATGGATTTCAAACTAACTTTTAAAAACAGCTGCACTAAAAAACGCTTGGGCAAAGACTTGATTCATCCATTCATGTGAAACTAATCCCCCATTAACATGCGTCTTTTGTGGCCTGATTTAATTGTTGTTCACTTCACTTGCTCAAGCGGTTTTGACATTTAACCCATGGTTTCACACAAACAGCATAAACTGGCACTAGATTTAAATATCAGGAAAATTCTGAGTACTTGCATCAAATCCTGAAGCCAAGTCAGTGCATTCTACAGAATTGGTGCAAACAGCTGCCCCACAACCAAAAAAAAAAACCACGGAATTGGGATTTTAAACTGTTGCGGCGGGCTGATTTTCTCCCGTGGATTCAAAGTTTGACATATAGCATACATTCCATTTGACTGAAATGTTTGTATTGCAACATTTTGCAGTCTACCTGTGATAAAACTGTGGTAGATATTAGTTTTGTAAAGGATGGCCTCTGTGGTAGGAAGCTTTTTAGCTGTGTTTATGATCAATCTGCATAATGGTGACTGTAAAATATGTAGTTTTGGTATGGAAATGACATATTTTGATATCAAAACTAGGACCCCAATAACCCTCAACCCAACTCTGGGGTTAAGGACCAGCATAAACCAGCTAAGGACCAGCATAAATCAATTTAGCACCAGCTTAAACCAGCATCCAGCATCAAACTACCTAACCAGCATATGCTGTTTTTTTTAGCAGGGAGTTATGCAATTTTTTTTTTGGTATTTTAGTATGTTTTAGTAGTGTTTTAGTATGTGAGTTAAAATTCTGTAATGTGATGTGGTCACTACCAAAAATGTGCATAAACTGGTTTATACTGGTCCCTAGCTGGTTTATGCTGGTCCTAAGATGGTCTTTAGCTGGTCATGTGCTGGTCCTAATATGGTCCCTCCTGCTCAGGACCAGCTTAAACCAGCTAAGGACCAGCATAAACCAGTTTAGGACCAGCATAAACCATCTTAGAACCAGCATAAACCAGTTTAGGACCAGCATAAACCATTTTAGTACCACCTTAAACCAGATTACACCAACATCCCAGCATCAAACTACCTAACCAGCATATGCTGTTTTTTTGTTTGTTTGTTTGTTTTAGCAGGGAGTTATGCAAGTTTTTAGTTGTTTTTTTTTTTTTTTTTTTTTTTGTATGTTTTAGTAGTGTTTTAGTATGCAAGTTAAAATTCTGTAATGTGATGTGGTCACTATCAAAACATTACTGTGACTACCAAAAATGTGCTTTCACAACTGAAACATGGGATGCTCTATGATCAACGTTTTGCCTTTTGCAAAGAAAAATTTGATTCGAAATAGAACAAATCTCACAAATCCCACTTGAAATGTTGTTAAAATTGTAATTAATATTGATTTACCTCTGAAAACTTTTTAGTAAAATAGCAAAAAATATATATATTTAAAAGGTAGATGTAAGTAAAATCTTAATAGGTCAATGTAACTCTGCTTATTGCGTTATATATACTATGTTTAAGTAGTGACAAATTTGGAGAGAGGATAAATATTCAAAAAATTTCTGACAATACAATATGAGAATTAACTGCACAATTACTAGAAATGTGTAACTTGGATATTATACAACTTCCATACATACATGGGAAAAGACACTATTTTTTCAAGATGTTTCCAACTCAGACTTTGCACCAGTTCTGTAGAATGGCCCACACACACACACACAGTGGCAATATGCCATTGCAGAGTTCACGACCCTCCAAGCTCATTCTTATTGTCAAGAGTTTTATAAGTATGGAGACTTCTTGTCCTCTTGTCTGCATGAGAACCATTCTCTCTTATCTCTCTGTCTCACAGGGGAATTTCTGTATCACCAATAAATTCAATTCACAGTCTGACAGGGGGAACAATGACACGGTCATCCCCTGATCCTTTATACAGACAGTGCCTTTTGTGGTTTGTGATTTATGAAACGGCACTGTTAGAAATCACGTACAAACACACATAAAAATAGAAAAATAACATCACAAGGAAACAGGATGCCCTTTGAAGTACATATAATTGGTCTTGAATATGAAAACACTGTGATATACAATATTTAGTTACTAAATGTATTAAATATATAAAATTAATTTTTAACATTTATATCAGCATATTTAACATATATTTGTAGACTGTTCAGCAGAAAATAGGTCATAAAATATAAGACTAATGCACAAATGCTGAATATTTCATTAAATAATATGTGCATGTCAATGGGGACATGTCTACCGCAGACCATTTAAACATGCTATGTGAAACCAATCAGCCTGAACTCCATTCCACACTGTCTCTGAGACCTTAACGTCCCTTAACAGTTTAGATACGGTGTCCAGTGAAGTGCAACAGGACACGGTTCAGTTCAGTCCGTGAAGCCCTGGCAGAGAAGAACCTGCAGCTGATGAAAGGGCTGATGAAATCTAAAGAATTGAGTGTGAAAGAGATTGATATTCACCTGATCTGATTCACCAGAACTAAGAGTAAACTGTACACATTTTAAAGCTCAGTTTGAGCAATTTTTTGAGCAGGCTCAAATCCCAGTCTAACTGACTGTACATTACAGTATAATGCTTCTTTTTCCTAAACTTAATTATCCAGGTACAAATACTAGGAATACATGTACAAATACTTGTTGATGATGCACCCAAATCAGCACTTGGCTCAAAAATCAAAAACAAAATGTTTAAATGGGCACAGTGCTTCTGGCAATTTCCTTAGCGAGAATGTAAAAAAATAAGCATTATACTTGTAAAGAAGACATTACCTAAGCTAGAGTTTAAAAATAGCTTCAGTGGCAAGATGTGCCGTCATGCACTAACAAAAAAGAAGTATTGTTCAAAACAAAAAGCCTATTCTAGCACTAATGTGATTACTTCTGCATATAATCCCTGCAGTACCCAGGATATATGCATTTGTGTCTTTTTTGAAGTAAAGCCTCTTGTTTCAACTAACTCTGAAAGTTCAAAAAGGAATCTGGATGCTCCACTCAAGGACAGCTAAATCAATCTACACAAATTCAAGCATGACAGAACCCAAGTGAGAGGGAGATGATGGGAGAAGAGGCCGTGAAGAGCTTGGTACACTCAGCTGTACGTGAAGCACAATGAAATCACAAGAATGACGCGTCCGCTGAGAATTGTGCTCCTTAAGGTCAAAGCACAGGTGAAAACAATCAATTTGTTTCCATCACAGACAAATGGCCTTTGAGTAGCTTGTGCACTGCTGTATGCCACTGTTTCTATTGATGTATGTGCTAATGGCTAAATGGCTTGTGGCTCTAAACCAGAAAGGATGATTTCTGGTTCAAGTCCTGGACAAGACTCCCTCCCTCTGACTTCTGCTGTTGTGTCCTAAAGCAAGCAACTTTAAACTTTTTTTTTTCCTTTTTGTTCTGTAGGGGGTACTGTGAATTCTCTGAAATTATAATGCAAAATATAGACATTTATTCACAGTTGAAGCTGAAATGTTGAAGCTGAAATGTATGCAGAAACAGAGACAACTGGACTCCCCAAATATTTTTTATAGAGTATAATATTAAAATTGCAAAATTTATTTACAAGTTTAATTCATGTTGTGTGTGTGTGTGTGTGTATATATATATATATATATATATATATAATTACAGTCGATGTGGGAGTCCGCCATGACACTTGCTGTGGCATATATGTGGAATATATATACCACATATATGCCATAGCGAGGGTCATGGTGGGCTCCCACATCAACTATATTTTATATGTGAACTGTGAACCATGACACTTGCTGTGGCGTATATGTGGAATATACACATATATATATATATATATATATATATATATATGCCACAGCGAGGGTCATGGTGGGCTCCCACATCGACTATAATTTTACAAATAATACTGTTTTTCTGTCACGGAATGTAGTTTTAACAGTTTTTAGGCTTTAGACTTCAAATATGAGTTATGGTAATTAATATATTGTTTCTTTTATACTTTTAGAGATGTGAGCTCCAGGGTGCCAGCAGCTGTTGTAGTGCTCATGAACCTGCCAAGAGCAGCCTTACCTCAGCCAGATCTTCTGAAATTTGCCGCTGGTGTATTAAACATGAGATATAATTTGTTTTAGGTAAATCTAACAGGCAGTCTTTGGTCTCATTAATTTAGTATTTATTCCAGTGCAAAAAAATTTGGCTGAGGACAAAATTTCATCACATTGTATTTTATGTAAATTTAATGCTGTATATCAGAGCACTGCCTTTGTACTTCTGACTGAATTACCTAGCAACTTTTATGATGGCTGTTGTTGTTTATTAAATATTATTATTCAATAAATACTATTTTACATTAATAATAGTAGTATTTAATAACAGTATTTAGTATTGGGAACCTGTGTGTGTGTGTGTGTGTTGATAATGGTGATTTTAGTTACATTATTTCACCATTAGATGGCGACAAAAGACTCTTTTATGAGTCAGCAGTAAAGACTTTTATATTGAAAGAGATTGAAACACTGTTGTAAACAGTGTTATTTTTACTTTCAACAAATGCACAAAGAGCAGTGCTGTCATCTGAAATCATCCTTAAGAGATAAAAAGGTGCGACAGATATTGCTTTCCTCAGTGGACGTTCAAACTAATGTTTTATTGTGATTATAAGATTGAGCTGAAGAATGAATGCTGTATCAGATGCAGGTAATCATGCTTGCTCAGGCCATCTCTCTCTAATAAAACTCTACATAATACAATAAGCTTTTAATATAGTAATACAATTAGCTTTTAATGAAGCAATGTTCCTTCGTTACTAGTTCTAAAGTGACATTTTCAATTAGTAACA
The DNA here is from genome assembly GCA_033026305.1 of Cirrhinus molitorella. Lineage (NCBI taxonomy): Eukaryota > Metazoa > Chordata > Actinopteri > Cypriniformes > Cyprinidae > Cirrhinus > Cirrhinus molitorella. Next base: position 19,993,513 of record CM065135.1, read on the forward strand.
GAGGTTTGAGCTAAGCTGTTCAACTGTCAAACTGAGATTTGAATCCATGGCGTAAGGAAGTAGTTCTGCACAGAAGTTCTAAACACACTCCAATGTTGTTTCTAATGTGTTTTTCTCATGTGTAAACTACTTCCTTCTGGCACAGATTCAATCACAAGCTGATTGTTGAACAGCTGAGCCCAAACCTCCATTACTAATTTGAAAATGTCACTTCAGATATTGCTCACAAATACATAAACACACACGCAGTTCAGCTCCAATTTTGTTAGGCAAAAAAAAAAAGATTTCTAAAGTAAACAATACCACTAGACTAACATGCAATGAATCACTAACTAGTTAAACATTATCTTATCTCGTCTAGGAAAAAGTAAGCTAGGACTGCTGCTGATGCCCAGTCAAAACACTGGTGCGTGACACCACAGCTTAAAGATGCTAAAAATATTCTATGCCCATTCTCCTTGATATTTTCCACCTGCAGATAATGTGTTTATCTGTGCCCTTTTCTAAAGCACACACCACAGCAGAACAGTAAGCCTCAAAGAGTTGCAGTCCAAAATGGGCACACACACACACACATTTGAAGGCGCCCTCTTGCTGTTCAGAGATTGATCAAGCTTGTTGGTTTGATTAGCGTGTCTCACAGATTAATTAGCGATGAATGGAAATGAGCTGTGAAAAATGGCATCGTTGTTTGCAGAGGAAGGAGGAAGCAGCGTGGGTGGCAACAATGGATCTGATGCGCCAGTGAGGGATGAAGCCACCATGTTTAAACCGATTTCAAACTTCCGGTGCTCACAGTAATGGTCTGTATGGAGCTCCTCCAAGTCAAGACAAATTAAAGATCAGCATTTGTTCAGCCACTGATCGCTGGGGATTCTTAGAGGTCAGAATAAGAGCACTAAAACAGCATACTGAATTGTAAAAGGGTGGATAACTGACAATGAAATGTTAATCACTGCATTGCTGTTTCAATCAGCAGGTTAATTGCACTGTTGTTAAATTATATTTCAATAAGCACATGGGTGTAAAACATTTCCTCCTGTTTTCATTCCATTATGGTCATATATTCACAGCAGCTCGGAGCAGCCAAGACCGGAAGTTTGGTTTAAATCAATCAAACTATGCAGATGCCCCATGTTTTAGTCTGCACAGTGAAATTGCCTGTTACTGCTGATTTGTTTTTCTTGTTTAGAACTATGGAAGTACTGTTCACAATTATTTGTGATATTGTTATTATTAATAATATTGAAATGTTTTACCTAATTGTACTGTTTACTTCAAAAGAAAGAAAGAAAAACGAATGCATTTTCAATGTGTTGCTAGCATTTTGGAGAATGCATAGAAGACATTTGAGTATATTCTCCTCTCAGCAATGCAGAGGTGTGCCTACAAACTGTCAGAGCGAATGCATCAAGTAGTTTCATTGGAAAAGACAGTGTTTGGATGAGAGATGGAGATGTATGTGCAGAGGTGACACTGCCGCCCTATATCACCTTTGACCTGGTCCAAAACTGACTTGATGAGATAAAGGGAAAAAACTGAAAGTAACTCTAAAGATTTTAAAAACTAGTAAGGGGTGATTCACAGAGATGAGTTAGGCCACATCCCTGGTTACTGATCATTTAAATTATGAATGAAAACATCACACAGAAAAACACAATACTTATTTACACTATTGTTGAAACATTTTGGGGTCAGTAATATTTTTATAAAAAGAAATTAGTACTTTAACTCAGCAAGGATGAATTCAATACTTACATTGTTGTAAACAGTTCAATTTCAAATAAATGCAGTTCTTTTGAATAATTCTGTTAAAAGTGTATCAAGAAGCACAAATGTTTTTAAAGTTCACAATAATAATAATAATAATTATTAAAATATATATATATATATATATATATTTTTTTTTTTTTTTTTTTTTTTTAGCACAATCTGCAAAATGATTTCTGAAGGATCATGTGACAATTAATGACTGGAGTAGCAGCTGCTGAAAATTAAGCTTTGCCACCAGAGGAATAGATATAATTTTTAAATATATTAAAATAGAAAATAGTTATATTGCTATTTTTACAGCAATTTTGATCAAATAAATAGTCAGTGTAAGCAATTTCTTTCAAATATCTATATACAAAAGTGTAAAAAAGTGTAAAAAGTCTTTTCTGTGCACCAAGCAATAACTGTTTATTATTATTATTATTATTATTATTTTAATATATTTTAAAATCTAATTTATTCCTGTGATTTCAAAGTTGAATTTTTACCACCATTATTATCTTGAAAACAGCTGAGTAGATTTTTTTTTTTTTTTTCAGGTTTCTTCGAAACATCATTTATCTGGAATCTAAATCTTTTGTAACATTATAAATGTCTTTATCATCACTCACTCAATGTAAAGCATCCTGGCTAAACAAAAGTATTAATTTCTAGAACTTCTTATATACTGACTTTTAAATGGTATAGTGTATAATGTTAATGTAATGTAATTTCAGATAAATGCTGATTTTTGGATCTCTGAAAAATATGTACTGTTTTAAATATTGAAAATAATAATAATAATAATAATAATAATAATAATAATAATGTGGGTTTTTTTTTACAGCAAATCAGCATGTTAGAATGATTTCTGAAGGATCATGTGACACTGAAGACTGAAGTAAGGATGCTGAAAATGTAGCATTGATCACAGGAATTAATAAATTAAATTTAAAATGTGTTCAAATAAAAAACAAGTTATTTTAAATAGTAAAAATATTTTTGCTGTAGTTTGGATCAAACAAATGCAGGCTTGGTGAGCAGAAGAGACTTATTTTAAAACATTAAAAGAAAAAAATTGGACTGCTAGTTTATATTAGGGCTAGGAAAATAAATTGATGCCTCACAAATCAATAAATGATTGAGCATCGATTCTGAGATTTTACGAAAGCATCGCGATTGACTCTCAAATCGATTCTGAGCTTTTGAACAGTAGTGTTTATTTATTTTTAAAGATTAAGCAGTAGTCTCTTACTTCGGCAGGTACATATCTGTTTTTTCCATATACCAAACCTACACTGTATCGATTAAACAAATTTATATTGTAGCCTCTGACCCTTACTGTCTTATACTTCTCTTGCATATGTTGAAATAGTAAGCTTAGCTCCAGGCAAAGTACAACCTTCTAAATCTGAAATCCTTCTTTCTGTTCAAACAGAACAATTAACACATAGGATGACTACTATGTTTTCAAGTTTATTCAGGTATGATATCATTAAGCAAGATAAGGCGAGTTAATTGTGTGTCTGTTAATTGCCTCTTGCCAAGACTTAATTCTCTGCTTTGCATATTAGCTTGAGTTTTTTTTTTTCTTAGTCAGGCCAATATTGTTAACAGTAGATGGCAACACTAAAACCTTTTGGGACTGAGGCGGTTCCACTTGCAAAATCCTAAAGTGCCCCTCAAACCTCCAGATATAATCCAAATTTAGCACTTGATGTATTTCAAACCCCTCAGGACTCAAAAGAACAACTTTGATCCCTCATCCAAGTCATACTCCTGCCTCAAAGAAAATCTAAACACGCCGCCTAACATGTCTGATAAAAGTTTCTGACATTTAAGAGCTACAAAATGTTCATGGATCATTTTTATTGAGCTCTTAAAACCAGTTCAATTCTAGCTGTGAATGTCCATAGAAAAAAAAAAAAAAATCATAATAAAAGTCTCAACATGTTGGGTGTGAAAGAGTGAAATAAATCTGTCTGTAACACATATTCAAAGCTTTCAATTTACAATACTGCACTGGACAGCCGTTTATCAGCTCCCACAGTTTGTCTTTCAGTTATGCTGGCATGAAGTCACCGTGTAATGAAATAATCCACCGTGCAATTAATCTCTATACGACAGCAGCCGCTAATTAACCAAAATCAACCAGATTAACTTATGCCTTGTAGGGTTACTTTCCACTTTTATCTGGACTGGAGCCGATTTAATTCTCTACATCAGCGTCCGGTAACTGAGCCTTTTTACCAGCAGTTGAAGTTGTTTCAGTTGTTTTAGCAGCAGTGTGACTGAACACAGGTCTGACAGAGTCTCCAAGTGAATAATACAGATGAGAATCTATTTTGGTCTGGTATTAGAGAACCCAGAAACTAAGAGCGAAGGACAAATAATTAGGTCACATAGGAAACAAAAAACAGAGCCGTTTGAAGGGCAGACACTGTCCAGCTAAATAAATGAGGCCACTTGACCATTACAAGTCAAAGTGAAATGTATTATTTGTCTGCTATTCATCCATTTTTATTTCTCCTGTGCTTGACTTATGTCAAGTAGGTATCTTTCTCTATTAACAGCCATTCAAAAGCAGCTGTAAGTGAGTTTTCTGACAAATAAATTAATAAATAAACTTGCTGCAAAGAACATAAATGATAAATATTTTATTAGATGTTTTATACTGCAGCAACAAACTTGCAATGTTCTTTTGTGCTTCACTTTGAAAGCTCACCAATTATCATTAAACAATTAGTGTTAATCACAGTAGGAGAACCTGTAAATATTTTAGCGGACTAATAATCCAGTACGCAAATATTAAGATCTCTGTAATATTAAGTCTCTGTAATTCTTTATATCTATTCTGTATTAAGTCCAAAAAATAAACAGCTATTCACCGAATTTACTTTAATAATTAGCAAGTGAGCTAAAGGCAATTAGGATGTAATGAGAGTTTTGGTAATAATATTTTTTTAACAATATTGAAAACAGGATTGGGGGGATTCTTTGCAAACTTTTGGAATTTAAAGCTATTTATCCAAAATAAGAAAAAATGTACACATCTCACTCTCTCCAAAAGTTTTCACCCCCAACTCTTAATGCATCGTGTTTCCTTCTGAAGCATTAGTGAGCATTTGGACCTTCTGTAATAGTTGCATATAAGTCCTCAATGTGAAAAGATGGATCTTAAAACCATACAGTCAAAACCAAAGAATTTGTGGGACCTGAAGGATTTATCTGAACAACAGTAGGCAGTTTAACTGTTCAGGACAAACAAGGGACTCATAAACAACTATCACTAAATAATAATAATAATAATAAGCTGTGGATCATTCAGGTACAAGACAGTATTAAAAATCAAGCGTATGTAAACTTTTGAACAGTGTAATGTTTATAAATTCAACTATTGTTTTCTCTTGTGGCCTTTGTGTAAACACCTTTTATGTGAAATAGCTTATTCAGGTCAGTACTAAATAAAAAATAACATGCATTTTTGTATGATCCCTCTTATTTTGGTAAAATACATTTTGCAGGTTCTGCAAACAGCTGTATATACATATATACACATACAGACACATAATAACAATGAAACGGTGAGTTTTTGACAAATAAAGAAAATATACAGGGAGTGCTCTGTGCCACGTTGGTCTCTGTGCTCTTCATTTTGAAACACGTCACTTAAATGATGAAATACTCGGCGAAAACAGCACATGGAGACATTATACACATACCTGGAGAAAGCTTGATATTTCTACTCTTAAACGAAGTAAGTCTTATTGAAAACAAATATTCTGTTTTAAAGTAATCCTTATGAAACCAACGCGATGTCCAATCTCCCCCTTGGATCTAATTAAGTTTTAATTTGTCACCGCCCATAAGTTTCTTTCGCTTTCATATTACAATTATCCACGTGAGAAGCGCGGGAGTTAAACACCCACATCACCGTCAACAAAACGGCAAGACTTCAAGTTTATCTGGATTACTGTTCATTTCTGAAAGAAGACGTGCTGAGAGGAATAAATCTTATATTTACCTCAGAAGAAGAACGCGATGTGGCGCCAGCAGATTCAACAGAAAATAAATTATACATTTACATGTAAGACTTTTATTGTGTTACTGTGACAGACTAAATTGTATAGATTTTACTAGTTAGACTTTTTTTAAACTATAATTACTGACCTCATCAAGTGAAACGTTATGATGTAGGTTTCATTTCATTGCATCTAAATGTCTCACGACGCAAGGATGTTTTTAACGTTCTAGAAAAAGATGCAATATAAAAGTAATAGTGTTTACACTGTAACACTGAATGATAGAGTCTAAGAATGTTTAGACAGCATGTATTGCATACAAAACATGCTTGTGTTTATGACTATAAGATCATAGTTGTATAGTATTTTATTTATTTATCGCAAAATGAATTAAATAAAATAGAAAAATAGCCTATGAGTGTTTATACTGAGTGTATGTTTAGACCATGTTTATTAGTAATACTCTGATCGCGATCTGCTAAACAATAAATTAGTTTCTCAGATGTAAAACTCAGATGCAGCTTCAGATGTTCAACTACACTGATATTCTAGTGCAAAACAAGTTTCTTGACCACTGATGATGAGTTTTGCAAGCACTTAAATGTCAGGTATGATTTACTTGTTTCACTTGTTGAACAGAATTCAGGAAAAAAACGCAAATGACACAAAGTCTGTTCATATCTGTAGATCAGAGTGCTCAATATGTGTCTTTACCTTCATTATGTTTTGATCATACTGTGTTAAATAAAATACAACTAATCTAAAACTCCATTCTCTGAATCTTCTCACATTGTTTCTTACCTGAGAGTCACAGTGTCATTGATGGGCCATTAGGGAGGGCTTTGTGTGTCTCTCAGGTGTGAATCACTAAATATTCATGACCATTGTCAATCTCTTGCATATTGTCTTTCCATCACAAAACATGTTTTGGTAAATTTACATCAATATTTTGTTTTCTTTGAATGAGTGAATGAGATGATTTTCACATCATTGTGTAAAAAAAACTCTAGCCTACCACATCCAGATCTCAAAAGCCTTGTGAACAAATATTCTGTCCGTGTTTCATTGCTGTTTTTAAGTGACTTTTATTTTTTAGTTTTTCACTAACCACGCATAAACGTTGTTTTCTCAAAAACACAAACATGTACATTCATGTTGCTTGCATATTATTGTAGCCCAGTTTGTGCTGATTACAATGTAATCTGACTTTAGCCATGTATATGTTTTTAAGATACTGAAAAATGCACAAATGTCAGGGCATGTCAAAACTTCTTCAGGGCCCAAAAACACCCTCAGACCCCAGAGGGATATAGAACATAATGAGGGTGATGGATGTTTTTTTTTTTTTTTAGCTGAACTATCCCTTAAAATTCCACATCGTTTCAATTCAAACTGAATCTTGAAAAGCACTGTGGGACACTTTTCACAGTGACGTACCGCAAATAATTCATGAATAGGAGGAATCTGAATTCATTTTTTCGAGAGATCACCACATCCTGAAGGGACTGACAGATTAGTTGCACTTCAAAACTCCTAACAAGAAATCTTTTTGGGAGATTGTTTAAAAAAAAAAACACAGTTCACAACCCCTGGATTTTGAAATAAATATTTTAAAGTGTGATATCAAGTCAGACTCTTCTTTCAAAGTGAAACGTTCGCAGTTGGCAAATGTCTGGATATTGTCGGGAAGACTAAAACACACACACTCCGCCGCCTCTGCAGTGCTGTAGTATCACTCTTTGCTAATGGAAAGCACACCAGGCAAATGAGATCACGACTTCCTGCAAATGAGGTGTGCAGTGGAGAACAGCAGTCTGCTTTAAAGAGCACCGCACAAACAAGAACAACACACACATTCTATCAATACATACCACTGCACGCGTCCACACACACCCCGTTTTCAGGCAGACTGGGCTGTAGGGTCTTCAGTAAGAGTAAACAATGCTTTTAATTAAAGTTTCAGCGTGAGTGGCCCCACTAGTCTTCCCTGACCACCACACCTTGTGCTTTTCATCTTTGTCTGTTTGCTTCAGCCCTGATATGTATTTGCTTATTTATTTTTCTTTTTAGATAAAAGACACAGTTCAGTGGTGCTGTTGAAATGCAGTACTGTGTGCATGCCACAGATGTGGCTTGTGACCAGATGAACCGACAAAAGAGTACACCCACAGCGGAAGGAGTAACAGCTGCTGAAAATGTCTCTGTGATGAGTATCTGATTTAATATCCAAATCACAAATCCTTTATTACATCTTATCTCATGATAGCTGAGCACATTCCAATGACTGAGAGAATCGACAGACAGAGAGGAAAAAATAAGACAGATTTGGAGGTTTTGCTATTTGTAGTGGCACTTTTAGGCTGTCAGTTTTTTGGACTGACAACCACATTTACTTACAGGTGTGATTCTCGAAATGTCCCACTCACATAGCAGCTTACAGTAGCGTCTTGAATACTATCTGTATGAATGTGAAACAGCAGTCAAGCCCATATTCCTTACCAGTAACTGTGGTGACATAGTAATATCAAAGATGGCAACGTCACTTTCTGACACGATAAGAGTGCAATCGAGCTGTGAGTTGTTCCATCAAATCAAATTTTCTCTTTCTTTTTGTATATTGAAACAGGCACCTGCAATTCTGGCCAAAAAGGGAGAATGATTAGTAATTGTCTCTCATTGGCCTGATTAGCTAAGCACTCCAAACACTTCTTATTTGGCGTAACAGTAGTTAAATGATTCTTAAGGACTCTGACTTAGTGCTCCTACTTTAAAAAATCAAATAAAATAAATAAAAATATGAACATGTATGTATTTTTTGTGCCAACAAATTTGGATTTATAAACTTTTAGCCCAATTTTTATTAAAAAATAAATTCAATTAAAACCGTAAGATACAATCAGGAAGAATAAATCACCAGTCAAATGAAATCAGCATCAACAATTAATCTGTGCTTGGCACAGAATATTTGCAGACTTTTTGATGAGACTCAGAGGTGGTATTAATATATTTCTTAATATGTAGGCTGTAGGCCTCTTGGCAGCCTCCCTGACCAGTTTTCTTCTTGTCTTTTCATCAATTTTGGAGGGATGTCCTGTTCTTGGTAATGTCACTGTTGCACCATATTTTCTCCACTTGATGATGACTGACTTCACGGTGTTCCATGGTATATCTAATGCCTTAGAATTTTTGTGTACCCTTCTCCTGACTGATACCTTTTAACAATGAGATCCCTCTGATGCTTTGGAAGCTCTTTGCGGACCATGGCTTTTGCTGTGAGATGCGACAAGGAAAAGCCTACTAGAACAGCTGAACTTTATTTGAGGTTAATCAGAGGCACTTTAAATGATGGCTGGTGTACTGACTCCTATTTAACATGAGTTTGAATGTGATTAGTTAATTCTGAACACAGGACCACAACCACATTATTTTAGCTTTTTATTTTATTTCCCACTGAATAAAGATTTCAGATTGTTTTTCAATTGAGTTGTGCAAGTTATAGGTCATTATAGGTTATTTATCATGGTCTAATTTTTTTTAAATCACATAAACCTGGCATTTTAACAGGGGAATGTACACTTTTTATATCCACTGTATATATATAATTATTTTTTTCCATTTTGTATTGTAAATAATTTAAATGACTCAATTTATACTTTAAAAAATTAAACTGTATCCGCCAGCAAGTGGAAGCAAGTCACTGTCTTCATCCCTGAATCATTCATTTAATTGATTCATTCAAATGACTGATTCATTTCAGAACGAAGCAAGTGACTTTCTTTATGAATGGATGATTCATTCACAAACAAAACACCACTGTGTTTGCAATATCAAAATGTAAATCACTTAATATTAACTTTTGAATAAGTAGGACATCATGAAGAACTGCCATCCTGTGGTGAAACAATCACGTATGATCACCAGCCGCCACTTTATTAGATCGGTTTATGTTGGGTTAAAACTTCATGTTTCATTGAGTTTGGAAAATTTGTAAACAGTAATCATCAGAATATGTCTTCTCCTGTCTCAGAAAATTTCGGATTTTGAAATCATCTTGCAAACTCTCATTTTATTAGGAGTTTAAGTCAACTAGATGATTACAGCACATTGAAAATGTACATAACTTGAAATAACTGAGCCGTAACATTTCAAAACAGAAGTGCATCACAAGGCTCAGTGCAAGTAGTCCATTAATTTGTGTGTCCTATATTTTGAATGAATCTTGATTATTTTCAATGAATCAGAAAAATCTGAAAGAGAAACAATAATAAAAATGTATTGTAATAGTGAAAAAAAAACTATAAATATGCTTTTTTTTTTTTTTTTTTAGCTTGGACCACAAAACCAGCCTTAAGGCACTGGGGTATATTTGTAGCAATAGCCAAAAATACATTGTATGGGTCAAAATGATTGAGTTTTCTTTTATGCCAAAAATCATTAGGATGTTAAGTCAAAATCATGCAATGATAAGCATTGCTAACAACTTCATTTGGACATCTTTAAAGGCGATTTTCTCAATATTTTTATTTTTATTATTATTATTATTATTTTTTTATTTTGCACCCTCAGGTTCCAGATTTTCAAATAGATGTATCTCGGCCAAATATTGTCCTATCATAATGTATAAATCTCAATTTAGAAAAATTGATACTTATGACTGGTTTTGTGGTCCAGGGTCACATATTGTCATTTATATATATATATATATGGTGATGACCAATAAAATATTTTATAATAACACACACTTTATAAAACTTTATCCCACCTACACAGTAAAAATGTTTTTTAGCACACATTATATTTGGGCATCTCTTACATTACAAAATTTGAAAACTTCTAAACACAGAGAACAGAAAGAGTGCTGGATACAGAGGATATTTAACTGCAATCAAACTGAAATCAAACTGCAGATGTATCCAGTTGTTTGCCAGCGATGAAGAAGATCTTAATTAATTTGAACACCTGCATGTGAAGCTTGTGAATGTTTCTATATCAGGTAATGGCATTCTCCAACCAAAAGACAGCAATCATGAACATGCGGTATTACTACACCCAACATTTTTTTTTTTTTTTTTGGAGAACTGCTAGTAGCTTATCTATCTTAATCTTTGAGCAGCTTCCTCAACACATCCTCATAAAACACAACCTACATTTAATTGTCAATGTGTCATCATTGTCTACATAATTAGATGCTCTTCCAGAAATATAAACACATAAAGGCTAATGACTCATTCTCTCACTGCACTGTTTACCTGTAATATTGTGGGCTCTAGTGATAGCTTAGTCACGACAAAATTACAAAGGGTGCAAGTTATTACATAATTTATCAGAAAACAATAGCATACAATGGTCTATTACTATTGCTCTAAACCAGAACCACTTTCTGGCAACAGCATTACTGCCACATAGCACTGAATGCATGTTTAGCATTAGTTAGGCATTGGTTAATTCCATGTGTGATGATGAGATGATAACATCAGATACAACTGTGTTAGCCTGTAAATGTAATAAAATAGGACTAGCAAATATTATTTTATAGTTATAATGCTAACAATGAATACATAGTGATTATTAGTTCAGTTTTAATATCATGAATGCGCACGCTGTACTAAATTAATCATAGAAATTTGCAAGTCTGGAAGTTCATAAGATTATTAGCTCAATTTTTTCAAACCAGGTGCGTATCAGTCATTTTTAATATGAAAGGTCCTGTCAGCCGTTTTGTCACTGTGTGAAAGTCATGCGGAGTAGAACTGTGAAAACTGAACCGCATATGTAACAAAGAACAAATACATCATCTCCGAGGGTTTTGAGAGATTTCAAAGCAGCCGAATGAATAAATGGCAGATGGGGAGAGAGCATTTATTTGTCTCCTAGTTGTCAAAGAACATAACGCAGATTCACACCAGCCTCACATAGAAAGAAAGAGAGGTGGAAATGAACAGACATTAAAGGAACAGATATACGGTTGGAGATAAATCTGAAGTAGGAGAGTGAGAGAAGCGAGATGAGTTGTCGAGTGGGTGGCTGTGGTCAATTACACGCTCAACGTACTAAAACAAAATGGCTCCATCTGAGCTGTGTTACAGCAGACAGTGCTAGGATAGGCTTAAGATCTTTAATGAATGACTCTTCGTGCATGGATATGAAGAGAAGAACCTCACGTAAACACACAGGTGTTCTGGGACTGAACCAATGGAGGAAGTGAAGTGTTTGTGGGTCAAAAGGCAGTTTGAAATTGAACTGTGCCTGTGTATGTTTATGTCCTCCGGGTTAGTTGCATTGGTGATGCAGTTTCAGAGAACATGAAATCCTTGATCCTTGGTTTTCAGGGCTGAGTTGCCATTAAGTTTATTCAGCCTACACAGGTAAACAAATCAATACTACAGTATAAATAAGTAAAAGTTACAGCGATGCTCACCAAAACATCTACCAGTTCCTTTAAATAACTCAAATTGCTCAGGTACTACCAGTTGAACTCCCAATATAAATAGTGATGTTTTTAGAAAGATTTAGTGTGTAAATCAAAACACAAATATCTGCTCCTATTATGCCATTTCGAATATTGCATTTCATGCAGTGTGTAATGTTAATGCAAACAATCTGCGAAACTGGAAAGAATCCAAATGAAAGAATTGACTCTAAACAGACTGAAGGAGTCATCAGGAACTCAAATCCCACTTCTGTGATGACTACACATCATGGTGTAACACATTTGCATAATGCCCACCTATGCCCTACGTTGATGACTGCTTTCTTTAATCTTGGGTGGTTCAACGTGGGATTCACAAAATGCTTTCTCTTGAAAGATGGCTCAGTACCCAGTTTATTTGAACCAGCTGACTCACATCCTGTAAGTATGATAAATAACATATGTTTATGTTTTCTATTGAGCGTTTAAAATTTGGAACTATGGCAATAGGTGTATCGTTTCTGACACACGCTGTACACAGTAAACCAATCACAACAGACTGGACCATCTAACCAATCAGAATAGAGGAGGCCCATGATAAGGAGGGGTTTAGAGAAATTGAATCTTTGAACTCCTTCAAACAAATTGTTTGAGAATCGCTGGAAATTAGGTGTTATTATTTGTATTTTGAGAAAGCAAAAACATTGTTTGACTTTGTATGCATGTGAACCTGTTGTAGGAGACTTCCAAAACATTATTAGGAACCTTAAAGAGAGGGTCCAATGCTGTTTCATGCATGTTAAGTTATTTACACTGTTAAAGAGTTGGATTCTCATGCTAAACATGGCCAAAGTTTCAAAACACGATTTGGATGTATAACAGAGTATTTCTGTGCCAAATATACACTTCCAGGTTTCTTACAAGTTTCGGATCATCATTCATGATGTCCTGAAGAGTGGAACTCCTTGTATGGGCATTTCTCACAGAAGAGCGCACGCGCGCATACATCGACCAGAGTGAGCGCAAAAGTTTGGCTTCGGCTTCGTTTGGCTGCACTGCTGCACGGGATTCACTCTGGAAGAATGTCTCTAAAGAAGTGTGGTTATGGTACTAAGCCAAAGATAGCCTTGTTCAGCTTCCCGAAAAACTGCAAATGATAAGTGAAACAGCATCAAATGTACGTGTTTTTATTGTTTTATTGTTTTTATCTTTAGCTCCGTCCACGGCGTTCCTCCAGGAGCTCAGCTGTTTTCGGAGAGAATCGTAAAGCTGTATCTTTCTTTTGTAAATATGATAAAACTAAAGACTTTTTTGATATATGAAGGATGCACTACTACTCTATAGGTACTCAAGATTAACATGAGATTGGGTTAAAAAGTGTGTTATGCCCCCTTTAAAAATGGCATTATAAGGGCACCTTAAGGGCAGACACCACAGGCAAAAATGCAGGTTTTTCATGCACCTGTCAAGTTTGAGATTTTGGGCTTTTTGGTTTTTTCATAAAGTGTTTTTTTTAGACTAGTGGAAAGAAAACATCCAAAAGACACTGTTAAGTGTTTCTTTTATAGCACTTTATCTTGTTGTGTTAATAGATTTCAATTACAATACATATTTTTAAAGGGTGTTTTCTGTTCTAAGTGACAAAATGAGATACCCAAAATTTTCTCTGTAAAAACATTTGACTCTAATATGTCAGAAATATTGAACAAGAATTTAGAAACTGACTTCATTCAGATGCCATAAATTAGCACATATTGCATTAAATAATGCCTCATTTGCATATTATAAAAATATAATACAAAAATGTTTGCAATTATCAATGTAATTAATCAACTGGGTAAGTAAGGCGATAACTATTAGTTTTGTTGTTGTTGTTGTTGTTGTTGTTTTACGCTATTTACCTGCAGTGTCTCGCCTTAAATATTAATGGCTGTATAGAAAAAAAAAGTGAATACATTCAATATCTGCTGTATGAGTTTTCTAACATTTGTACTGTACTTTCTGAGAAAATGCAGGATTTGTCCTTCACTTTTAACCCTGTTACTTCCCCTTTTAAAAATAATGTTTCAATCTTTCTGATATCACATTTATAAAAACAGGCTTTTTCAAGCATTTTGACCACATGGTTCAAGACAAAGTAGGCCTATGTTTTTCTGAGTCTATAATTGACAGTCTGAGTATTTATTATGTTCAAACTTGTATTAGTCTCAACTAAATAAACAAACAAATAATCACAGTGAGAATTTGTACAGAATTTATTGGCCCAAAGTACAAATTTACTATGAAAATGAGGATTGATTGGACAATATTCAGTAATTCTGCCCTTCATGATATTCAAGCCCTAAATATTACAGTAATCTTTTTAAACTGTAATGTTTGTAACAATGATCTGCTCATTTAAATGAGATTTGGTGCAGATCCAAACAGAATCAAGAGAACGAATCATTCTTCTTTTGATAATAAAGATCGTTTACTGTCAGAGAGATATAGAAAACTCAATAGACTTGAATGGACTGAGTGCATTTGTGCGAGAGAGTGACAGGAAAAAAGTGAAAAGCTATTTTCTCTTTGACAGTATTTTTGGTTGAAACAGCCCCAGCAGCTGGTGTAATGTCAGCTTTAACGCTACAGCCTCTGACACTTTGGTCGTTTTGACCTGCGGCGTGTTGCTGCCGGCAGCTTTCTGACACTCTGGACAGGCTACAGCCTGACAATAGGTCACAGAACATCACTGAGATTGCGGTTTTATTTTTAGGGATGGCAAAGGCCTTGCTTCACATACTCTCACACACCAACACCTTCATGTCTGAGGTTAAGAGAGATGAGGTCGCCAGAGCAGATACACAAGGTGTTTAGCTCATGAGAACACAGGTTCGAATCCGGCCTGCGCCTGCATGTCACAATCCAGTCGCCTCTTTGTTTTATTAAAAAAAAGTGTGTTTTTTTGCCACATCCCCCAGTGCAGAGTGAACTGAGAAGTCTGCCTCCTATAAATGCTTTTTACAGATATTTAAACTGTATTTCTTTGTTTAATTTAAAGTAAAAAAAAAAAAAAGTTTTAATAACAACATAATCTTTTTCCCTTGCAAATTGTCATATTTGTGATAAACCCAGATGATAGTGTAATTGAGCTTATTTCTGTGCAATGGCATCTGTCATAAAAAAAAAAAAAAACACTGTAATTGTGCTCCTCATATTTTCCAATTAGTGGCTCAACGCCAAAAAAATAATCAATATATGTGTGGCTACACAAAGTACTGGACAAAAAAAAGTACAAATAATAATAATTAAATAAAACTCACTATCATAAGATATACACTCATTACAGCATAACTGCAACACAAAAACAAAAGAATATTATCCGAATGTAAGAAAAGCCAGTGTATTTTTTCCTTCTTGTCAATTTGTTGTTTTTAGCTGCAGCATGTTGCTAGAGGCGTGAAGGATCAGAATATCATCCATCAGCATCTTTATACATGAGTACATTTACACTGATATCCATCTCACACATATACTGCAACTCATAATGACAGATAAACACACAAAACATGCATTATTCTGTTTCTGTCACCCTCAGAACTGATTCTGCCGTGGGCATCCTCTCAGGCCTGTAGCTGTACATTTATGTAGAACATATTGTTAAAATGACAAAGCTGTCATGCATGTGACTTGCTAACGTCTCAGCTGACAGGCCCTCAGTGCTATATTTATGGTAGAAAGGCATATACCCATGCTTTGTGACCCAGCATGCTGTTCAGGCAAGCATAGCATTCCACATCATGTAATTTTCACTTCATAATCTTCATGTGTAATGGCTAGTCCTCTAGCTCAAGGTTAACACTATTTTACACATTTTTTTTTGTATAGAAAGAAAGAAAGAAAGAAAAAGTGCCGTTTCAACTTAACTTTGGATGGATGAGTAGAAATGCATGAGGAAAATTAGACTTGATCTTATCAAATAATTAACTTGGATAGGTTTGCTCTAATATACACAACATCCATTTGACAGGTTGTTCTGGTTAATATCGTGTGCTATCAAAGAGGTGAGTTGCTGTCGCTTTTGGCATAATGAAATATTTATCATGATATGTTTTATACAACTGCACAAAAATTTCTGATTGCATTGTGTAGAATGAAAGCACTAAAAATGTTCCATCCACCACTTATTAGTATTAGTATTATTATTATTATTATTATTCAAGGAACAAACCACACGTTGATTTTAACTTATTTATCAGATAACTATCCTGCTGGGAAAAAAAATAAATAAATTGAAACCATTACAGAATTTGAAATGGTTTTACTGGTTATAATGGGAATTGTACTGGTTTTAATGGAAACTGTAATGGTGCCTGTTGGTCTCCACTAGTAATCTGTCACCTTCTATTGGGCTACATTCAGACTACCGAAAAATCCATTTTTTTTCATTAAATGTGACCCAGATGTGTTTTTTTCCATGATAGTGTGAACAGCATGAACCGCATGGAATCTGATCTTTTACAATCACATCTGAGCCACTTCAATATGTGGTTCTAAATCTGATACAGGTCAGATGTTTTGCAATGCGACCTCAGTCTGAACACTCAGATCGGAATTCATGCAACTTTTATGTCGTCACGGCCATTCACGTGTCGTCTTTTACGCGCCAAAGTTTGTTATTTCCAATGCATATGTGCAGTGTGCATGCTCGTTTTTTTTTTTTCAGATAGATCAGAGAATGCCGCAAGAGCACCGCAGGTGCCAATCAGCTTCATCCTTACCCATAACAACATTGAAAGCTCAGCTAAGATGAATGTTACAGGGATAACCATTTTTAAATAATTGCAGAAGCAGAGCTACTGCAAGCGATGTTTAGTGCTGGAAACCAATTCATCCTTTGTTGTAACTTCCACGTCTTCATGGAGAGCGCATGTTATTGTTGCTTAGCAATGGCAGATGCCACGGGAGCGCAAGCTACAGAGCGCTGGAAAGAATACCAAATAATCTTAAAGTTAATAAATACCTCTAGTTTTAATCATTTAAACAAGTATATTAAGTTTGGGCAATAACTCTGTTTAGTTGATTCTTTTTTTGTTTGTTTGTTTGTTTGTTTGTAATATTGTAGATTTAACTAGCAAATGAGAAACGCTAAATTGTTAAATACATTTTCAGACAAAGGTCGTCTTAATGATTCCCAGTTTGGTTTAAGATAATTATAGCAACAGTTTTTTCAATAACGAAAAGAATATGTACACTGATATTTGGTGTAAAAATCGCCCCTGCTGTTGGGACTAAAGGCACAATAATTTACAAGAAAATACGAGATGACTGACTTTTCCATTTGTTGACATAAATTCAGATGGTAAACATCATATATTATGTTGGGTGTAAACAGCGATAATCACCATGTTTATAATAAAAGCATAAATTTTAAAAACATATGTAACATCATATCAAATATGATATATCATATATAAAATATAATGTGATACTACTGTAAATCTATATTACGTTATTTTCAATGCTTTCAGAATCTTTAATTTTTAAAATGATTTTGTTTCTGTATTTTAAAATGTTTTATATTAACATATTTTAATGACAGTAGCCTATATTTATTGATTATTTTATTTATCAAAATAAGCAGAAAATCGTACAAACTTTGCTAACGTGATTGTTCTGAACAAGTAAAAAAAAAAAAAAAAAAAAAACATTATTTGAGCTAAAGTATACACTGTGTGCCTTTTGCCCCGTGATTGTGAAACACGAAATCACTCACATGGTGATTTTATGGTGAAATTGTTATTTAATCATGTTAATCAGGTCAATTTTGATAAAAAACAATGCACTGTGGTTTTAATCCAGCGTAAGCGGCACAGCAAAAATAGACTCGGTACTCCTGCTACGCTCTGCCTCAGGGTGGGGTGTGAATGCTCTAATCTGTTAACATGGTCGCCGGAAAAAATACGCATTGCTTACGTCCTGCTTACTCGTGCAGTGTGAAACCGGCGTTAGGCGCAACATGTGAACGGCCCCTTACGTTACTGATGTTGTGCGCATGCGTTTCAGTTCAGGCCAATGACAAGTTCACACGGGAATCAGATATGGCAGCATTTTTAAAAACATTGTGAACAGGCAAACAAAAAATCTGATCTGAGCAGAAAATCGGAATTGAGCATTAAGGCCAGCAGTCTGAACGTAGTCTTGGTGTCACACCCCAGGACTGTTTGGGTTGGTTTTTCCCACATGTGCCCATATTTGGTTCTTCCTGTTCCTGTCCTTGTTAGGTGTGATCATTACTTAATCACCTTCACCTGTCTGTGTCTCGTTAGCTACCCCTCTTAAGATGATTCAGTTCTATGTTTAATTGTTCAGTCTCAAGGTTATTTACATGTGTGTCTGCTCTCCTATTGTGGTGTTACCTTTTTATGGAAGGTAACATGTGGATTATATTAAAGACTTTAACCTTTGTCTTTGTGTTGAGACTTTCAATCTCCACACGTTTTGTGACACGTTTGGTTGTTAAAACCACTAAATCCTAATGGAATATGTCTCAAAGCACAATGCAGGAAATCGTTTTAAATGGTTTTAATGGTTAAAAGTTGATGGTTTGTAATGTGTGTAATGGTATTTGTGATAAAAACCATTAGAATTTGTGTGGTTTTCATTGATTGTTTGTTTATTTGTTTTTTCAGCAGGGTAACTATAAACATTGACTTTAAATAATTCAGAATTCAGGTCGCTAGCTTCACTGTGCTGTAAACATTTAATGTAATGAAGTAATTTTCTAAGTAGCTACTAATTAAATGTTCACTTATTCATGTCATTAGATATAAATGTTTACTTCAACTTATTCAAATCAGGTAGCTAGTTATAAATACATACATTAATCATTCAGGCACCTAGCAATACTGTAAACTTTCAATTTAACAAACTGTTCAGGCAACTAGCTACAAAGGCTTACATTAACTATTCATGTAGCTAGCTATTACATTCAATTTAACTATTATTCAGGTAGTCTAATGTTTACTTGAACTTATTCTGATAGCTTGTGATAAACATTCACTTTAATTATTCAGGTAACAAACTACAAATGTATCTTAATTGTATATCATAATTTGAGTCGCTAGTTACAGTGTGCTGTAAACATTCAGTGTAGCTTAGCATTTTTTTGGGTAGCTACTAATTAAACATTCAAATCAGGTAGCTAGCTATAAATGCACACTTTTATCATTCAGGTAGCTAGCAATACTGTACACTTTCAATTGAACTAACTTATTATTCAGGCAGCTAGTTATAAATGCTAACTGTTCAGTTACTTAGCCATAACCACTCACTTTAACAAACTATTCAGGTAGCCAGAAGATACATTGACTTATAATAACTAATTTGCTGAGCTGGATTTTCTAAAACTTTTGTGCCATAACAAATAGGTGAACTGAAAGAGAAAAATGACCACAGAAGATGCAGCTACACTGTTTCAGAGAACAATGAGATACAAAATCCCTGCCTGCTTAGCTAGAATCATGAGTGCAGAATATGTGTCAGACTTAACCATACAATGCTTGGAGAATTCTGTGACACAATGAGAATGCAACATGTGGGAAGGACATTTTAACTGAAATGATCTAATCAGGTCTGAATTTCTGCAAAGCGCCTCAGCTGGGATGCATTAAAGTCTGTGAAATGGAAAATGATGTCTCTTCATCTCTCCTCTTTTCGAATAAAGCCACAGATACCGCCAAGCCAAATTTAGCTCGAACTGAAGACAATGACAGACAGTTCGGATCTCAGTATTAAAGAAATCGTTTTGGGCCGATCTCTATTTTAAGGCTCTGCAAAAAATAGCATTCGCTAAAATAGCACATCAAGGATTCTGGCCATGCCACAAACTCTCCCCAAGGTTAAAAGCCATGTAAAAAAAACTCCTGACCCAGACTAAGACCTTGCAAGAGCGCATTTATCATTTTGAGTGGTCTACAGGCCAAGGGTTAAGAATAAAAAACGCAGGAAAGGGGTTAATGGTTAAGGGGTCAAGATGAAAGTTTTAATAATTTAGACCTTGTCAAAGCACTTTCTGAGATATTCATGTAATCAGGTCACTCACAGGTTTCTCTTGTTACACTACAGATAAAATGGCTCTCACTTTTTTTAAATAACTTTGTTATCAATCTTTTCATTATGCATTTAAAGAAATCACGTACTGTCCCATCTCGTCTGGATCAGTAGACATTGTTCTCGTATATCAGCGATGGGAGTGTCGGTTCTTCGCAGACCTGGGCCGAGCTGACACTGATCTTTTCAATTACAACATATAAGCCTCCTTGTTCTCATATTTAATTCATATCTATATCAGCTCTTGAATTCTGCCATTGAGCAGCTGTCGGGATGCATACTGAGCATTCACAGGTCCACTTGCAAATGGGTGTCGGAATTACGACAAGTATCGACAAGCTACCGAAGTGTACTGTGTCAGACTTGATTGATGTAAACACAGTGTGCGCTCAATCATAATAGAAGGGTTCACTCTTTGCGCGCACGTATGCGTGCAAAGTGCTTACCGTTTTCCTTAGCATATAAATGAGCCACCTGTGCCAAAGTAGATAAATAACAGGAATATTATGTAATTCTGTCTTACCTGAATAGCAGGTGTCATCAGGTGGAGAAAGCATGAAAACAAAGAAAAGATAAGCACCTGTCAGTTAGAAATCACAATGCATGTTTTTTCACAGATATTTATTGTATGCAGCAGATGACTGTATGGAGAATTCTGTCATAATTTATCCAGGAACAAACGCAGGTGCTCTTCATGTATATTCAGAAGGCTCTACTATCAGGCCTACTGTGCATAAACCATCCAAATCTAATACTTAACAAGGAGATGTCTTCCTGGTGAGACTTCATTTACTTTTGAAAATTTCTGAGAATCGCCCCCTGTTAACACTTCATCAGACTCATAATCACAGGGGTTTATGCTATTTTATCAGGGTGATTCATCAAATGATCTCATCATTCATATTCCAGCTGGGACGTACTGTTCCTGATCACAATCATGTCAGATGAAAGACAAAAAAAAAAGGGGGGAAAAAAACTGTGCAATCTTAGTTCCAGAGTGTTGTAAGTTGTTTTATTAATGTCACTTTAAATATTCAAACTCAATAATGAATTACTGCTTTAATGAATGAGGGAAGATAATTAATGCGTGTTTCCAGAAGAGTGAATTTCATCGGTTTACCTTACAAGGACATTGCATTGGTTTGTTTATAGTCTGATAGTCACCTAATCTGATTTCTTCATGAAATAATTTACCATGTATGTACCATATGTGTAAATTTCCTTTAAATTTCTGCAATTCAGTTAATGCTGTAAAAGTTTAGGGGTGTCTTTCATCACTACTGGGACACCCATTGAAAAGCTCATATTACTATAATCTGCTTTAAGATATAAATGACTATCACTCATCTTTACCTGCAGTAAAGATTCTTTCATAAGTTGAACACACAATAAAAAGCTGCTTCGTCATTAACAAACTACAGAAGGTTTATGTTAATTTTGTTCCCTACAAAGGATTGTAGGTAAATATCCACCTAAATCCAGTGCTCTGTCTTATAAAACATCCCGTCACTACTTTGAGAATTCACTGCGAACGATTCAGTACGTGAGTGAACTGTCCTAATGAATCAAACTGAACAGCAAACAATTTCAGAACATTTTGCTAACCCATTTTACAGACAGATAGTAAGGACATAATTAAAACACCAGTGGTTTAATGACATCAGTGATTCAACCAAATGGACTATTTTAATGATGTCCTTTACTACCTTCTGGGCCTTGAACGTGGTAGTTGCGTTGCTGCCTATGAATGGTCAGAAAGCTCTCGGATTTCATCAAAAATATCTTAATTTGTGTTCCAAAGATGAACATAGGTTTTACGGGTTTGGAACGACATGAGTAATTAATAACAGAATTTTCGTTCAGTTGCTGGCAAAAGTGTACACACACCTTGCAGAATATGCAAAATGTTAATTATTTTACCAAAATAAGAGGGTTTTTTATTTAGTACTGACCTGAATAAATAAAATATATTTACATATAGTCCACAAGAGAAAATAATAGTTGAATTTATAAAAAATGACCCCATTTAAAAGTTTAATTCTTAATACTGTGTTGTTAACTAAACTATCCACAGCTGTTTTTTTTTTTTTTCTTTTTTTTTTGTGTTAAGTGATAGTTCATGTAGTCCCTTGTTTGTCCTGAACAGTTAAACTAACCACTGTTAGTTTAAAAAAAAAAAAAAAAAAAACTCCCACAAATTCTTTGGTTTTTCAGCATTTTGTGTATTTGAACCCGCAGAACCTGATTTTACCAAGTGCAACATGTCCCTGGATCACCATCTTTGTTGACCCTGGAACAACATTGTGATTAACCAATCACATTTGGAAAAAAAAAAACTGTTTATAGTTTTCGTGAAATGCAGGCTTATAATCAGTGTTTGGTGCTTGTTGATTAATGTCATTTATCATTTCCTCAGATTTTAGTGATTACTCATGGGTATAGTTAGGTTTAGGTGTAGGAATGTGGTCTAGACTACATTTTTTAATTAAAATGTTGTTCCAGGGTCAACAAAATATGTTGCCCCAGAAACACATCAAACTCAGCAAAATCAGGACATGCATTTGAACCCTTGACAACAATGACTGTATGATTTTGAGATCCGTCTTTTCATAATTGAGGACAAATGAGAGGACCTATATGGGAATATTACAGAAGGTTCAAAGCTCACGGAGGCTTCAGAAGGAAACACAATGCCCAGAGTCAGGAGTGTAAACTTTTAAACAGAATGAAGATGTGTACATTTTTCTTATTTTACCTAAATATATATATATTTTTTTTTTTTAGTACTGCCCTTCAGAAGCTACAGAAGATAGTATTTTCATAGAACATCTCCCAGAAGACAAAATAAGTTAAATTTACCCTGATCTTCAAATTCAATAGATTTTCATCCTTCGATTTCTCCTTCTGTAGCATTAGTGATCATTTGGCAGTTGCAGTGATGCTCTGACTGTACTAATCAATGATTGGCTCTTTCATTAAGAAGGCGGGGCTTTGCGGTCATAATGAGTGTTGCATTCTCCCCCATTCAAAAGTGAAAAGTCTTGGGTATTCTATAGTCTTTGGTTTAACTGTTCAGGACAACTATCACTAAACAACAACAAAATCATTTAGGGATCATTTAGGTAACAGCACAGTATTAGGAATCAAGTGTAAACTTTTAAACAGGGTCATTTTTATAAATTAAATTATTATTTTAATTTTTTTTATAACATCTTTTATATGAAATATCTTATTCAGGTCAGTACTAAATAAAACATAGCATGCATTTTGTGTGATCCCTCTTATTTTGGTAAAATAATTAACATTTTGCAGATTCTGAAGGGTGTATTTAAACTTTTGACTTCAAGTGTATTTTACTGGAACATTCCAAACACCCCAAATCGTTAAAATGCTAAAAGACTGGATAAAGATACTAAGCTTTTCTCCATCATACGAACATCATTTGATGAATAATTGCTGCCATATTCAATAGAATATACACAAACATCTCTCTGAAACAAATCAGTTTAGCACCAGTTTTCCATGAGTAATAATAGTGTGATGTTAATTTCCTCAGGCACTTAGCACTGAGTTTTGAGAAAAAATCTATAATGAGCCTAATTTGCATAGAAAGGAGGTGTGTCTGCACTGACAAGACTTAATTTAAATTAAGCACTACTGTAGCACATTTAGCACTCTGACTGTGGGTGGTTACTGGTTAGCGAAAAAGATGCAGGTTTTTCATTGAAATATCGCACACAACTGTTTAGTGAACTACATGCCAACACATTTGTAGCGCATGTGTTAACCACTAGCCCACGGCTTCGACTTCCATTCCAGTCTCCTCTCTTTCATAAGGCTGTCTTTCAGTCCCTTCCTCCTGTTTTGGGACTCCGATAAGGAAGGCCAAGCTATTAAATTTATCTTTTCTCCTCTCTCTTTGGCATTATCAGCCTATTCTATCAGGAGTCTTTAGAGATGTCTCCACAGTCCCTTTTCCTCCTTCTCTGTCAATCTAATCTCAACGGCTCCAGCTGACGACAGGCGGGAACACACACAGCCACTCACACACTCCATCAGAGACTATGGCTGCAGGTTTTGAGGCTCTATGATATGATCGAGGCTGTCAAGATACTATTGAGATCTCTCTCTTCCTCTCTTCCCCCACCTCCCTCCATCGTTTCTCCTTCCATGCGCTCAGAGAAACGTAAGTGCGGACACATAAAATGACACCTGTTCTTTTATCTGTGAAAAGCAAGCCACTCCTACTATATGACTCCTGTGGTGAGAACCACTAAAACAGTACTCACATCACAAGAGCCCTGAGGACTTTACATCTACAAATTCCCCCTAGCAGGATGTCGGATCTAAAATAATGAAGTAAGAGCATGTGACTGGGTCATGAACCGCATCCTCCTGGCAAGTGGGTGAAGTGGTCATGTTGGGTAGTTCGCAATTGGCATTACTTGATCAAATACCAGCATGGTCCGCAGCAGGTGGCCGGGGGGGTGGGTGGTAACCAAAGGGCATCACTGGCATGAGGGATTATGTAGGGGGAGGGCCAGCTGGTACTGGTGAATGGACAGGTTTCGGATTGAAAATGCCAAGTAGGGCCGCACAGATAGACTCAGACTCCCACGGACACAGTGGACCATCTTACCACAATGGCGCCAACAGCCTGGAGGCGCCAAGGAAGACAGCCCACGGATTCAACACAATGTTTTTAGTCCAACCCTGGATAATGCGAGCTGAAGGACAAGGAAATGGAAATGCAACAGACCGACGGACACCATGTGTGTGAATTCTGCTGTGGCGGACTGCAATATTGACTCCCGATATGAGCCCCTGAATGCTGAGATCACTGTAGTTTAAAAGAGTGAACGTGTTCAGACTAGCTGGAGTGGGATTAGTGCATGGATGTGTGTGTGTAAGTGTGTGTAAGTGACTGTAGCGAGGAAGTCTCCTCTATAGAGAGAAAAGACTGAATTTGATAGGTAGAACAAAAAAAGAATTATTAAAAGCTAAAATGAATTACAGTGACAAATTAATAGAAACAACAAAACACAGTATGAATTATAAAAATGTAAAATGAATTATAGGGGCCAATTATAAAATGATATCTGGAATGACAGACAGATAAATAGATAAACAGAAGAAAGAAAGAAAGAAAGAAAGAAAGAAAGAAAGAAAGAAAGAAAGAAAGATGCACAATAGGTAAAATTATAGAACGACAGATCAAACAAAAGATGGAAAGACAGATGATAGAAAGAAAAAAATTGCAGAAAGAAATGACTGTGAATTTGAAACTTGATAGAAGAAGAGATAGATAGAACAAAAGACAGACTTACAGAATTATAGATGAAACAATAGACAGGTACATTACCTCCTAAGAGGCAAAGGATGCAGTGCGTCCTCAAAATATTGGATGAGAAAACAAATTGTAGTACAAAAATAACACGCCAATATTGAAAAATTATTGAAGCTATTATGTTCAGATGTGATTGGTTCATGTGATAAATCCCTCCTCTTGTGTTTGTGTGTGTTAATGGGAAGACTAATAAAAAAAACTAAATAAAACAACTAACATACCTAGATATAACCACTTCGTAACGTCAAAATAAGATTTAAATGGCATGAAAACATGATCTGTGAGAGTTTTTAGTCAGTAATTAACTATGAATTATGTGAAAACTTCAAAAATAGTTAAAAGTTAACTATTAAAAAGAATAGTTAAACAGTTTAAAGAATAGTTTAAAGTTCACAAATAAAATATGTTGTGTAAATTGTAAACTCAGTTTGGAATGAATGTAAAATGCTTAAAAACACTAACTTTATGAGATTTAAAAAAAAAAAAATACAAAATAGATTTTTTTTTTTTATGATAGTGTAAGTAATGTTTATTTAACCAAGAAAATGTGACTGGGATGTGAATTTACATTTGATTTAATAATTAAAAAAAAACAAAACTTTGCTTCTTAATTTCGGAACATCACCGCATGATTAAGTAATATGATAGATCAAGATAGATATATCAAGCTGCCCTTGATAATTTTCCTGGAAGTTAAGTCTCAAGAAGTTTTAAACACTAATGTGACTCTATTCATGTCCTCGTTTCCGCTGTCATTCAGACATGCACGCACGACTGTCACACTGCTGAGTTTTAAATTTAATTCCTGCTGCGAGTGAATGTTCACGCCGGCGTCCCTAGTTCCGGCCACTCAAAGGACGACTAGGGGACTCCAGACTCCATGTTCTGCTCATTCACTCACAAAAGAATTGAAGAGAGAGAGGGAAAACTAAAAAAAAAAGACAGAGCGACAAGACTCTGCTCCTGTCCACTGGATGATTCATGAAGAACCTGGACACGACAGATAAACGAAACAAGGAGTGATAAGGTAGTCATCTCTTCCTTTTTTGACGGGCCTAAAATTCTCTTCCCCCCTGCTGTTCTCTAGTTTGTCCTCTGGTTTGCAGGCCTGTCGCTGACCCCCTTGGACAGACAGTTTGGCACACTGCCATAGCCTGGAGCAGGATGAAATGAGTTTTAGGAGGAATAAAAAGACAGAAAAAAAGACTAGAGAGTCCAGTGAGGAGTAATATTCAACATGGCCTGGCAGCAGTCGTCTAAATGCTAATCCACTATCAGGTACACAGTGGCTCATAGTCCTACGGCTCTATCAGTGTGTGCCAGGAAATTACAACAACTTAATTTAATTAAGACACAGCCGCTGCACAGAGTGGACGCGACAGTTAGCACTAGCATTGTGCAATGGAGACCGTGACCTTTCGCCACTTTGATGTACACAGACAGTGGACATCATTCCCGAAGGCAGGTTTGTCACAAACGTCGTGACCCATGAAATATCCTAAAGCTGTTTTCCATCATCCATTAATTCTTGTTATAATTTCAGGACATCAATCAGGACATAGACTTTATATGTCTGTTATTTGCCAGATGTGCCTTTGGGTTATACTGAGAAACACATTACACATAAAACAAGTAATACCATCATTTACTCACTCTCGTATTGTTCCAAACCTGTTTAACTTACTTTCTTCTCCAAAAAGCAAATCAGTTCCAAATATGTTCAAATTGAAACTGAAACAGAAACATTTTTCAAAATATTGTATCTTCTTTGTTTTTTCACAGAAGAAAGAAATTTAAACAGATTTGGAATGACATAGAACATTTGGACTGTCCTTTTCTCCTCAAACTTTCCACGTCATTCCAAATCTGTTTAAATTTCTTTCTTCTGTGGAAAACAAAATAAGATTTTGAAGAACGTTTCTGTTTTGCAGTGATAGTCAATGGTGTCCAAAACATCACTATACCCCATTAACTTTTACTAACTGATCTCATAATGAAAACGCAGCTTTGGGAACTTTTTCACAAGACACAAAATACGTACCAATAAGTATATATCACTGCCGTTTCCATCAGAAATTAACACTAGAGGAGGTAAACCAGCAAGCACTTGTAATCCTTGGGTACAAATCTGATGAAAAACATGGTTCACGATAATAGGGCTGAAAGATGAGAGATCAAAAAACTAGCTGAATTGACACTTGCTTTTGTTCATACTATTGGGAAGGTTTAGGTGTAGTGCAGATGGCCTGTTATTTGAAAATGTCATGAAGCATTACAGTTATAAGTCAGAACTGCAGTGACACCCACAAAGCCAACGTCACATAAAACGTTCCATGTGTACATTTATCTGTTCTGGAGGGAAAAACTAACACTATTTTAGCGCATTTCACATTGAATATGTCACAAAGCGCACATGGCGCTAAAGTCCTTCACATCTTGCAAAAAAAGTTTCCACAGGTACGTTTTCGTCATGAGATCAGATTGAACTTTTTATTGTATGAACTTGTTTTTCACAGTCATAATGTCATACAAGTTTGGAACGACATAATTGTGACAAAAAAATTGCATGTTTTTGTAAACAGCCCCTTTAACACATATAAACTGAAATTCACATATATGAACAGTATGACTAATCCAAGGCACGTATTTTCATGACTCATTTGAATACTCAACTAAATTAACTGACCTCTTCAACAGTATATTCAAGTGAATTCACACAAAATTCAATACAGTTAAAAAGAAAGGGTTTTCAAAGGCAATCTGTGCATAGAACAGCTGGCTTCGCAGTGAAAAGAACTTCCTGATCCTGATGCAAGCAACATATTTCTTGCTCTGCAGGTAAATTACCATGTAATTGCTTGATGTGCTACCAAACACGGTACAAAAAGCAAAACAACCACTTCAATACCATTTTAGTTATGACACTCACGTCATTATTGCGTGCCGCATACACAGGGTTGCACTAGGATAGGAAAATCTCTTGGAAACAAGGATGTTGAAGCCAAAAATGCAAGCACTCAGAGGGGGAAAGGTCTCTAAAATAGAAAATGCTATAAATGCAGCAGAAATAATCAATATTGTTTCTTAATTGATGTTCCAAACGTAGGTTTAGTAGTCTTGTCAATCACTACCACAATGGGGGGAGTGGGGTTTGAGCCTTGCCTCCATTAAAGTCCCCATGAAATCAAAATGTTTTTTTTTTTGTTTTTTTTTTGGCTTTTAGTATGAATATGTTAGCCTTAAGGTAATCTATAAGCTAGTGTGTTTCAAAACAATGTAAAAATTAGCATTTACAAAATATAAGCATTCCAAACGTCTCTAACATCTGCCAGTATGGACATCACCCTGCACTTCAGTTTCTCATTAAACTTTCTGTCCAATCAAATGCTAGAATCTGAAGCGTCCCGTCCCCCCACACTATAAACAGACGCTGCAGCTAAAATCGGTAACTTGTTCACAGAATTAGTATTTTTTGTACGGTATGTAGAATATATAGAGGATAGGAAATGATTCAGACAATAAAATATGCTTTTCATCGGGATGAAAGAAGTCGGGTTTCAAGCTGTGTCATGCGAATCACCGGTCCAGAGATGCCATAGCACAGAGTGAATCTTATGCGTGAGTCGGTGCAGACCATAAAACATATTGGACCCACTTGAATTCTATGCACAATAGCACATTTTATAGCGATATGGATGAGATTGTGGTTGTCATACACTGTCAAATGCATCTTTACCAAGCTCAATGGTTTGATATAATCAAAAATGCTATTGGCTTTTTAAAAAAGGGGGACAGGACTGCAGGATATGTCTCACACCGTCTTGTTTCAGTTGAAATTACATCAACACATAGAATAGCGGTGCGTGTGCACTTCAGTGGACCTTTAAGAACAGCAAGCCTAGTTTGTTTACCATTAACCATCAGGACTGGATGGGTAGGGTAAAATAACATATAAATATTAGATAAACAACCTAAAACTCCCAATTAGAAATTTTCTTTAAATAACTGATTAAATGACAAAAGCACATCATGCAGATGTCCAACAATTAAAAAAAAAAAAATAAATAAATAAAAAAACTGTTCTATTCTCCATCTTAGAATAGAACATTATATATTCACCACCACACCAAGGATATGGCCCTTCCGCTCCCTTGCTCTTTTCCAAACTCTCAATCTCTCTTCCACTCTCTGTCTTTTCTCTGTTTGCGAATGACAGTGTGTTTGCATCACTTTCAGCTCATCCTTTGCAACAGAAAGACTGCAAAAACAGATTCCAATAAAAGAGCAGGTCAGCATTCTCTAAGATTTTCAGATTTTGTCAGATCATGAGATATTCATTTGATGGGACCATTCCATCCTTCCATCCCATAGTGATCCTCACTATGCCCTACTACTTTAAGTTTGGTATAATATATATATATATACAGGGGTTGGACAATGAAACTGAAACACTGGCCAATATAGTGTTGGAGGTTTCATGGCTATATTTGCGCACCCTGGTGGCCAATCTTCACTTATTGCACATTCCACTATGTGCACCCAATGGTTCAGACATTGTACCCTAAAAGTGGTGCCATGTATAAGGATGATAATGCACTAATACACACAGCAAGACTGGTGACAGAGAGGTTTGATGAACATGAAAGTAAAGTTAAACATCTCCCATGGCCTGCACAGTCACCAGGTCTGAATATTATTGAGGCACTTTGGGATGTTTTGGAGGAGCGAGTCACAATCACATAGTGACCTGGCCACTGTTCTATAAAAGGAATGGCTCAAAATCCCTCTGGCTACTGTGTATGACATGTATTTGTCAATCCCAAAACGAAATGATGCTGTATTGGCCACAAAAGGAGGCCCAACACCGTACTAACTGTGGTCTAAAACCAAGTGTTTCAGTTTCATTGTCCAACCCCTGTATATATATATATATATATATATATATATATATATATATATATATATATAAACAGAATCGTGAAAAAGTTATTTTTTTTTTATTGTAACTTATTTTAAAAAATGAAACTTTCCTATATTCTAGATTCATTATATGTAAAGTAAAATATTGCAAAAACCTTTTTTGGCTTAATTTTGATGAGCTTTGATGAAGCTCATGAAAGTCAAAAATCCAGTATCTCAAAATATTAGAATATTTCCTAAAATCAAACAAAGAACGAATTTGCAAAACAGAAAAGTTCAAGTTCTTTAAAGTATGTTCATTTATGCACTCAATACTTGGTCGGCACCACATATTACAGCAAATGACTTGCTCCTAACACAAATTACAGCATCAGTAAAGTGTGGCATGGAAGTGATCAGCCTATGGCACTGCTGAGGCACTATTGTGCCTTCAGATCATCTGTATATTGTTGGATCGACTGTTTCTCATCTTTCTCTTGAAAATATCCCATAGATTCTCAACGGGGTTCAGGTCAGGGATGTTGGCTGGCCAATAAAGCACAGTAATATCATGGTCAGCAAACCACTTGCAAGTGGTTGTTGCACTGTGGGCAGGTGCTAAAGTCCTGCTAGAAAAGGAAATCAGTATCTCCATAAAGCTTGTCAGCAGATGGAAGCATAAAGTGCTCCAAAATCTCCTGGTAGATGGCTGCATTGACTTTGCACTTGATAAAACACAATGGACCAGCAGACGGCAATTGGCACCCCAAATCATTACTGACTTCTTCAAGCAGCTTGGATTCTGTGCCTCTCCAGTCTTCCTTCAGACTCTGGGACCATGATTTCAACATGAAATGCAAAATTTACTTTTATCTGAAAAGAGGACGTTGGACCACTGAGCAACAGTCCAGTTCTTTTTCTCCTTAGCTCAGGTCAGATGCTTCTGGCGTTGTTTCTGTTTCAGAAGTGGCTTGGTAGTTCTTTTCCAGAAGACATCTGAGTGTGGTGACTCTTGATGCGCTGACTCTGGCTTCATTCTACTCCTTGTGAAGCTCTCCCAAGTGTTTGAATCGGCTTTACTTGACAGTATTCTCAAGCTGACGGTCATCCCTGTTGCTTGTCCACCTTTGCCTACCCAATTGCTTTAGTCAACTTTGCATTTAATATGCTTTGATGCATCGCTCTGTAAACTGCCACCCTATACAGTAATGACTTTCTGTGACTTACCCTCTTTGTGGAGGGTGTCAATGAGTGTCTCCTGGATATTGCCAAGTCAGCAGTCTTCCCCATTAGTGTGGTTTCAAAGAACAAGAGATACCCAGAATTTATATTGTAGGGATGGTCATTTAATGAAACTCAAATGTAAATATTCTACTATTTTGAGATGCTGGATTTTTGACTTTCATGAGCTGTACGCTGTAATCATCAAAATTAACAAAAAAATAAAAACTTTTAAAATGTTTTACTTTAAATGTAATGAATCTAGAATATATGAAGGTTTCATTTTTTTTTTATGTTACAATTTAAAAAAATTACTTTTTCATGATATTCTAATTTTTTGAGTTGCACCTGTATATATATATATATATATATATATATATATTATATTCCACTGTCTTTAAATAAGTTTAAACCCCAGTAGCATTTCAATTTACCTACATTTGCTACTCAAAACTAGCCCAAAAGTAGCCCAATCGCATTACTGGGGGTAAAATACATGTTTTGTGGTGTGGTTCCTCTGGTAAAATTAGCATTCCAGATGCTAAATATTACGTTATTAGGGTTGCTTCAACCCGCGGACATGAAAAACAGCCCGTGGTAACAGTATGAAAGTAGCCCAATTCTGCGGGAAAACCACAGACTTGGCAACACTGGTTTGGAAGGAGCCAAGAGTACCATCACCTTCCTGCAGCTCACTTCAAAGGTGCAAAAATGCTATCTGGAATCTGCCCAAAATCACATTCTGCTTCTGTACCCTTGATATCTATATGAAGCAATCTAGTTTCATAATGAAAACTTATCTGTGAACACTTTTGCGAGACACAAAATACGTATCAGTAAGTACATATTATTGCAGTTTCCAACAGAAATGTCCCCTGAGTGATTCTAAAAAACATTGTTTTGTTTTTTTCCTCAGAACAGATTAATGTACTTATGGTACGTTTTATGTGATGTTGGTTTTGTAGGTGCAGTTCTGACTTTAAATGTCTGCTGAGTGGCGCTATAACTCTAATGCTTTGTGACGTTTTAAAATAACGTACCATCTGCACTACACCTAAACCTACCCAATAGTATGAACAAAAGCGAATATGACATAAAAACACAATTGTGAGCATGCCATTTTAGCCTGTTTTTCGATCTCTTATCTTTCAGCTCTTTCATCTTTAGTCATGTTTTTCACAGGATTCATACGCAAGGATTCCACATCATAGGTCGTATAGCCTGAGCTCCCGAGCAAGCTTGTTACATCCAGAAAGCAAAACATATGGAGCCGTAATCTCTAGTGGACATTTCTGTTGGAAACTGCAGTGATATGTACCGAAAATGTTCCAACAGGTATGTTTTTGCCATGAGATCAGGTTGATATGAAAACGCATAGGTATTCCCAGAATGACAATTGTGAAAGTCACCTGCTCTTTTTAGTACTGTTGAACTGCACTTGCATTTTTCACACCATTAATTCCTCTCTGCTCAGTGTATGCGTGTTTGATTACAGTGACAGGAGAGTTATTTTGAAGTTTATTTGCATGTGTTTGCGTTCCACCCACCCTTCTCCCCGGGTGAGCGTAAAATCCGCTGAGGGAAAAAGTCATGTGTTTTTTTGAAGTGGGATGTCTCGGAGCCTGAAGAGAAGTTTAGGAGTTCTCCTCTGATTTCAAAAGGAGTTGTGAATACTCATCTGAATAATTATACCCACTCTCTGCTTTCTTCTGTCAATCCAAATGCTTTCCCAGCGTACATTAATGGCAGCTCCGTACCAATCCTGCCCTAGATATTAGTGTCCCTAAAATAAAAAAGTTGAGATGCTGAAAAGTAAAAACATCACAGTGAACTGTCCACTAATGGATATAAAGATTTCATCTTGTGTGAAGGTGCCTATATAGGTTGTATGTACAGTACAGTTGAAGTCAAAAGTTTACATAAACCTTGCAAAATCTGCAAAATGTTCATTATTTTACCAAAATAAGGTACAAAATGCATGTTATTTTTTATTTAGCACTGACCTGAATAAGATATTTCACATAAAAGAAGTGTCAGGGTCCTGTCTGTTCGGTCTCTGTTTAACTTGTCTTTGTTTGTCTTGTGTTTGAGCACATGGCTTTGTCTTTGTTTATGTTGGCCATGTGCTCCTCTTGTCCTGCCCCCTTGTTTCCCTTTACCACGCCCCCTTGTTTAGCCCTTGTGTAGTCCTCATTTTGCTAATTAGATTCACCTGTTCCTCATGTGATTTGTCCCTTTATATTGTGCTGCCTTTTCTCATGTCTTTGTTGGTCTGTTGCATTTTTTATGTGCTTTCATTGCTGTGTCAAAGATCTTAGTCAGTATTACATTTAGTACTGGTGTTTAGTCTTAGCTCTGCTTTTGATTAATTTAAATTTTGTATGTATTTATTTGTTTCTTGTCTAGTGTAGACTAGTTCTTTCTAACTTTTGGTTTTGTTTTTTGATTTGTAGTTTTATTACTAATCTCTCGTTGTTGTTGGCTTGCCAGTTTTTATTTTGCTCTTGTCTGTTTCTCTCATGTTGTCTTGTCCTGTGTTTCTCTTGTTGGTTCCTGCCCCACTCTGCTCCCTAGTCACTGACTCTGACCTGCAACTGTCTCAGGTGCTTCTGCTACATCTTCCAACTCTCTGGGCAAGCCACTGGATCCTTGAGCTGCTGTCTTGCTTCCATTGTTGCCTTAGTGTCTGGAGCTGCCTTGTCCCTGACCAGTCTGCTGTCCTCGTGTGTGCGTGTGCGTGTGCGTGTGCGTGTGCGTGTGCGTGTGCGTGTGCGTGTGCGTGTGCGTGTGCGTGTGCGTGTGCGTGTGCGTGTGTGTGTCCTGCCCTCTTGTTGGACTGTTCCTGCCTCACTTATCCTGTGCTTTTTGTTAATAAATATCATGCCTTGCTCCTATCTGCATTCGGGTCCTCATTCTGAAATCGTGACAAGTTTACAATTTCTCTTGTCCACAAGAGAAATTGTTGAAAATGACCCTGGTCAAAAGTTAACATCACTTAATTCTTAATACAGTGTCAATACCTTAATGTTCCACAGCCTTATTTTTTTGTAGTGATCGTTGTTCACTACAAACTGTCCACTGTTCTTAAGGAAAGTTCTACAGATTTTTTTTTTTTTTTTTTTTTTTTTTTTTTTTTTTTAGCATTTTTGTGTATTTGAACCCTTTCCAACAATAACTGTATGGTCAACTCACATGCAACTATTACAGAAGTGTCAAACGCTGATGCTTTACAAGGAACAATGCATTAAGAGCCAGGGGTGTAAACTTTTGAATGGAATGAGGATGTGTACATTTTTCTTACTTTGACTGAATATCATATTTTTTTTAAATTTAGTACTGCCCTTCAGAAGCTACAGAAGATAAATAAATTACATTTACCCTGATCTTCAAGTTAAACGTTTTTAATGTATCGCTTTTTCCTTCTGAAGCATCAGTGACCGTTTGAACCTTCTGTAATAGTGGCATATGAGTCCCTCAGTTGTCCTCAATGTGAAACGATCTCAAAATCATACAGTCATTGTTGGAAAGGGTTCAACTACACAAAAAAAAAAGATGAAAACATGAATATTTCTAAAGAAAAATGGCAGTTTAACTGCTCAGGACTTTTGAACAGGGTCATTTTTATAAACACTATTATTTTCACTTGTGGACTATATAATTAATTTTTGTGGAATATCTTTAGTTCAGTACTAAATAAAAAAAAATAACATTCATGTTGTATTATCCTTTATATTTTGGTAAAATTAAGATTTTGCAGATTCTAAACTTTTGACTTCAACTGTATACATATGCAAACTGCCACTTTCATAACTATGCTTGTGTAAGATGCAAAATGTCTAGTCTACATTAGCCTTTATATTTAGGAGAAATTGTCAATTTAGCACACAATATGAATCAGACGGTCAGCAAATAGACTGTGTAGCATGAGTGTACAGCTCTAAAATTACATCAGTGAACGCAAATTCCATCATGAAGAGCTTCACTTAAATCAATTCAAACACATAATTAAATGTAAGCAAGGGCCCATAGGCAAAACCGCACAGTTCAGTGGGGTTAAAATGAGTTAAGATCCTTTTTCTGAGATTAGCGCAATGTTACATTAGCACAATCTAGCTGATGATGATGAGAAAGAATAAAAAGCATGAATGGAGATGAGAGGAAGAGAGCGGTTTGTCTCATTTTGGACTCTTACCAGAACATACGCGCAAGTGCTAATTCAAATGTGTTTGTGTGGATGTAACACAAAGGTCTTTCCATCACACTGGCAACCAGTGTTACTGGTACAAATGAAAATTTGGCTCAGAGGGCAAAAAAAAAAAAAAAATCCACCCCCATTCCCACTTCCTTGCCTTCACTCTGAGAATTCAGTGAGTCATTATTGCACTTTTATCCAAATGTGAGTAAAAATCAGTTGTTCTGACTTGAGTGCTGCAGTTTATGAGTAATTATCAAGCATGAGCAGTTATACCAGTAGAGATAATTAGTGCTGTTCAGCGTGCAGCCTTTTAACTGCGAGAGACACTCATGCTCAAAGATCCATGTTTTGAAGTCAAGAGTTGCGTAGCAAATGAAGCCAGCTCAAAATTGGAAAAAAAACAAAAAAAAAACATACCCTTAAAAAAACAAGTGAGAAGGCCAATATCATTATTGGACTTAAAGGGATAGTTCACCCAAAAATATATCAATGTCCTTACTACCTTTCACTACTATGCAGGGTCAGAAAGTTCTCGAACTTCATCCAAAATATCTTAAAATATGTTCCGAAGATGAACAATGGTCTTACAGGGCTGGACCGACATGAGGGTGAGTAATGACAGAATTTTCATTTTGGGCTAACTATCTCTTTAAAGGGTTAGGATCATGAAAAAAAATACCTATGGAAAAACAGTAAACAAACAAACACTCTATGCATATGAAGGCCACACATACACACACACTAAACCAATTTAGATCTAATGCATTCATGTGGCATTCGAAGATAATTTCCTAAACAAAAAGCAATCTCTTGGAAGAAAAGCACTGGAAAAGACACAGATCGTCATAGTTCTGTGGCGACGAGGTTTTCCGTATCTAAGCCCGACTCTCTGCACATATAAATAAGAAAACACAATGAGTGCATGCAGCAGTAAGCATATGGAAATGAATGGGTGATGAAGTCAAGCAAGAGTGATGGCTTGCACAGAGTTACTTATGATGATGTGTCTGGAGAACATAACAACATATATTCATTATATATAATCACATATTAGCCTTCAGAAAAACCATCCCTTTAGCATCTGATTAAAGGGATAGTTTATTCCCACCCTCATGCTGTATCAAACCCTTAAGATCTTCATTCATCTTAAGAACACAAATTAAGATATTTTGGAAGAAATCTGAGAGCTTTCTGACCCTGCATAGACAGCAATGCAACTATGTTCAAGACTCAGAAAGGCAGTTAGGACATCAATAAAATAGTCCATCAGTGGTTCAATCAATGTCCTTACTACCTTTCAGCATGGAAGTACCGTTGCTGTCTATGAAGGTCAGAAAGCTCTCAGATTTATTTAAAAAATATCTTCATTTGTGTTCTGAAGATGAACGAAGGTCTTACGTGTTTGGAACAACATAGCGGTGAGTAATTTATAAGAGAATGTTCACTTTAAGTTTTAAAGAAACAAGGCAGAATGTTAAGTATTTACCGAGTGGATCAAGAATGGAAAAACAAACACTTGTGTTTCTATTTGTCTCACATGGATATAAAATGGTGAAAAACATAAAATGCTGAAAGGGGAAATTCAAACTTGCAGAAAGAATGTGCTGCCATACAGGTCGAAATTTACTTCAAAGACGAAAGTGTAAGATAAACACCCTGCCACACATGCAGGGCCTCCAAGAGCTGAACACCCTGTAAAATCTCTCATCAAAGATCCGCTGCATGACACTTGCCAAGAACAGGATTACTGAACAGGATCTCAGCATCTCTGCAGTTCCTGGGCCCTCCCCCCTACCTGGGACTGAACCTGCCACCATAGTTTTGAAGACTTACATCCTTTACCATTAGCCTCAGATGGATCCACTGGGCCATAAAGGGCAATGACAATAAAAACATGTCTCATCTCATCCGCTGCTTCATAGCTGCCGACATTGACCACCTTCCCCCAGCCTTCACTTCCTCTCGCTCGAGAAAGACACCACACATCATTCTGATACCACTACGAACAACTCTTTGAGAATATGAATATAAATCAAAGTGTGTGTAGGACTAGAGAATACTCTCAGATACTGAATCTGTGCAGCCTACACACCTGGATTCCCAGATGCCCAATGAAGTGTCTGGTTGAGATTTAAGTTTTGCTGAAAAGAAAAAAAACCAGAATATTTGATTTTGATAAGATTTTTGATTAGATTTGATAAGAGAGAGAGATAATGACATATACAGTGCCACTTGAAAGTTTGTGTACCCTTTACAATTTTGACCCAAAACATCATCAGATTTTCATTTTAAGTCCTGAAAGTAGACAAAGAGAACCCAATCAAACAAGTGAGAAAAAATATTTGTCATTTATTTATTAAGAAAAATGATCTGGTGTTACACATCTGTGCATTGCAAAAGTATGTGAATCTCTTGGATTAGCAGTTAATTTAAAAGTGAAATTAGAGTCCATCTGTGCAGATGTGTTTTCAGACTATCGAATGTCAAAATGTGAGTTTTTTTTTTTTTTAATTCAAAGAACAGGGATCTATCAAAGTCTGATCATGTTTGTGGAAGTGAATCATGTCACAAACAAAGGAGATTACTGAGGACCTCGGAAAAGGTTGCAAAACTATTTCTAAAGAGTTTGGACTCCACAAATCCACAGTCAGACAGATTGTGTACAAATGGAGGAAATTCAAGTCCCCTGTTACCTTCCTAAGATGTGGTCGACCAACAAAGATCACTCAAAAACATGAATGTTTAATAGTCTGCATGGTTGCAAAAGTTCACAGTGTAACTTCTAAGCAACTAAAGATCCTTCTCACATGCTAATGTTAATGTTCATGAGTCCACCATCAGGAGAACAATGAGCAACGAATGACGCACATGGCAGAATTGCAAAAAGAAATCCACTGTTCTCCAAAAAGAAAATTGCTTGCTAAAGATTATGTGGACAAGCCAGAGGACTATTGGAGAAAGGTTTAATGGATGGATGAAACGAAAATTGAACCTAATGGTTTAAATGAGAAGCTATTATTTTTAGAGAAAAGAACACAATGCATTCCAGCTTAAGAATCCTATTGCATCTGTGAAACATGGTGGTGGTAGTATCATAGCTTGGGCTTGTTTTGCTGCATCTTGGCCAGGACAGCCTGCCATCATTGATGGAACAATGAATTCTAAATTGTATGAGCAAATTCAAAAGGAAAATGTCAGGACATCTGTTTAAGAACAACGTGGGTCATGCAGCAAGTTAACAACTCCAAGCACACAAGTCATTCTACTAAAGAATGTTTAAAGGAGAACAAAGTTTTGGATTGGTTGAGTCAAAGTCCAGACCTTAATCCAATTAAAATGTTGTGGAAGTAAGTAGTTCATAGGAGGAAACCCAACATCACAGAGTTTAATTGGTTCTGTACTAAGGAATTGGCTAAAACTCCTACATGTTATTGTGCAGGACTGATCAGCGTTTACAGGAAACTTTACCTTCAGTTACTGCAGCAAAAGGGGGTCACACCAGATACTGAAAGCAAAGATTCACATACTTTTGCAATGCACAGATATATAACACTGGGTCATTTTTCTCAATAAATGACAAAGCAAATATTTTTCTCTAACTTATTTTATTGGGTTCTCTTTGCCTACTTTCAGAATCTGGTGATGTTTTGGGTCATATTCATGAAGAAATATAGAACATTGTAAAGCGTTCACAAACTTGGATGGATGGATG
This sequence comes from Cirrhinus molitorella, assembly GCA_033026305.1. Lineage (NCBI taxonomy): Eukaryota > Metazoa > Chordata > Actinopteri > Cypriniformes > Cyprinidae > Cirrhinus > Cirrhinus molitorella. The sequence continues at coordinate 20,033,161 of CM065135.1, forward strand.
GATGGATGGAAAGATAGAGTAGCAAATGCCATTATTTGCTTTATCTGTCAGTTTTATTCGTCAGCAATTAAAATCATTCTTGAAAAATACCAGTTAATTTTCAATTAATGAGCCAAGTTTCAGTTCACTCTGGTGCCAGCTGAATCTGAAATTACATTGACCCAGGCCTAATTGATTTCGTACAAAGCCATTAGACTTTGGATTAGAAGTGCTGTGATGAAAACGGCTCTGCTCTTCCCAAGAGACGACTGATCATGTCTTTGGTGTAAACATAAGCACTACATAAAAACTGCAAAAGAAATCAAAGTCAAAGCAACCCAGTTCATGCTTCCTTCGGGCTCTGTGTTTTCTTTTCATTCTCATTTGTTTTTTAAATCTTTAGAACTACAAATGAATAAAAGCAGATTGAGTACATATATTACAAGAGAAAACTTTCTCCAGAACCTGTGGCAGAGCTTTATATTCAGCGTCTCGTTTCTCATTACTTTACGTAACACACAAAAACACATTGGGAATGAACAATCCGCAGCCAGCACAATTCCCATCTCTATAGCTGAGTAATGTTGGTAAATGGCTAATTATGTAAGGCTTTGTTTTGACCACTGCTCTCGAGAGCTCAGTTTCCACTTAGTTTTGAAGGGCATCTAGTTTTAAAGCCCATTTGTTAGATTGCAGCATTGGGACATTCAAGCCAATTACTGTACCAGACAGCCCAAGAAGCCCACCAATTCAATGCTTAGCTATCTGCTGCTCTCTTTATGTTTCCCCAGACAGGACCGAGAAGCTGCAAATAAGGTAACATACAAGATTCATGTTAATTAGCAAGTCTTAAGGCTCAGCGCTAAATTAATAAAGCAGATGTCGCCGATTAAGTGATTAGGTGAAATGAACTTTTGTCATCAGGTTTTAATGCTTCATACTTTCTTCTTTTTCATTTCAAGCTCCGAGGATTTGTGAGTATAATTGAATTTTTCATAATACACTCGCAGGAGGGGGATCTGTATTGCTCTTCCACATACTGAGACACGACCAGCTTTGTAAATAACATTTAATTATATATTCCTTAATATTTCTGCATCTCATTACGGTGAGCCCTGCACTTCTGTTTTTAATAAAACGCACGTCTCCTCTAGGCTCCATACGTTGACAGACAGCGAGCGAAACAAACAACATTTCAGGTCTGTAAATATTTTATAGAGTCACCAGTGTAATATAGCGCAAAAGCTCATTTGTTTCAGGAGTTATGTTTATGCATGCATGAGATTTTCGCTACATGTCTTTTTTCCTTGCAAATCATCTTTCTTTCCTAATGAGAGCTGGGAATCCTCCAAGCGTATAATGCAATAACCACAAAGTATGAAACCGCGAGACTTCGGGCTACAGCCGGAACATGCAACATATAGACAAATTTAGCAGCACAACGCACCGTCATGTGATTTGCTCTGGAAGAGATCTGTTTGGATCATATGATGTGAGCAGTTGTGTCACTACTATTCTCTAGTTACCATCAGTCGCATGTTTCTAGCAGCGCAGATGGTGGTCCAGATGTTGGTGGTCAGCGGGGCTGCAGCTGAATGCAAACATACCATCTAAACCTCTGTGAACATTACGCATTCCATGAGGATCTATGTGACAACTCGTTGGAGCTGATAATGAGGTGCAGAAAAAAATTAGCAACATTAATTGCAGATGAACGCATCCTTTTACATCTGCTGCTGATGGTATGTGGGAATGTTTCATGAATGTTTCACACACTTCCAGGAATTAAAACATTTTACTAAAGATGCACAATATTTTACCAATTTTATCAGTCAATATTTAATTGTACATGATTGACGGACGGACTATGGAAGCTTGTTTCCGGCACGAATTAAAAAAAAAAAAAAAAGTAATTGCGACTTTTTATCTCAGTTTACACCTCGAAATTCAGGCTTTTTTCTTGGGAATGCATCATAAAAACTCGCAGTTGGGAATTATAAAGTCAGTATTGTGTCATATAAACACAATTGCTAGAAAAAAAAGAATTTCAAGATTATATCTCAATTCTGACTTTTTTTACTTGCAATTATGTTTTATATTTGTATCAAATTTGTTTGTATTGCAATTCTGAGAAAAAATTATGCAATTGTGGAAAAAAAACTGAATTGTGAGATTATATTTCACAATTCTGACTTTATTACTCACAATTGTAAGTTTATATCTCACAATTCAGAGAAAAAATTCAGAATTGCGAGTTTATACCTCTCAATTTTGACTTTATAATTGTGAGTTTATATCTCACAAAAAAAAGTTTTTTACATTTTTTAGTTTTTTAGTGGTGGAAATAGGCTTTTAAAACAGACAGATGGATAAACAGATACACAGTTGTGAGTTAAGTCAGTATTGCCCGATATAAAATTGCAGTTGCAAGTTATAAAGTCAGTATTGCCTGATATAAACTCACAACTGTGAGAAAAAAAAAAAGAATTTCGAGATTATATCCCACAATTCTGACTTTATAACTTGTATTTGCAAGTTTATATCAGGAAAAAAAAAATAAAAAATCTGAATTACGAGTTTGTTTTATGCAATTGTGGAAAAAACATAATTGCAAGAACATATCTTGCAATTCTGACTTAATTTTTCAGAATAGCGATCTTATTTCTTGCAGTTGTGAGGAAAAAAGTCAGAATTGGGATTATATCTTGCATCTCTCAGAATAGTGAGTTGAAATCTCGCAATTCTGACTTTATTACTCATAATTGCGAGTTTATATCTCACAATTCTGAGGAAAAAAATCTGAATTGCAAGTTTATATCTCATATTTCTGACTTTATAACTTGTAATTGTGAGTTTATATCTCACAATTCTGAGAAAAAAGTCAGAATTGCAAGATTATATCTCATAATTGCGAGACTATATCTCATTAAAAAAGTCAGAATTGTGAGATAATTGTGTGATTTCTGGAATTTAAACATTTTACAGGGGTTGCATTTTTAAGGTTGCCCAATCTATTTTATCAGTCAATATTTAAGATTTAATAGTACATGGATGAATGGATGGATAGATTGATTGAAAAATTGTCAAATTTGTAATTTCTGCAAGTCTTGAAATACAATATCAATTTTTTAAATGAAATATTTAGTTGTCATACTGCCTTTTATAATGTTTTGATGTCTAGTATAAAATTTCAGTATTGGCCATAACAGCAATATTAGTTAATATTAGTGCATCCTTAATTTTTACATTTCAAAAAAGCCCAATACGTTTGACTGCTGTCACAGCAAACAATCCTCTAGTTTCATGTCTCATAATCACTTCTTATTCTCACATAACAAACAATTTCAACTCAACTGAATATTTTATGTCCATTTACTCATTCATTTCCTAGGTAACAGAATAATTACTGGGATAATGTACAGTCTGTTAGCCATTATCCCAAATAATAAAGCCCAGCAGGGTGAGGATGACCCTAAAGTGAGGCAGAGGGTGGCTGTGCATGATCCCTTACTTAAAAACACAGATTCTTTTAAGTATATACAAATGAACAGCATGCCCTTCCCTACATGCAAAGGGAATGTTTGCCAGAGCCTTTTACCAGCAAATGGCTTTTTTCCCCCACTGAAATTTCTCTCTACACTCCTGTAGCCAACTTTTGACCTTTTCTTTCTGTCAGTTCGGTGTACTCTTGTGTCTTTTGATGAAGATGTCACAGAGCCACGGCCTTCGAGATACAGAGGGCTTGATCTGGTGCTTTGTAAGTCACTGCAAACGTTGAGGGTGAAATCTGTCTGTTCATGTTTATGCTAACGCTGAGAGCTAAGAGAGGTCAGGCCTAACAAAACATCTAATCTAGATGTTACACAGAAGGAGTGATAATAATAAATGCCAGCCTATTGATTTCTCATGGTTCAAAGCATACAAGTGAATCTGAACCATCAGAGGTCAATAGAACACACTCTTTTGACTCTGACCTTTTTGAGTTTTCAAATCTTATCATTGTAAAAAAAAAAAATAAGGTGGCACTAGCAGAACTAGCTTATTTAAGTAAATATTAAAAACGTAAAATGGAAGAACAATTAACGCTGAACGTTAGTCTTACTGCAGAAAACAAAACGTGGGGTTTCTAAAAAACAGGAAGTTCAGAGATGTCGATAAGCCTTTATCTAACCTACAGACATGAGTCACCTCAGTGTGTCTGACACCCAGTGTCTGACAGCAGTCACACTAAATTCAATCACATTACAAGCTACAGTCTCACATTGGACCAAGCAAACGCTCCAAACCAAATGTTCCCTGACTCCATATTACATTTCAGGATGACTCATTCTGGAGAGCCTAGAATGAATGCTGAATGCTAAAAGCATTTAACTTGGCAACACTATTCTATGATTACAAACTAAAAATTGTTTAAATTAGGAGACTAAAATTTAAGAATTACTTGCAATTCAAAACAGTTTCATGCAAATTTTCTCCCAGAAATCAGAGGGCATTCATATTACTGCCCTCTGATGGTCGTGGGAGAAAACAAGCAATGTTCAAGTAACCCTAACCCTAACCCTAAAATGAGGAGGCAAGTGTTTTCTTTTTCTTTAATCAGATGTAAAAATATGTCCCAGTCACATTTTCTTTGTTAAATAAACAAACCAAACCACAACATGCAAGTATAATTAATAAGTTATGTGTACATTTTCAACTGAGTGTTCAATATATGAAGAGTTCAGATGCAAAAGCCTCTGCATCCATCTGACACAAAAAAAAAAATTTTTATCAGGCTCAGATGTATAGGTTTCTATGTAAGTAATGATACTTCTGCTTGAGCTGAGGGTGGGATTTTGGCAAGTTTGAAGTAAAAGTATTTGATGGACATATAACATGTGTCCAGAGCATTCAATCAGTATCATTATCTCATTTTTGACCGAGATGGCTTTTAGAGGGTTTTGCATCGGAACTCTTCATATATATATATATATATATATATATATATATAGTGCTAATATGTGATGTAAAACTAGTGCTGTTTTAAGTCATTCTGATAATCTGTTGTGAATCCATGAATCGATTAATGTAGACAGTCATTGTTCTAATTACTTACTTTAATAATAAAGAATGTAGACATAATTTGGTTTACAAGCTGTACTGTTTCATCAGTTTGTGATGTTAGCACTTTTGTTTACAGTTTAGCAGTTAAACTTTAGCTGTGGACACGATTTGCTTGCATTGAGTACAGAAAGACCAATCACAACAGACTTGGCCAGCTGACCAATCAAAACAGAGTAGGTTTATGGAAGGGAGGGTTCACAGACCTTAAGCTCGAAAGTCGAATTAATCGCTTCAAAATAAATGTATATTCTCAGAAAATTACAATGTTTTCTGTCCTTAGATGCATTTAAACCTGTTGAATGGAACTTCAACACAATATTGGGACACTTTAAAATACCATATGACATCGGATCATCAGTCATCAAAGCTCGGTAAATATTGGTCACAGACATTTATGAGATTTACTGAGATTTACTTTAATTTTCACCAAGCAGATTACTCACTAAAAACTCACTAAAAAGCATGTCTGACGACAGATCATGTTTTCATGCCATTTTAAGTCTTATTTTGACGTAACATAGTGGGTATGTCTAAGTGTGCAAGTTGTTTACTTACTCTTTTAAATTAGTCTGCCAATTACCGCTTTATTATTGTTTATTCAGACTGATTCGCAAATGCAGAACGGGCATGAACACGAGGTAGGAACCAATCCCAGCCGATCATAACCAGTCATGTGCTGTGATGTAGGCATTGCCTCCTCTCATGTGAATTTCCCCCATTCATTCTCAATTACCCCTCACCAAACTCATTGCACTCTTTAGGGGGTCTGTTAAAACTCAATAGATTCAGGGGAGGCGAGAGACATGCAGACTTTACCTGCTGGTGTCACTGTTGGACAATTTTCCTTTAAAAAAAATGTTATATTTTCTAATCTTGCTACGATTTTTTTTTGTTTGTTTGTTTTGTTTTGTTTTGTTTTTGTTTTTTTTGTACTACAATTTGTTTTTTCTTATCCATTATTTTGAGGAGCCTCTGACTCACTTGTACATATTTATATATATTACACTACACTTACCTTACAATACTTTTGCTTACATTGCATGGAAATGTATAGAATCTCACCAGAATTTCCAAAGCCCCTTTTGGGACTGATTATAAAGTTAGACACCAAAATGCTGAGTGGGCTGAATTCAAAGCTATAACGCCTGCAGACACACATGCACACAGTACACACTTACTCATGCTTAAACGTTCCCCTCCTGGCGTTCCAAGCACTTCCTGTGCAGGGAAGCTGTTTCTCTTTTATTCAGCGTAACCACTATTCAGAAATGCAATGAATAAATGACATGCATTTTCTCTCATTTTTACCCTTTCGTCTTCTCCACTCATCTTTCTTTCATCTTTGACTGCTTATTTTTAAATCTACTAAATTTACTTTCAAGGATCTATCTATCTATCTATCTATCTATCTATCTATCTATCTATCTATCTATCTATCTATCTACCTATCTATTGTATTTCGGTCTGTCTGTCTATCAATCTACCATATCTCTATCTATCTATTGATTTACTGTTTCTCTATCTCTGTCCATCTATAGAAATGCTGTATCTCTGTTTGTCTATGTATCAAACTACTGCATTTCTGTCTGTCTTTCCATCTATCTGGATAGATTCAGAACTCTTGCTCCTTTGTTCTCTGTTACCTGGGGTTTAATAAAAAGAAATGCATTTATAAATATATGCTTTTCTCCATTTAGAATGAATTTCTCACAATCTAAAACTAATTCTTCTCACTTGTGTCATTAGAGGGGCTCAGACTTCAGATGTGTAGGCTGCACAGATCCATTTGTCAGCCTAGCAACGCTCTGTGGGGATTCTCACCTGCCAGACTGAGGCCAAATGCAAAACAAACTACCATTACATTCGCAGAGAAAATGGAAGAATTGGCCCAGCCTGTAAAAGGTCCATAAGAGGTCACCTGAGAGATTCACAGACCATTTCTAAAACAATTGAACCTACAGGGTGCAGTTTTGTACTGATAAAAGCAACGCTGCTCAATGCTGGCCACATGCAAAGTCCTAGAGGGCAACCGTATCTGAAAGAAACTGCATATTTGAGGTAGTGTTGACTACTGAATCGGCCAAACGTTATCAGCAATGTACTGCTCGCATCATTACCCATGTAGACTGTCAGACCGTGGGTCATGTACAGCAGACAAACTGCCATTCGGGCCGTGTATCATCAAGGTGACGCAGACTTCACAGGCTTGGCAGGTGTTTGCAGGTGAAGACATGAACAGTGGGTGCCTGTTTTTGCAGGCCAGATGGCATTGCTTAGTTAACCCTCCTCTGCTAGGCAACCCATCAAAAGGTGAAAGAGAGAGAGAAGGTAAGAGCGAGAGAAAGAGAGAAACACGGAGGGAAAATGTCCAGTGCCAGAGCTTCATTAGAGGCCAACCAGACGACTCAAGTGGCTGCAGATGTGTTTACATGAAGGCTGGAACTGTTTGTGGTGCTAATTTCCCTCAGAAATCAGGGTGCATTCAGGGTCAATGGGGGCTTGTGGGTCATCTTAGATCGGCTTTACATATACAAATAAGATGCGCAATGCAAATGCACCGTGATAGTTGTTTCGCAATAATTTTGCTGACAAGCAACTGGACTGTTAATATGTTACGCTAGTGAAAGTGTTATACTTCCCTCCCATGTCAGGATGCTCAGACTCAAAAAAGAAAAAATTCTTGCTACAGGCAAAATCATGCAACTCCACTTCCCACTCTGGTGTGCAAGAGATAAAAGTGAAACTAAGGTTGGTTTATGAGTAACAGTCTGGTCTGCTATGTGAAGTGATGCCAGTAACTAATGCAACTTGGGTTTCAGGATAAATGACTGGTTAGAATGGCAGAATAAGAAGATGGGAGAGAGAGAATGGCAAAATTGAAAGTAAAAAAAAAGACAGAAAGAATGAGTGAGAGAGAGAGAGAGAGGTCTGCCTGAAGCGCTCTGTAATTGCAATGGTTTGCAATGAATAAGGCCATTACTGTTAATGTCTTTAGGGATAGTGCATACCATTTGTCACTCTTATCCAGTCAAGCGGCGGCAAACCCTTAAAAATGCGGCATGGTCGTAATCTAAACCGCTTCTATACACAAAATCAACCGTATGTTCGGTCAATATGTCATGTTTTTCTCTGACAGCTGTTATATATAACACTGGCCCAATGAATAATCAATCTTTCTGTCAAATAAGATAGATGCTTATTATTTAAAGACTTCATAAAGCCAATGTTGAATCAGATGTAAAGCTTTATCAATGCTGACAAAATGCACACAAGTTCATTCCATTGCAAACAGTATTGAAACAAGCTAATATGACAAAAAGGTTTGTTCCAACCATATATATATATATATATATATATATATATACAGAGTCTGCAAAATGCATGTTATTGTTATTTAGTACTGACCTGAATAAATAAAAGATGTTTTCATATAGTCCACAAGAGAAAATAATAGTTGAATTTATAAAAATGACCCTATTCAAAAGTTTACATCCCCTTGATTCTTAATACCGCATTCATACCTGAATAATCCACAACTGTTTTTGTTTGTTTGTTTGTTTGTTTTGTTTTTGTTTTTGTGATAGTTGTTTGTGAGTCTCTTGTTTGTCCTGAACAGTTAAACTGCCTGCTGTTCTTCAGAAAAATCCTTCAGGTCGCACAAATTCTTTGGTTTTCCAACATGTTTGTGTATTTGAACCCTTTCCAACAATGACCGTATGATTTTGAAATCCATCTTTTCACACTGAAGACAACTGAAAAACTCATATGCTACTATTACAGAAGGTTCAAACACTCACTGATGCTCCAGAAGGAAAAAATATGCAGTAAGAGCCAGGGGGTGAAAACTTTTTGAATTTGAAGATCAAGGTAAATTGAACTTATTTTGTCTTCTGGGAAACATGTAAATGCCTTCTGTAGCCTCTGTAGGACAGTACAAAATGAGAAAAAATATGATATTAAGGCAAAATAAGAAAAATGTACACATCCCCATTCTGTTCAAAAGTTTTCACCCCCTGGCTCTTAATGCATCGCTTTTCCTTCTGGAGCGTTTGAACCTTCTGTAATAGTTGCATATGAGTCCCTCATTTGTCCCCAGTGTAAAAAGATAGATTTCAAAATCATACAGTCATCGTTGGAAAGAATTTGACAGACCTAAAGGATTTTTCTGAAGAACAGCAGGCAGTAATTATTCAGGACAAACAAGGGACTCATAAACAAGTATCACTAAACAAAAAAACACAGCTGTGGATCATTAAGCTAAGAACGCAATTTATATACTGTATAAATTGTAATATAATTGTAGTATAATAATAATTACTATGTAATTGGTTGTTTCAAAGTTGGCAGACTTCAAATCACCCTGCGTCTTTGAGATGAATAGGAATAGCCTTCTCTCTATTATAGACCTCACTGATGTAAACACTCTCTTTGATTGTAAAATGACCAACAATGCTTTCCCGAGTTCCAAACATAGTCCAAATGTAGTTTGCACTGCCCCATTCTTCAGTAACAGCCTCTTTGCACAGCCTGCACTTTACATTGACAGGTTCACTAAACAACCCACACTGAAATGTACCGCACAAACTATTAAGGTCGGACTGAAATTATTTGGAGGATGTTTAAAAATAAACCTCAGCCACTCTTTCTTAACATCAGGATGCTCTGAACGTATATTTCAGAGAGAAACGTGCTGAACACACAGCCAGGAACAGCACAATGTTTGTCTTCACTTCTTACTCCTAATAATAGATAAGTGTTGTTGACATGTAAATATGGGCAGCCATGAGTTGAACACATTCAAAAGCAGCACATTCCAAATGCTCTTTTTGGACTGGGGAAGAAGTTTTTGAGCTCTAAAAGTTACAGCACGTTGTTATAGCACATAAAACCACCTATGTGTACCTCATATAAGGGGTTTAGCAATTTTACCAATCTCTAAAGCCTGTGACACACCAAACTAACATCAAAGAACTACAGCAGCATCGAAATCCTGCTATGTTGCCGCGTCATATCACCTGTGTCTGGACCAAAAATTTGCATTAGAACACACCACAGAGACTGAATCAAATGGCCAACTACTAGCAAGAAACTAGGACTGTGAAAAAAGTAAAAAAGTTTGTTTATCATTTAGAATATGTGTCATGTTGAACAGTTGGTTCATTCATTTCAAACAGCCATGCTGTTTTGAAAATATTCATGTTCAATCCACATTCATGATCTTGTATCATGACTTCACTGTTTGCTTCCTTTTGTCCCTTTGTCACTTTCTTCCTACAGTCTGGTTTGCTGAGCTGAACAAGCCAGAGTGCTCTTTCTCATTGACTGACCAATGGCAATTCAATCAGCCAAAAAGCCGACGACATGATCCGACTAGTGCCAACAGTGCAGAACACACCACAAAAACTGGGCTGAACAGACTCTCAACGACAGCCTGACCATCAGCTTGGTGTTTCACAGCCTTAAAGATAAATAAACACAAGTCAAGCATATGCAATTATCAATCCAGAAAGAAGGCTTTCTTTCAAATACATTTACATTAACTTTACAAATTCAATTTAAGTCAAACTATAACAATAATTTGTTTTTCCTTCTGGAGCATCAGTGAGCATTTGAACCTTCTGTAATACTTGCATATGAGTCCCTCAGTTGTCCTCAGTGTGAAAAGATGGATCTCAAAATCATACAGTCATTATTGGAAAGGATTCAAATACACAAAAATGCTGTAAAACCAAAGAATTTGCGGGAGCTAAAGGATTTTTTTTTTTTTTTGAAGAAAAACTGGGCTCAACGTTTTCCCAACTATCAGCTTAAAGATTAAAAACCACAAGTCAAGCATATGCAATTATAAATCCAGAGCAAAAGGCCTTACCAGACACACTAAGCATCTCTACATGGACTTGAAAAGTTCAATTTCAGTCAAACTTAAACAATCATTCATCTTAAAGGGATAGTTCACCCAAAAATGAAAATTCTGTCATTATTTACTCACCCTCGTGTCATTCCAAACCCGTAAGACCTTCGTGCATCTTTCATAACACAAATTAAGATTTTTTTTCCACATTCACAAGAGTACAGGAGTCTTGTGAATGAGCGACGAAAACTGACACGGAAGCGACGTTGAGAAATTGTTCAATAAAATTGGTATTTTTGTACAAAAAGTATTCTCCCACTGATGTCACATGGACTATTTTACCAATGTCCTTACTACCTTTCTGGGCCTTGAACATGGTAGTTGCATTGCTGTCTATACAGGGTCAGAAAACTCTCTGATTTTTCCAAAGATGAACAAAGGTCTTATGACACACGGGTGTGTAATTAATGAATTTTCATTTCTGGGTGAACTATCTGTTTAAAATGACATGTAAACATTTTGTCCGACTAAAATTGTGGCAACCATTTCATCTACATCTTTTAGTCTGACTTTGCCCTGCAGCACACCAAAGGTCAATCACAACTATTATTGTAAACATACAGTTTTAGCCTGACTTAGTTTATCTGTTTACTAACACCTTCCTGTCAGATCTGGCAGACTCCAAGGAAACCTTCTGAGGGCTCTCACTGAACCGATGACCCAAATAGAAACAATGCCCTTCTGTGGCCCGAGGCCTGCCCAGCAACACCCCTCTCCTGACTTGGCTAGAGGAAATGGCTCGGGTCTTCAGCTCGAGCCATATGTCCAGTGACAGACCTCCCAGCATTAGGAGGCCAACGCAGTGTCCTGCAATGACTCTGGTCTCAGGCCACTGAACGGTGAGCCGAGGACAGAGCCGTTTTGGGCGCGTACCGTAAGATTCCCCTTCTTTGGTTTAGGAAAGAATCATGAGGACTTGACTTAATGGAACTAATGAATGAACAGATTCATTCATGCAAGCATCGTCTTCTTGGCAGCAGTTTCCCAATTCTGCTAGCGGTTCATATGAATAAGGATATTTACGAGGATTTCATAACCTACGTTTCATTTGATAAGCCGAAGAGAGCTTTAACGTTCTCGCCGAAATGAACTCCAGTTTATTTTCTGTGACAGCCGTCAAGAACGAGTGTGAAGCACAAACCGAACGCAGAACCGTCCTCACACTTTGATGATCCACCACCACCCTGTAGCAAATTGCATATGCACCATGGGAAATTTAAGTGGGCGGAAAACTCTTCCCAGAGAGAAAGAGAGCTATCAGCGCACCTAAGCCTCTCTCTCTTCTCTTGATACTAAGGTACGCCTTTGTGTAATTGCGCAGCTCTTTTGACGAGAATAAAGACCGCCATTTAGAAACATAAAGCATGGCCCACCCCACTGTTCTGGCTGGAGATGGACCCACAGATAATTATTTCTGCCTTGAGCTGCTCTTTCATCTCAGACGGCGTGAGAGGAGTTTTTCAACCGGCCTCCAAAAACAAGTTCTCCTCGCTTGCTGGTTCTCCTTGCCATTTTGTTTCTTGAAGAAAATAGTCCATCTTCCCTCTCATCCAGTTCTGTCCGTTTCCCTCCTCAATTCTTTCTGGATCCTCCCAGCGTTGTGTTCTTCCCCAGGCCAAGAGGAGCGGCTCTGATCAATTGTGGCCTGTTATTTCACAGAGGAAGCCGCAGCACTTCCCTCTCAGCTCTCATTATTCATTACGAGCACACAGACAGGCCTGCAAGAGCATGATGAAGAGATGCTCCAATACACCACAAAAGAGATCTGGAAACTATACGGGCCGCCGGAGGAGCCTGTTTGTGTGCATGTGGAGTGTTTTGAAGCAAGGTTACGGTCCCAAGGAGAAGGGTTTCACGGCAATCAAACCACAAGTCGAGAGAGATAATGAGAGAGCGAAGCTTTTAAAATCCACGTCTGTCAAACGGTTGCTGTGCTTTTGTTAAAAGATAACTACACGCTATGGCTCTGTTGTACACGCGAACCCTGTCTGGCACATTAACCGCGGCTCTCTAAAGGGAGAAATGGATGTCTGGATGGAGAACAATCAAACTGTTGTTTGCTTGTTTTGGCCGGTTTATAATTACTGGCTCTTATCTACCTGACACATGTGTACAAGTGCTGCTATAGAAATTATTTATTGCCTCTAATCTACCTCAGGCATGTAATGAACTTTCAGATTGTAATAGGTGTGATTGAACACAAACGTTTTGTTGATCTGAGATTAGAGAGCTAGTTAACATGCGATAACGGAAGGTGGCGGAAGGTGCGCTGGTTATCGGCCTTGATCAATAGTTCACTGGAAAATCAGATTAATAACTTGCCCTTCATGTTCGGCATGAAGCCGCAGAGCTTGAAGGCTGTCAAAATGCACTATGATCACTGTAAATCACAGTTAATCTGTCAGTCACACAAACGGTTTCTTTTATGCTGCCTGGAGAGCGATGGAATGGCGTGGTCAAAACAGTGAGCTGTCCTAGCGAGAAATTTAGCTCATATAAGGCAGCCGCATGGCTTAGGGCACTTTTACAATACAGATTTTGGTGCAGACACAAGTTCGACAGAGTTTGGCTTGTAGGGAGAACCATGGTTTGCAAGTGATTTAAATTTAAATCCACAATTTATTTGTGGATTTTAATGCCATCTGTCCTAAATCTTGAAAGTAGACTGCTAATAATATCAAATTTACACTATTGCTATGAGCCACTTGAAATAATATGAAATAATCATTTAATACATTTAAGAATTAAAAAAATAACAAATAAATAATTTGGTTGCTACCTGGTCTCATGACAAAAACATACCTGGGGACACTTTTTTGCGGGATGCGAAATACATACCAATAAGAACATATCACTGCAGTTTCCAAAAAAATGAACATTAGAGGCAGTAAAAGTCTGACACCTTTTATTCCTTTTCACACAAAGTATGATTTACAAAGTACTTCTTGAAGAATATTATATTATGACTTAAAAACAATATTAATATACTGGGAGATTTGAAAACTGATGCTTTTGAATGTTAGCATTATATACCTAGCTTCATATCTATGGGTTTTCACAAACAACAGCTTTGTTTGGTAGCTCACGCAGTACGAAGGTGTACTTGAGAGTTGAAGAGCTCCGGTTCGAAACCCGTGTAACTACAGTTTAACAAAAGAGTTCAAATCTGCTGTAACTCAAGGAAGATTTAAATGGTTTGTTTTTATAATGTGTTTTGCATCAGGTAGGTTTAGGGTTGGGTTTGGTGTAGGGCATATTTCCAACATGGCAGAGCATTAATTTTAGCAACAGTTCCCGGATATTTGAACTTTGAATCGCCGCAATACGTACCTGAAGCAACGTAATACAAACACAGCAATATGTACCTATATCAACGTAATAAATACGTGCCAGGGTTCACGTATTGAACCTGTGTTTTAGCGCCACTCAGTGGACATTTATTTTTGAAACTGCTGTGAAACGTGCAGTAAGGTACATAAAAAGGGTGCTGCTTGAAAGTACCCAGAGGTACGTATGTTTATGAGACTGGGATGTAATATAGATATTTAAAACTTACGTATTTTTTAATTAATTTTAATTAAATGTGAATGTGATGCTTTTAAAAAAAATAAAGTTTTGAAAGTTGTATGTTTATTTAAAGTTTTAGAATTTTATGTTATTTAAAATATAATATTTATTATTTTATTGTTACATTTAACTAAAGCAGGGTCAGAAAGCTCTCGGATTTTATAAAAAAAAATCTTAATTTGTTTTCTGAAGATGAACGAAGGTCTTATCGGTTTGGAACGACATGAGGGTGAGTAATCAAGGACAGAATTTTCATTTTTGGGTAAACTATCCCTTTAATAACTTGATAATTGATTACACTTTTCCTTCATTTCCTCCATAGTGTGCATGCTCCATTTCACACAGTGTAATTGCATGCTTTGCATCTCTTATATTAAGTCATTTTGAATACATTCAAGTGCTGCTCTGTGTGTGTAAAGTTTACAAATCTAAAGCGATTAAATTATTAATACAGCAGTAAGGCTGTCATCTTCTCACCTTGTGTTTTACTGTAACTCTAACAGTGGTACTCAGAATGATGACACATACTGTATGTACAGTGGTCTGCAACCAGAAAAACACAGTAAAAAAGAGACTAGCAGAGGCGGGGGTGGAATCGAACTCTAGTTCGGACCGAGCAAATGCGAAAACTGCCTAAAGCCTGACAGAAACACAACCTCAGCGCAGCTACACATCACAGTCTTGGGAAATCAAAACTTAAGGGAGGGGGGAGAAAAGAGCCAAATCATTGAGAAAGATCTTGAGTGGGAGGGGTTGTGGCCAGCGCTGCAGGCGGTCAGTACAGAAGGAACCTGTGGTGCGATAAATACAGATGATTTAGAGGTGGCGGTAAATATCTGTGATTCAGAGTCTGGGAGAGCAGTGAGCTCTGAGCTCTCACGATGGCAGCACTGCTAGTTCCACACATTTCTTACACAAGCACACACACACTCTATCTCAGATCCAATATCTAGTTATGTACCTACTTATATGACATTTAAGACTTCATACCAAGTTGTTTTAAGATGGATTTTCAGGTGATCAAGCTGGTTGGTAACCAGCGACACTAATGCTACCTACTGCACTAAATGTGTGGCCCCATTTACTGTTGTTTGTCGAATTTTTGTGGATGAAATTCAATCATTTCAATATAAATTAACATAATGGTGATTTTAATGTGAGGGCAAGAGGTTTCTCCATTGGAAGCTTTGGAACGGGTTCAGATTCGCTGCACAATTGTGCTATTTTTATGACACCTTTCACCAAAATTACACGGAAATTTTGCTAATTTGACAGCACCTTGACTGCCAAATTCTAAGGCAGTATTTCATGAATTTCTTAGAAAAAAATGCCTAAATGACAGATATTTTGCTAATTTGACAGCACCTGCATAAATTTAGCTGACATTTCATGATGGTACTTTTTACCTTTCATTAAAATTACACTGATATTTTGCTAAAGTGATGGTAGCTTAAGACACGTTTCGGCAACATTGCAGTATTGCATGAAATTTGACAAAATGTAACTAATCTAATGGTACCTTTTACTAAAATTTTATCAAAATTTTGCATCAAAAATGTGACAGCACCTTAAAGAGAGAATTCTGTCATGTTGTACCAAATCTGCAAGAGCTTTGTTCATCTTCAGAAAACAAATTAAGATATTTTTGATGGAATCTGAGAGTTTTCTAACCCTGCACAGACAGCAACCCAACTATCAAGGCCCAGAAAGTAGTAAGGACAACATTTAAATAGTCCATTTGACTTCAGCGGTTCAACCTTAATTTTATGAAGTTACATGAACACTTTTGTGTGCAAAGAAAACAAAAATAATGTCAGAGTACCACAACGCATGTCCAAATTAGCCACTTATGAGTGACTAATGAGTTAGGATGATGCATTATAAGGTAATAATCAGTTGAAGATAAAATTATTAGCCCCCCTGTGAAATTGTACATTTTTTTTTAGAATATTTCCCAAGTGATGTTTAAAAGAGCAAAAGAATGTTTTCACATTATTTCCTATTACTTTTTTTTTTTTGAGAAAAAATAGCTGCTTGAATGAAAGAATTAAAAAATAAATAAATAACTGCTAAAGTCAATATTATTAGCCCCCTTAAGAAATTGTTAGTTTGATTAGCTATAGAACAAACCACTGTTGTCCAATGACTTGCCTGATTAACCTAATTAACCTAGTTAAGCCTTTAAATTGCTCTTTAAGCTGAAGATTGGTATCTTGTGAAACAACTAGTAAAATAATATGCACTGTCATCATGGCAAAGACAAAGGAAATTAGTTTGGACTTGAGAGAAAGAATTGTTAATGCTCATAAAGCTGGAGAAGGATACACACATTTATCAAAGCGTTTTCAAGGGTCAAGAACTGCAGTGAGATGCATTATCAAGAAGTTTAAAGAGACCAACACAGTGGAGAACAAGACGGGCAGAGGCAGGAAGCGAAGGATTTCAAAAACTTTGGAAAGAAAACTAGTGAGAGAGGTTTCTAAAGACCCAAGAACAACTGCCGAGACACAATGAATGATCTAGCCAAGTCTGGAATTGATGTCTCAACGAAGACAGCCACTAGAGCCCTGCACAGGAATGAACTGCGAGGTTGCTGACCAAGAAAGACTCCACTTCTGAAGAATAGACACCTCCAAGCTAGAATGAAGTTTGCTAAGGACAACCTGGGGGAATGTGATGCATTGATGAGCATGTTTGGAGAATGAAGGGAGAGGCATTCAACCCCAAGAACACCGTTCCCACAGTGAAACATGGTGGTGGGAGTATAATGCTGTGGGGATGTTTCAGTGCGTTTGGAACTGGGAATCTCGTCAGGGTTGAAGGAAACATGAAAAAGGAAAACTATAAGAAGATTTTGAAAGACAACCTCTAGTCTTTCTAGAAAGACAGTCTACAAGAAAACTTGGTTTGGGTCGACATTTTGTCTTCCAGCATTATAACGACCCAAAGCATACCTCACTTCTGGTGAAGAAATAACCTTCAAATGAGCAAAGTGAGTGTACTTGACTGGCCTGCACAAAGCCCAGACTTAAATCTAATAGAAAATCTGTGGTGCACACTAAAGTCCAGAGTTTGTGCCAGAAGACCAACAAATCTGGAGGAGCTTTGGAATTGCTAAGGAAGAACGGGCTGTCATTCCTCAGGAGTCATGCTTGAAACTTGCTAAGAACTACAGCAAACGACTAAAGGCTGTTATCAAGCAAAAGTGATACACTATTGACTATTAACATCAGAGGGCTAATAATTTTGACCAGTAGACTTTTTACAATTCTTGGTTATACATTTATTTCTATTTGTATTACAAACCCTAAAAGCTTCCTGAATAAAGTATTACGTTTAAAATGCTGTGTTGATAAAATCATCTTTCTGTTAAACAACACTTGGGAGTTATTTGAAAATGAATGAAATATTTTATGAGGGGCTAATAATTTTTTTCTATAAGTGTATATGATATATAAAGTAAGCAGTTCACTAGGTTTTGAAACACAACTACTATATAAGCTGTAGTAGGAATTTTAGAAGTGACTGTTGACAAATGTTGAACAATTGAAATTCAGAGAGGAAAGAGATAAGAGAGAAAGAGCAGCTAGTCATTTCTGGATTATATAACAGCGCAGAGTGCATTAGATAGGTTTGGGGGAAAACGGAAAAGAAGAGAGACAAACATCAAAGACATTCCCAAACAACCTACTTGCTTTCTGTTCTTCTCTCTTTCTCTTTCATTCATACGATTACGCTGTTTTGTGAACATTAATCAGAGGGCAACGAGGTGACAGAATGCAAGAATATAAAAAATGAAAGAAAAGTGCCGTCAATGAGCGAAGGGTCAGATACTCCAGGCCTTCTTTTATTCATTGTGTTCAGCATATCAAAAGAATGTCACAAATCCATTATTATTATGCAGAGTACATGGACAGGACGAGCCCCAGTGTGGAGATTTATATAAAACCTGTTTAAAATGCATCACCCGTAGCAGCGTGACCACGGATGGGCTGAACTCACGTTCTCGCTCACAAACACCCAGGTGAGATGGGAGACATCCTTCAAAGGCCTGGTGCCACATAAATTAGCTTTGTTAAGAGCGTATATGTTTGAAGATGCATTAAGCAAAGGACTGAACTCTTTTTAATGTCTGTCTAAATGAAAATGAAATAATGGAAAGGGAGACTTAGACGAGACTGAATGAAAGAGAGAAAATGCGAATAGCTTCCGAGAAGAATTATGTTTTTTTTTTTTTTTTCTGAGTATATTGGCTTTAAGTCCCTGCGTGAGTAATTTATTTAGTATAAAGGCTACGTATATGCACAGCATCAAAAGAGTCTTTGCGCACAGGTGTGGGGGTGTGTGTGTGTGTGTGTCTGTCTGTGTGTGTTTGTGTGTGTGTTTGTCACTGTGGATGTTCTACTGGGGTTCAGAGCTGTCAGTCCCATTAAAAGGTCAGCAGTATTTCCCCTTGATTAGAGACAAATGTTAGACCGGCTATTAATCAAAGAGCAGCTGCACCAATAACAAAAAAATAAATAAACCTCTCTGGTTGGTTCCAGAGGCACACGCTGAATGAGCTGATGTGCTTTTACTTTGCTCTTTCGCTTGCACATACAAGATAAATTAAAAGAAGAAAAAACGTAACCTTATAAAACTACTTGAAAAAATGTACTTAACTTGTATGATTGTCTTAACCTAAATGTCAGTCTGTTCCTGACATTAGCTATCATAATACACCTGAAGACTTATATATTGCATGGATCACTGTTAATGGTGGAACTTGGCATCACGGAAAACAAAATGGCTTGGAAATTCTTCATCTACCTTTGAGCTTTATGAAAAAAAAAATATATATGTTGGGAAAACAAGGAGGTGAGTAAATGAAAAAAAAAATTTTAACATCTTTTTTAAAACTGCAAATAGAAAGTGAAGTTCTTTTAGGAAGTTTTTTTACAACTACATTTACAATTGTATGTGAGAGAGAGAGTCATGGTCCAATAATCTCCATTGAAAATCTGAAATTGAAAGTCCAATTTAAATCAGTAAATAAGGAAAATATCATATATTGGACAGGACAGGACAGGAAAAGAAAAGAAAATGTGTATATGTGAGAGAGAATCGTGGTCCAATAATGTTAATGTTTTAAAAGTCAGAACTAACTAAAAGGAAAGGAAAGGAAATGAAATTAAATGAAATTAAATGAAATTAAATTAAATTAAATTAAATGAAAGGAAAGAAAAGAAAAGAAAAGAAAAGAAAAGAAAAGAAAAGAAAAGAAAAGAAAAGAAAAGACAGGAAAAGAAAGGATCATATAATGGACAGGACAGGACAGGAAAAGAAAAGAAAATGTGTATATGTGAGAGAGAATCGTGGTCCAATAATGTTAATGTTTTAAAAGTCAGAACTAACTAAAAGGAAATGAAATGAAATGAAAGGAAAGAAAAGAAAAGAAAAGAAAAGAAAAGAAAAGAAAAGAAAAGAAAAGAAAAGAAAAGACAGGAAAAGAAAGGATCATATAATGGACAGGACAGGACAGGACAGGACAGGACAGGACAGGACAGGACAGGAAAGGAAAGGAAAGGAAAGGAAAGGAAAGGAAAGGAAAGGAAAGGAAAGGAAAGGAAAGGAAAGGAAAGGAAAGGAAAGGAAAGGAAATAATAGTATGTGAGAGAGAATCATGGTCCAATAAGCTGCATTAAAAATCTGAAATTAAAAGCTAATTTAAACCAGTGAATAATGTTTTAAAAGTCAGAACTAACTAAAAGGAAAGGAAAGGAAAGTACAGGACAGGACAGGACAGGACAGGACAGGACAGGAAAGGAAAGGAAAGGAAAGGAAAGGAAAGGAAAGGAAAGGAAAGGAAAGGAAAGGAAAGGATGTGATAGAGAATCGTGGTCCAATAATCTGTTAATGTTTTAAAAGTCAGAATAATGTTTTAAAAGTCAGAACTAACTAAAAGGAAAGAAAGGAAAGGAAAGGAAAGGAAAGGAAAGGAAAGGAAAGGAAAGGAAAGGAAAGGAAAGGAAAGGAAAGGGAAGGGAAGGGACGGGACGGGACGGGACGGGACGGGAAGGGAAGGGAAGGGAAGTGTGTGTGTGTGTGTGTGTGTGTGTCAGATAAGAGATAACAGGATGTATGTGCCCCCAAGCAAGTATGAAAACACTGCAGTGACATTAATTCTCCTCACACTTCCTGCTCTAAAGCACCAGACCTGAAAGAAATAACCCAGAGAAAACCACTTCCAGACAGGGTTGATCCGCTCACACATGAAGTCTCAGCAAGTGGCTTTAGCGGCCTTGAACACAACAGAGTAATAGGGCAGGAAGCGATGCATAAGCAGGGCAACCAAGAGGAAACGCAGGGTTGAGACCTCCTGTGTTCAGGCTGCAGTTCTTCTGTTAGTCTGGTCCCTTCATACAGTTCCTTTAACCGTAATGTAAGGCGTTACCAGAAAATGTTCATGAAATTGGCTTCCCTTGCATCTACAATGATGTGTAAATGTAAAATTTTTCTTTTTAAACCCCACACATGCAAATTTGCATGTGCATTCATGACAAAGATCTGAATTAGACACAATTATGAGTGTGTGGGAGTTTGAGGGGGCCGTGTGTTTGTGTGACCAGGTGTCCACATCTATAGATGTTTTTAGCCCTCTTCTCCACAGACATCACACCCACAGATATCTTGGAGTTGCTTGCCACTGCCATATGACAGTTCCCTGTGAGCCGGCCCTTATGCCAGATCTCCAAATACACACACGCACGCAGCGAGGTGCCTGCTAGCTGTGGGCAGCGCAGCATTTGTGTGACACCAGAGGGGGCACGCTTGGGATCCTGAGAGGAGAAAAGTACTGTGAATAGGTAAAAGCTACTTGAGTTGAGTGTGTATGTTCAGGAGGGGTGCTAATGAAATTCAAGTTTGTGTGTTTTCTCCACAAGGACACAATCCAGATGAACTCAAGATCTTCAGCTGTCTTCAGCGAGAGCTCTCCAAATGGATCAATAGTTGTTATGGAAATACTGGTTAATATGCAGACATAATTAAGATAACAGCAATATTAAAAAGGCTTCAAGCTGTTCTCCATCCGCCGTGTGTGATTTCGCTTGTGGTACTTCCAGCGCTCTTCATTTTCACTTTAATGCATTTTCTGGGTTCCAGACGTGGATTAAAATAAATTCTACATGAAACAGCCTTCTCCAAATGAATCTACTGTGGAAAATCCTTTTGAGGGCAGAACTAGGCTCAACACTGAATTCGTCTAAGAATCAATCACTGTTTTTGTTCTTTCGCTCTTCAAACAGCCCTCGTCTGTTCCCTTGTAAAGTATATTCTTTCTGTGAGATGCCTTTAGTGTTTACTTTGCCTTTGTGCACCCAAACAGTTGGTAAATGCAGAGCAGCCCTTACAAAAATGTCCTGTAGTAGTATAATGGTGCACATATGGCACTTTGAAATTTAAAATTCAATTGCCACAGCTTTTTACATTGTACTCCAGGGTACTTCTAAAAATACCTTGGTACTGTCATGGTAAATATCCACCTTTCTAGTAGTTAGGTGTAAGAGAAGGCTAAGTCTGTCCTCCAGATATCCTGAGGAAAAAATGCAGTAACTTCCAGTCCACCTCTACTAATCTCAATTAACACGAACATAAAACTGGATGTGAAATAGGTTTTTATTCTCCTCCCTCTCTGAAATATAGTGGTGACAATTCCTGGTCCAAAGCACCATATGCCGACCGTATAAATCTCTCAGACACTGAGAGCTGTAAAGGTAATGACCGTAACGTGGGCCCCCTCTCTAATGAATTACCCACGAGGGGGTAGTTAGTGTGTTTAACAGTGTCATGTCCCTGAGGCAGCGCTGACAAAAAAAAATCCTAGTCAGTCGCAGAAGGTCGAATATCAATTCCTTCACAGTGATTCTTACAGTTGTGCTCCCTAGACAGCACATTTTTAAAAAAGACAGCACATTACTGTATAATTACCAAGAACCAGTGAAGAAAAAAGCATTTTAGCTAGGCTATTTCTTTTTGTGTTTCTGGTTAGTTGTACAAACACTAGTGCTGACAGAGAAACAAGCAAAACAAAACAAAATGCAGAGTTTTTATCTAGCAAGTCTGACCTTATTTCTCACAATTATGAGTATATATCACGCAATTCTGACAAAAGAGTCTGAATTGTGAGTTTATATCTCGTAATTCTGACTTCATAACTTGCAAATGCAATTTTATTTCTCAGAATTTATATCATTTATATATTCTCAGGAATTTATATCTCACAATTCTGAGAAAAAAAGTCTGAATTGTGAGATAATAGGTCACATTTACCTACTTTTATTTTTTATTCAGTGGCGGAAATGTGCCACAGAAATATATATCAAACCAACTATATATATATATATATATACACTACCGTTCAAAAGTTTGGGGTCAGTAAATGTTTATTCATTCTTTTTTTTTTTTTGAAAGAAATGAATAAATTGTTACATTAATAAAAAGTGACATAATAGATTTACATTGCTAGAAAAGATTTATAGTTTGAATAAATGTTGTTCTTGAAAGAAAAAAATACAGGTTCAAAAAAAACAAAAAAAACATTGGCAGCACAACTGTTTCCAAAACTGATAATTCTACTAATAATTCAGAATATCAGAATGATTTCTGAGAGATCATGTGACACTTAAGCCTGGGAAACTGAGTAACAGCTGATGAAAAATCAGCATTGCATCACAGGAATAAATTATATTTGAAAGTATATGAAAATAAAAACCATTATTTTCTATTGTAATAACATTTTGTAATATTACAGTTTATTTTCTGTATTTTTGATAAAATAAATGCAGCCTTGACTTCATAAAAAAAAAAAAATTGCAAGTCTTACTGACCCCAATCTTTTGAACGGTAGTGTATATATATAAAATAAATAAAATAAAAGTTTATTTTGCAATCTGACTTTATAACTTGCAATTGCGAGTTTATATCTCACAATTCTGACTTACTTTCATTTTTTTATTTTTTTTATTTTTTGTGGCGGAAATGGGCTTTCATAGAAATATATATCAAACCAACTATATAAATAAATAAATAAAATAAAATAATTCATTTATCGACATAAGAAATATATATCAAACAGACTATATTTAAAAAATAAATTTAAAAAATAAAAGCCAAATATTAAACATTAATATTCAAAATATGAAACAACCAAAACATTTTATAAAAATAAAAAAATAAATAAAAAGCCAAAGATTTAATTAATTTTCACTGTAATAAAGTAAAATAAAATAAGTCCTAAATAAAGAGCTAACTTTCCTTGATCGACACAGGAAATATATATCAAACAGACTATATAAAAAATACAATAAAATAAATTATATATATATATATATTAGGGCTGTCAAACGATTGTCACGCCCCTGGACTGTGTTTGTTGTGTTTCCTTCCCCATGTGCTCTGTGTGACCTAGTTTCTGTTAATTGGTTAATTTAGTTCAGGTGTTCGTAATTATCTAGCCTTTATAAGTTCCTCCCTGTCCTATGGTTTTGGTCCGGTCTTCGTCTATGCGACCTCACGTCTATGCAACCTCAGTGTGTTTGTTAACCTCCTGTATTGTAATCCTTCTTTGTGGTATATTAAAAGACTGTATCTTCATCCTCTTGAGCCTGCGTGTTCCTACACACACCCGAGTGTGACAGAAGACCGGACCTACAAAACGGTAAGCGTCGTGTTCCCCAGTCTTTTCTTTTCCGTTTTTGAACAGTTTTTATTTTCAGTTTTTTGTCGTGTGATGGACCCCGTGTATAGCCCCGAGTTTCTCCTCATAATGCTGGAGCAGGGGGAGAAAACGCTCGAGGACCATACACGACAGTTCATAACCATCGCGAGCTATTCCAGCTTTCCGGACGGCGCGCTCTGCACATTCTACAACGCTGGCCTGAACCCCGCGTGCAGAGCGTTGTCGTCCGAAGATGGTCCTCGAGCGGACTTCGCCGCCTATGTGGAGTGGACACTGGCGAGAAACGGGTCCTCCCTCACCATCCGCCCTGAGGAAAATCGCGCCAGTGCCACTCCGGACCCAGAGCCCAGCCCACCATCTCCCCGCTGCGCGGAGCCACAGCCCGAGCCCACCGCTGACGGAGAGCCAGAGCCCAAAGCGACCGACGAGCCATCGCCAAGGAGCGCGACAGAGCTGAGGATCGCCTCGGAGCCCGAGCCCAAAGAGTCAGACCAGGTGCGTGAGCCGGCTACAGAGCACGCCACGGTGGAGAATGCCAGTGACAGCGAGAGCGCGGAGTGGAGCTCCGCCCACTGCACCATGGCTGAGGGTGAGCTGATTATACATCTGGGGCTGCTGGAAATGGAAAAGGAAGACCTAATTGACTGGGAAACAGAACTGGAGTTAGATCCTGCCCCTCTCCTCCCTCCTTCGTCTCCGCTGGTCCCGTCCAGCCTTCCTTCGTCTCCGCTGGTCCCGTCCAGCCTTCCTTCGTCTCCGCTGGTCTCGTCCAGCCCAGAAGTGGTTCCCAAAACTCCAGTACACACTTCACAAGAGCGCCCTCCAGTGCCAGCACCTCGTCGGTGCCCTCCAGTACACGCTCCTCAAGAGCGCCCTCCAGTGCCAACGCCTCGTCGGCGCCCTCCAGTGTCCGCTCCTCAAGAGCACCCTCCTGAATTCAGCCCTGAGGACATTCACAAGGTCCCGCCCACCCACCCTTTCCTGTCTACTCCGCTGCTGGTTCCTGTCAGCCCCATGGCTCACCCTCAGCTCAACATCTGTGTGCTGGATTCGCCACGGGTCTGCCAGTCTCCATCGGCGTTATGGCTGGAGGATCCCTCACCTCTGCCTCCAGCCTCTGAGTCCTGGACTCCGCCTCGGCCCTTCGACCCGTCGGCTCCACCATGGCTCCTAGCTCCCTCCTCTCCACCGTGGCCCATCAGTCCACCAGCTCTGCCGGGCTCCCTCGTCCCTCCGGCTCCGCCTTGGTCTGTCGTCGACCATCCGCCGCTTTGGGACTCCGCTCCTCCGGCTGCGCCTCGTCCCTCCATCCCTCCAGCTCTGTCAGGCTCCTCCTTCCCTCCGGCTCCTCCTCAGTCCTCGGTCGCTCCGGCTCCACCGCGGCCTTCTGGATCCCCGTCTCCGCATCGGTCGCCGGTGCCATCTGTTCCGCCTGGGCCCTCCGGATCCTCCCCGTCGCCCTGGCCCATCGGCTCTCCGTCTCCGCCTCGGGCTCCTCCTCCACCTGCTCCGCCGCCGTCGGTCGGCCCCCTGGAGTCGGTGGCCATTCCTCCACCATGGCTCCTCCCTCCGTCGGCTCCACCGTGGGCCGCCATCTTGGCTGTGGCCTGGGTCTCTCCTGGCTCCTCCTGCTTCAGATCCCTCGTGTCTCCTCCCTGGACTCTGTTTTTCGTCCTCCTCCCGGTTGTCCGTCCTCCTCCTGAGCATCCTCCCAAGTTTCCATCGGTTTCTGTTTGTGGCGCGAGGACGCGCCATCCGGGAGGGGGGGAGTACTGTCACGCCCCTGGACTGTGTTTGTTGTGTTTCCTTCCCCATGTGCTCTGTGTGACCTAGTTTCTGTTAATTGGTTAATTTAGTTCAGGTGTTCGTAATTATCTAGCCTTTATAAGTTCCTCCCTGTCCTATGGTTTTGGTCCGGTCTTCGTCTATGCGACCTCACGTCTATGCAACCTCAGTGTGTTTGTTAACCTCCTGTATTGTAATCCTCCTTTGTGGTATATTAAAAGACTGTATCTTCATCCTCTTGAGCCTGCGTGTTCCTACACACACCCGAGTGTGACAACGATTAATCGCATCCAAAATAAAAGTTTGTTTACATACTATATGTGTGTTTACTTACTATATGTGTATTTATTTTGTACATATTAATACACACACATACATGTATATATTAAAACAAAATATTTATATGTATATATTTTTATACCTGTATACAATTTATATTATAAATAAATATAAATATTTTAGATATAAACCTAATATATTTTTCCTTAATATATACATGCATGTGTGTGTATTTATATATACATAATAAATATACACAGTACACAAATATATAGTATGTAAACATAAACTTTTATTTTGGATGCGATTAATCGCGATTAATCGTTTGACAGCACTAATATATATATATATATATATATACAGGGTTCGAAATTAACTTTTTTGATCACCAGCCAAAGTGGCTGGTAACTTTCTGAAGTTACCAGCCAATCAGAATTTCCATTAGACAAATTTTTACGTGGTGAAAATAAGAGATTATGAATGCCACTGAATGAAAATTTGATCATTTTATTAACAGTGCATGAAAAACGCACAGAAAGTGCAATACACACAACAAACTATACAGTTATAAACTGTTATAAACTTAACTATACATCTTCATCATTTCCAAGTTGGATGGAAACACCTCAAATATCTTCAGAGCTCTCTGAACTCATTTCTTCCTCTGAATCTGAAGTTTCTTTTATGTTTTTGCGCACAAACTCAGGCCTGCGTCTGCGCACACTGTCAGCATGCCAGATGAAACTGTTAGTTTTATTTTTTTCTTTCGTGTACTCACGGCAAATCTGACAAAACATTACCGCATTTTTACTATCAAACACTAGCCAATGACGACCTGTCTGCCATTTACAATTAAACTTCCTTCTCTTTGTTTCGCACGCTCTGTCAACATTTTCATCTTCTGCCTCAACCCTCTTCTCACCTCTTCCTGATCCTGACGTCTGTCCTAACCACCGCAGCATTTTGATTTTAGCTTATTTCGCTGTCCAGCTCAGTCCTCTTTGCTCATCCGATATTTTCTATTTCTCTTGTTTGTATTTTTGCGCTCTCGTCGTTGATTGGACCCGCAAACCGAAGCGTACAGTATCTGCGCGCTGCTGACGTCACCCGTAGTGTAGTGTTCATGTGAAATATAGGACGGAGGGGACAAACGACCCAGAGCGTCTCTGACATGATTTGCATGATTGGCTCATGCATCACCGGCCAAACTGGCTGGTAAGTTTTTATCAATACCCGCCAAAATGATTTTTAACCCGCATTTGGCGGGTTGGCGGGTGTTAATTTCGAACCCTGTATATATATATATATATAATCACTTTGCCTATTTTAATAGCTGAAACAGTAGCTCTTCTTCATTACTAAAACATATGTACATTCAAGCGGGTGAGCTCAGAATAAACTTAACGCACAAAGTTTCACATTTTCCCATATAAACTGTCTACATAGTCTACAGCCCTTTATATCATTGTCTTTGTCCATTAAGCTACATTGCGTGTTTTATTTAGGCTGTGGTTTTCTGTGGCTATGATTTTATATTTTCTTGCCTGTACAGAGTTGGTCCTCTTAATAGCATTTAATGCATGCGCGTTCATATCCACTGGTCTG
Organism: Cirrhinus molitorella; assembly: GCA_033026305.1. Taxonomy (NCBI): domain Eukaryota; kingdom Metazoa; phylum Chordata; class Actinopteri; order Cypriniformes; family Cyprinidae; genus Cirrhinus; species Cirrhinus molitorella. Next base: position 20,061,108 of record CM065135.1, read on the forward strand.
AATATAGTCTACTTTGCGTCAACAATAAGTTTTACTGAATTTAATCTTTATCATCTTAGTGCGCATTGTGTTCATGACCATCCCGCATCCTTGTCTTGTAGTCCATCAAATTATTAAACTAGCTATATGTCGAATTTGATCTTTTACTTGCACTTTCTTAATACATAAAGCCATATTAAGTGTTTAGTTTTTGCATAGGTTTGGGCAAATGAAAGAAGAGGACTTGCTTCATGCGGTCATCTGACATTCTGCTTCCACATGGAGTTAATACATCTCACTTTGCTAAACGTTTTCAGTTATCTCAAAAGTCCGACTCCTTACAGGGAAATAACCAAAAGCCTAAATGACAATGACCAAATATACAGCACAAATACATATTTTAAACAACAGGATACAAATGACAAATTGTTTTTCAAAATTCCATTTTATTATGTATGGAAAGCACATACTCTTATTCTCCCACTCTCGCTCCCATACAGATGTACACACATACAGTACTACGGAAACACACCCGCAGAGAAACGTGTTGTTAGCACTGCTCTAACAATATTAGCAGCAAAATAGTTTAGCTACTTTAAAAGCTACATGTCACAAAAAGTATTGTATTGTAAGAAGTATTTATTTATGTATGTATTTTTGCTAGGCATAGAAAATTTTAGGGATAGTTCACACAAAAATGTACATTCTGTCATCATTTACTCACCCTCATGTTGTTCTAAACCCGTAAGACTTTAGTTAATCTTCGAAACACAAAGTAAGCTATTTTTAATGATACCTGAGAGCTATCTATCCTTCCACTGAAAGTCTGTTTCATGCAAAACATTTGATGCTTTAAAACATTCATTAAGAGTTTGTAAAATGAATCCATATGAATCTAGTGGTTTAATCCAAGTCTTCTGAGAGATGTGATAACTTTAAATGATAAACGGATTTAATGTAGACTTTTAACCTCATACACACATTGATCAGCGAACCTAAACAGAAGCTCAAACTTACTTGCTTGACACGCAAGAACAAACCTCATTGGTTTTTACAGAGGCTTAAACATGCTGTGAGACAAGAGAATGAACCTCATTAGTTCTAACATGTCAAGCAAGCATGCTTCAGCTTCTGTTTGCCAAAACTGGATGCTGCAAACATTGTTTGCTGATCAGTTTTCATTTGAATAAAAGCCTAAATTAAATCTGTCCATCACATAAAGTGATCATTTTTCTTCAAAAGATTTGGATTAAACCATTTGATTCATATGGATTTATTTTACAATGTTATTTATGACGTTCTTAAAGTGTCAGAGTTTTGGGTGAAAAGACTTTTAGTGGAGGGACAGAAATCTGTCAGGTATCATTAAAAATATCTTAATTTGTGTTTTGAATTTGTGTTAACCAAAGTCTTATGAGTTTGGAACAACAAAGTGATTAAATTAAGACAAATTTTCATTTTAGGTGAACTAGCTTTTTATGAATTTCATGCATGAGTATTAATTATGCTTTATTTTACATTTTGAGGCTTTAGTTCAATTTTTATTTGAGTATATAATGGTACACCTTTATATAAAAAAAGAAGTCAGAATTTTAGAATGCAATGCTAGCAATGTAGAATTTTGTTATTTCTACCAACAGTTTAGAGTTTAGCTAGTTGAGGAAAATATGTTGCAATAGATGCTGACATTTATTTTTTACATTTTAATTCTACATTGATTAATATTAATTATTTAACATATGATGGGGAACATTGGCAAGTTAATGATTGATCCTGATGGTTCATTGTTTTGACCTCCATATACATGCCAGAAATGAATGAAAGGTACATATTTAATTATGAAAATTTGAAAGGTTCGCCCATATTGTCAGGTAGTGACAACTCTGTTATTCCTTTGTTCTTTGGTGACATTTCTTTCCTGAATGGGTGATCTGTTCCAGCATAAAAATCTACTTACTCTTCATTATTGGATACTGGGTTGAAGATTTTGGTTTTTAATTTTTAATTGTGACCTGTTTATATTGAAGTGCTGATTATTACAGAAATCCTGCTTGTGACCAAACAATTGGCATGAATCAAGAAAACAACTGTATTCGAACAGCATGCTAATTTGCTTGAACTAACACAAAAACTTGAATGATGAAGACATTGTTTTATTTTCAAATAGTAAATATTCAAGACGTTATATATAATGTGAGTTATATATGAAGTTGAATGTCACTTAAAATTGAATGTGTGTTCTTGCCTAATTAGTGTTGAATGTTTTATTTTCAAATAGTAAATGTTTATGAAGTTACATGTAATGTGAGTTATATGTAATATAAAGTTGTATGTCACTTAAAATTTAATGTAAGAGTTTTTTTTGTTTTTTTTTTTTGCACTTAATTGATTTTAAATGAAGTTGAAGTTGAAAGGTTTGTATCCATATATCATGCCATTCTATTAAGGTAAATGAGATCAGTTTCTCCTCTCCTTTCATTTTCTAGTGTTGCAAATATTGTAGCCACACATTAAATCTAAACATACTGTTTGAAATGATAGCGTGAAGAAACAGTTTTTAGGAATCTTGTTTCTAAGATCATATCATAAGGTCATATTTTGACATCTCATGAAGACTGGTTTATTTTTAAATGGAATATGTTCAAGATTATGTAACATTATGATATGTTGTATTTCACTTGAAATTTATTGTAAAGGGTTATTTTGTACTTCAAATAGTTTTAAATGTTTTTTAAAAAAGAAAATGTTATTTGGTCAATAAAAAAGGTAATTTTTAAGTAAATTTAACCTTGCCTGAATAAGTATTTTTTAATTTTTCCTATTGGCTAATCATTATTAATAATAATTTAGTAGATTAACTGTTGCTTACTAACAACAGAGTTAATTTTTATAAGCAATTAGTTATTTCACAAGCTTAATGAATAGTTTATTGCTCAGAATGTTAGGGATGAGTAGGAAGAGGATGAAAAGATAAAGGGGAAAGAATGATGATCAGGTTAATCTGGGTGTCTGGAATAGATGGCCCAGAGAGACTCAGAATGGGGGAAGAGGAGGGAAGGATGGGATCAAGAGAAAGAGACAAAGAGCACGGTATGAGGTGGCCCGGTATGTGAAGGATTCAGAAAGTGAAGTGATTGGTGGAGGCGTGGCCTCGCTCCCAACCTCAGTTAACTAGTTAACTCCCTGTAATGTAATGAGAAATATTAGGTAGACCTTATCTAATTTCTGTCTGTCGTAGCTGTTAAATGTAGGTGCTTTGTACTTAGGTAAATATATATAGGTATTGAGTAGATTCTTTAGGTTGTTTTTTACAGTGCAGGCAAAGCCCTCACATCTTCCTCATAAAGCATAAAATCTACTCCATTTATACAGTAGATGCAACTGAATACCACATACATCTGCATATCTTCATATTTGTGCGTGTGGAGGCGTGAAGGCTTCTGTGGGCGTAGGAGAATTTAAAACCACTTAACATTCATTTTCAAAAGTAATCAATTCATTCACCAGCTCAAATGCGCAGCTCTGTTTTGGTTCTGAAATATTCATGGAGCCTTTCTGTTATCTGCGTTTTGCCGCAGGCATCAAGCGTGGCACTTTTCCGGAGCAGATGAATGTATGCGGAGGGTCACTGTGGTTCAGTCATTGTCTCATTCCCCCCTCAAAACAAACCTATCTTCACAGCTCAAGCAGTTCATAATTAATGTTTTGTTTAAAGGGGACATATCATGAAAATCGGACTTTTTCCACGTTTAATCGGGTCCCTGGTGCATCTACCAACTTAGAAAATGTGAAAAAGGACAACCCAGTAACTTAGTTTTGGTAAGCCTTTTTCTGCAAGCCTGTGAAAAAAATTAACCACTCAGATTTCGCTCCCCCATGACGTGGTAAAAAGATCTTATTATAATATTTTTTTGCCCTTAATCTGCACGATTACACCCACGTCGCCGCCATTTTGTTTTACATTTTGTGTACCAGTTCTAATGCCATGGCAAAAGTTAGAGCAAAGCATCCTAAATGTTCTGTCGTTGGCTGCACAGATGTGCACAGAACACTATTTAGAGTCCCAACCTCAGAGGAGACAAGAGAGCAGTGGATTTATTGATTTTTTACTGTATATTCTGCACACATCTAATATAAACATGTGATTTATATCCCAGATGTTTACCTTCACAGACATAACCGACTGTTTTCATGTGTCATGTGTGTTTTTAACATAAACGTATGTGTATTCAACAGTTTAAGCATAATAAGACATAAAAGAGAACTTAGTTTAGTACTCACATGCTATGTGACAGACACTTTCTGTGTGCGTGCTTCAGATGTTTGCGCTTAGAAAACCGCATATCAGATGTTTAAACGGCTTTAAAATGCATGATTTTTGCACGATAGACATGATAATCAAAAGCAAACAGATGTTTTTTGTCAGAGTATCTAAGATACAAGCTGTAAAGGCACAACCCTATTTTGGAAAAGGGGGCGGGGACCCACAGCTCATTTGCATTTAAAGAGACATGCACAAAAACAGCGTGTTTCTGCTTCCACTCAAAATAAGCATTTTCAAAATGATATAATTAATGATCTGTTGGGAATTTTGAGCTTAAATTTCACAGACACAATATGGGGACACCCGGGACTTATATTACATCTTGTAAAAAGGAGTAGAAAAGGTCTTCTTTAATAAACACTTCAGACCCACACACTATGGATAAACACATACTATATATCCAAAAGACTGTGCTTTAGTTGAAATGTCTTCAATTATATGCAGAATGCCAAATGTGTGTTTTTTTTTCTTTTTACCACTGATAAGAAAAACAAGGTATATTTGACATAAAAGAAGCCAGCAGCAAATGCACATGATAATTAAATGAAAGCGAGCATCTAAGAAACCTGCTCTTTGCGTGTAATTATGCTCTGGATTTGGTGTAAAAGGTCACGAATGAGATCTGCCTAGAGAGTTCCCACACCTGTCAAGCTCTCGACAGCTCGACGGAGACTTCCAACCCGAACCCAACATGTTGCACACTTCTGAACACGGCACTTTATCAATTGACGCCATTTATGCGCCTTCGTGTATGATTTATTCCTCTTTGTCTGACTGCGCCCATGATATCCCAACCTTATAGAGCATGATTTTCCTCATCTAAATGCAGGAGAACGTCTTCTCAGTGTGAAGGCTGGGTGCTCGCTCTCAGAGCAGGAGAGGCTGAGATTAAACATGCATGAAGCTCTACACATCCCCCTAAAGATCATCAGCATGGCTCCACATTCTCTCCTCAAGACATTTCTGAGGCAGGAGCAGAACTGCAAGCATATGTAGATGTTCTTCACACACCCCACAGAATCACACTCACAAGCTGCAAAAGGGAGAATTGCCGGCACACATTAGCAATACCCATCAGGCAACAGGGCCTTTGTTTTCCAGAGCAGCTTTGAGAAGTGCACACCTGTTTGTTTTTGAATGCTAAATGCTAATTGCTTGTTTGGTACTATGAACACTTTCTCCCTAAAGTCTGTAGGCATAAAAAAAATAGCAAATATGATTACAACACTTTTTTTTCATAAATAATGAAATTACGGTTTTGAAGATTTCAGCTGGTTTCATTTTATCTTATGTTTTGTGGCTCAGGTGAATATTTTTGTCTTATGTGAGAGAGGCTATGAGTTCAGATTTCATTCAGGTGAATTCATAAATACTTCATAAATAAATGAGTAAATAGGAATGATATATATTATGATATAGGGGGAAAAAAAAAAATATATATATATATATATATATATATATTTACAGACACACACACACACACACAACTCTGACCCTGCACCACAAGGGTCATAAGGGTCAATGTTTTGAAATTGTGATTTATACATCATCTGAAAGCTAAGTATAGATAAAATAAGAATAAATAAGCTTTCCGTTGTTGTATGGTTTGTTAGGTTAGGACAATATTTGGCTGAGAAACAGCTATTTAAAAATCTGGAATCTAAGGGAGCAAAGAAATCTAAATATTGAGAAAATATCCTTTAAAGTTGTCCAAATGAAGTTCTTAGCAATGTATATTACTAAACAAAAACAAAGTTTTGTTATATATATGGTAAGAATTTAAAAACTATCTTCATGGAACATGATTATTACTTATTATCCTAAGGATTTTTGCCATAAAAGAAAATACATACAATACAACATATTTTTGGCTATTGCTACATATTTCCAAGCTACTTAAGACTGATTTTGTGGTCCAGGGTCACAAATAATACTAATAATCAAAAAAAGAATCAATTCTACAGTTATTTTAAAATTATTATTTATTTTATACTTATTTCAACAACATCTAAAAGATCTGATACGGAAGACATATAAGGATTGCGACTGAAGTGTGTAGAAAGGGTACATGTTAGTTTAGACTATAAGAGCAGACAGGAAGCATCTAACGATGTGAATCCAATCTGGGGGTAAACTATAAGGGCATAGCAGCAGATTGGAATGGAAATCCATAATTGCAATTGACAGCAGACAAATTCAATGGCCAGAACAAAATAACGGAATGATTACTGCTGGTGGAAAGAAGAAAGGACTAAGAAATGAAGTATCAATGCACAAACACAACAAGACACACACACAGTGAATCCATCACTACTGCGCTGAGATACACTTGTGGTTATCACTACTCTGCAGAAATACACAAACCTAATTACAATTTTATTCTACTAAGGGTCATAATTTTAACTGTATGGACTTGGATTCAGATCATGTTCCTTATCATATATATATATATATATATATATATATATATATAGTAATGTAATTAAAGTATGCAAGAATGCCCAATAAATTCAAGACAACGGGGCAAAAAATGCCCCTGCACCATTACACATTGTATTACGGCTGTCGCAATTAAAAGGAAATGTGAAAATGAATGAAAAGTGTCAATTCACTGAATTGCATTTAAAATCGCTTACACTGCTTCAGATTGCTTTTATGCACTGTTTTGTGCAACGTTTAGCCTTATAACCATTCAAATGCATTTCTATTGAACTTAGGAATGTGTTGGTCGATCAGAGACACTTAGATTAGTCAGCGCTGAAAACGCTGTAGCTGTTGATGAGTGTGCATGCTTGAGAATTCCCTCATCATAAAGAGCACAGTGCAGTTATGATGCATATAAAATTTTATTTAGTAACTTGTACTAGACTTGGCTAACATCATGGACCGACATGTTTGAATGTGAAGCCAAAATGTGATGCACCCAAAACAAAATCTCAAACACCAAAAACAATGTCGATATTAATAATTAGTGTTACAGTATAATGAGCAAACATCTACAACAATGATTTTTGTGAAAATATTGCAGCCCTATGAGCTTCTGTTTTTATATTTATAATTTAGATACATTGTTGATTTTAAAAAATCTATTGTCATTGACAACAGTTTAAAATATTCAATATTGGGTACATTTATATATTTGACATTAAAGACAACATATGTTTTTTAAGGTGATTATAAAAAAGAATGCTCCTGGAAATTAATTCCAGTGGGCAAATATTTCCACTTTATGGAAAAGTTAATTGGTCAGTATGTTTTTTGTTTTTATTCAGCATAGATCAATTAAATTGTTCTATGTCACAAAAGATTTATATTTCAAACAAATGGTCTTCTTTACATTTCTATTCATCAAAGAATCCTGAAAAAAGTATCATGATTTGAAAAAAAAAAGTTTAAATACATTAAAAAATTTAGAAATATGTTCATATTAATTAAATGCATTTTTACAAAATCTTACTAACTCCAAACTTTTGAACAGAAGTGTCATGATTTAGTCATGTCAATATTCTTTGTATGTCTTGTAAAATGTTGATTTTTTTAAAGTATGAAAGCAACATGCTGCCTTTATAGTATCACACTTTTTCCTAACCAGTATAATTTCACTTGAAAAAAACGTTTGAACACCAGGTCTGTTTTTCTGTTTTCTGTTCAGTGAATGAATTAGCATTAAATAAAAATGAAAGGTACTTCATCTCATACCTCATTACTGAAAATCTTATTTTTCAAAACTTGATAGTTGGAAACCCAAAAATAAGATTATTCAAAACAAATTACTGAAAACAGTAAAACAAGACAAATTTATTACATTCCACTCATTTCATACACTTGTATAATTCAAAGTGCTTTACAGAAAACAAAATATTAAAAACAGTAAAAATAAAAAAAGCATAAAAGAAACAATAATTTAGATAAAATCTAACCAAATGCAAATGATTAAAAGTTGATTTAAAACATATTAAGAGTAAGTACAGAGTTAAAAACAAGAGTGAAATATGATTTAATAATGCACACTTGCAGCAGACACATGCACACGCATCAGCTCTATATAATCAACAATGTTCATAATGTAGTTTTGCAAAAAAGGAGAACCAAAAAGCTAGCAAGAACATCTTCCAAGTAAGAAGACCTTTGATAACACCAATTAACTGCTGCCTAACTGAACAGACTTCAGCCAAATTTCTTCTTCTAATCTATTCAGATCATGTTCCAAGTCCAGATTTGAAGGACTGAATCTTATCAAATCACTTCATAAGTAGTCAGAGTAATTCTGCAAGGAGCGTGAGACTCACTTCACACTTCACACTGAGAGTGTTCATGATAAATCTTGTTAACCTCTTCCCCTCTCATCTTCTCTGTCAAGTATAGCGGCGGTCGGGTCTCAGGAGCCCTTCTTCAGTTTTATGGATGATGGAGGGGCTTTGTGCATCTGGACAAATTGAAGAACATCTGGGTCTATGCTCTGTTTTTGTGTATTTCGTTACAGACTTATTCTAATCCCTCTACATGGGGACATCTGGACACTTCTGTTCGTAATGAGCGCTGGTGTTATTGGCAGACTCTGTTTGTCACAGTTTCGTATGTTAACAAATTTAAACAAGCCAAATTTAAGCCGAATTGCTTTTGTTGTTGACAATCCATCTGCTGAATTAGTTTCTGGGTGGAGTGAATTAACACGATGTTAACTAGTTTGACGAAAGTAATGCGTTTATGCCGTTACACTGAGCGAATCTGCATATTTTTTACTTTTTATTTATTCAGCGTGGATTCACCGTCAAGGCCAGGTCAACAGATTGCACAAATATGCCTCTATTTGTGACACTTTCCGTTTTGATATTCATGATTTCAGATATCTGATCTCAGCTTTTTCCATGAGGGGAAAGAGAGAATGGTCACTTTGTTTGATATATTCACTTATGACAATCCACATCCCGACATCAGAATCTGATGATATATTTATATATTCTGTGCTGACAGCTCTGTTTTTTGACATCTATATAAACACGATGTGAGATTTTTCACACTCCTCAGAGGGAAAGAAAGGGACCTTGAGACAGCCGATGCTCAGCTACAGTAAAAGCGATTTGACATCAAGCATGTCTTTTCCACAGGCGCTGTGACTGCACATTCACATTCAGTCATCGAGCGGCATTTTAATGTTTGCCATTTCAAAACTAAGCCTCAGATGAACAGATGACATCACAGGCATATGACAGCAGCTGATGGGGGCTGAGATCGAGGTTTAATTTCCTATTAGAGCGGCATTTACACATGAGCCCACTGGGAGACTGGGGTCGTCTAATAACCTGGCCGCACCACACAGTGGGGTTTTACAAAGGGAGATCAGCTCTGAACTGTTTCGACCAAATCCACTGTGGCCCACAGAATTTCAGCGAAGAAAATGGGTCTCAAGCACAAACTCTCTGCAAACGTATAAAGACGTGCGCACAATCTTTGTGGCATTCTCAAACCCAGTTTAAGCACAATAAATGCCTTTTATACAGATCACATTTGGGTTGCATTGATTTGCATTTGCGTATAAAAACTGTGTGGGAACATTTTCACAAGGAAATAATGATTCGGTTTCCACTTACGTTTAGAATAAAATGCAGAAAACAGAAACCACATGTACATAAAAATCTCCTGGTGGTCTTAGAAATATGGAAGGTGTTAAATAATACTTCTCATTTTTATATTACAGTTTACAAATATTAAATGTTACATATTTTCATAAATATTTAATATTTAAAATATATCAACATAAAATAAAACTGAATAAACTAAAACATTAAATTGAATAAATGCGTTCAATGTCTAATAATAATAATAAACAAATTAGCAACTGAATAATGAAATGACCCTATATAGGTGTTGAGTGTATGTATGTATGTGTGTGTATAAAATTACTTCAAATAAAAACAGAAAAAGTAGAACAATAGAGAAATATATAATATATATATTATATACATTATGTATAAAAAAATGAAAATAAAAACCAAAAAAAATTAATTGAATAATACAATACATTTCAAATTATAATAATAATTAATGAATAATATATATAATTATAATTTATATATATATATATATATATATATATATATATATTACAATTATAAATTAATTATTAATTATAATTATATATAAAAACAAAAATAAATTAATAATACTGTACATTTCTAATAATAATTATTATTAGTATTACTCATGAATATTTAATATTCAAAATATATATAAAAAAAATTAATATACTAAAACATTAAATATAATAAATGCAGAATTTGTTATTATTATTTCTAAAAATAATAAGTTAGCAACTGAATTAAATTACCTTATAAAAAGTGTTATAATATATATATATAATGTGTGTGTGTGTGTGTGTGTGTGTGTGTGTGTGTGTGTGTGTGTGTGTGTGTGTGTGTGTGTGTGTGTGTCTGAGTGATTGTAATTCAAATAAAAATAGAAAATATATACTTTATTTATGATAAATAAACAAATAAATAAATAATGTTATTACTAAATACAAAAAGTATGTCAAATGTTGGGTAGGTTCTGCATACAAATTCTGATCTAAATTTAGTCTAGGTGTATATAAAAGATATTATATATATATATATATATATATATATATATTTGATCTGACAATGAAATTTCTTGAAGGCTTTACTTGAAGATTGTGTTGCATCTCTGCAGGTAATAATTAGCATAATCCAAATGTAAAATAATCCGGATTTATCAACATTACAATGAGGATAAGAATAAATGTATGCGTGTACACAGCAGTTTTCCTGTACCCAGGTTTGCAATTATATATGAATGACATCTCACTGAGGTAACTGTCTAAGCTAAGAAAGCTACTTGTGTGGATTATCTGTACCTCTACATTTAGTTTTTAGGATTGTACATCTCGGTCCACCTCCTGCTGTTAAATGTCAGCACACATTGTACTCGCACACTGGCATGTCAAGTCTCACGTGTGCGAGGAGCACAGCACTTGTCAGAGGTAATCTTCTACCGATTCAGAGACAAGAAACATTTTCCACAAAGTCCATCTCTCTCATGTGCTGTGTGTTCCTCAGTTAATGCTGCATTCTGCCAGTGGGGATGAGGGATTCCCAGTCAAGTGCTGACGCTAAGCACTAAAATCCTGAGGATTTGGCCCATGATTTATGCCTTTCTTGCCAATCCTGGTCGTGCCGTTACAGACTTTCGAGCTCCTCCAGGTGATGGAACCCAGCAGTGAGTAATTAAAACTCAGGCGGCCGCTACTGCCACAAATCCTGCTCAGATGAGATCCACTGGACTCTGAGTCACATCTGGTAATGAGTGAGACTAATGGAGCTCTTTCATCTACACCTTTTCAAAAAGGCTTGGAGCAGAAATAGAAAGAGGTGGCATGTGAAAAGAAATCTATGTCAGCACAAGAATGGTACTCTTATTATAACGTTGCTATTTTGTCTCTTACTCAAAAACATTAGAACAATTTAATATATAATTCTTATTTCTAGAGTACATACTGCATCTATTTCACATACATATATACTGGTGTAGGTGAGAGTAGGGAAGAAGAAGAAAGCATCTTTAATACAAGTGTTTCTGTCTACGCAGGTTCAGAAGTCTCTCAGATTTCATAAAAAAATATCTTAATTTGTGTTCAGAATATAAACGAAAGTCTTACGGGTTTGGAACAACATGAGGTTGACTAATTAATGACAGAATTTTCATTTTTGGGTGAGCCATCCTTTTAATTATATTTAATTTAATTTTAATTATACATAATTATACTCTATATAATTAACTATGTACTACTGTTCAAAAGTTTGGGTAAAAAAAAAACATTTTCTTTAAAGAAATGAATACTATTATTTAGCAAGGATGCACTGAATTAATCAAAAGTGACAGTGAAGATCTGTACATTGTTACAAAAAATATATTCCAAATAAATGTTGTTCTCCTGAGCGTCCTATTTATCAAAGAAAACTAAAAACATATATACTGTTTTCATAAAAATCATGTTCATTTTAATGTTTAAAATGATTTCTGGAGGATCATGTGACACTGAAGACTGGTGATTGGCTTTTGAAAATTCAACTTTGTCATCACAGTGCCATCATTTTAAGTTACGACATCTTCCAAAAACAGAACAAACATCTATAATTGTCCTAATAGCCTGCACATTAATCACAATTTCAAAAACCAGCTAGGAAAAGGTTGAATATATAAAAAATGTCAAATATTTTCTAACAGTGTTTCCTGAATTTGGTGACAAATAACAGTTCTGTCACGACAACTCTCAGAGGGATTGGCATGGTAATGTACATGACAATGTTAAAGTATTTGGTCTTGGCGGAATAGATCTGCTACGCTGCTGCTGCGGCAGAGCAAGTACCGAGACTTCCTACTGCCAATACATCCACAACATGCTGCACATATAACATATATAATTAACCCCCATATAGCATATATGAATCACCTCGTAGCAGTTCTATACAGGTGGAGCTGGGGAAGGTAGAGGGTTTCTGAAGCGTGCCGCAACTGCTACATCTAGCACTAGTCATATATTTGAATGTTAAGCAGTGAGCTCATTGGCTACTGATACAGGAGAGAACCAACTGGCTGTGTCATGTGATTATGATGTCATGTTGTCAGATTGAGTTAGACCCATCGGACTGCATTCTAGAGTTTAATGCCAGAACTCTGTATTTGGCACTGACACAGCTTACCCTACTCGTGATTATCAATGAAAATCTGTTCAATATATAGTATAAATTAGTGGTAATTGCAGAGCTCACTCATTCCCAGCTTTAAATTGGATCAGGATGCCTTCCAAGATAAAGGAAATGTGAGATAAAGCAATTTAAGATAAAGGACATTTTAAACAAGATCAAATGAAGGAAGATATGTTCTCCAAAGATTTAAAGATGCGCCTCATTACAACGCAATTCTTTTACACACAGAAATAAATAGTGCTTGTAGATGAACCGTTTTAATAAAAGCTACAAGGAGCTGCCTCAAGGGAACCAACATACTGAGATCATATGATCAGTCCAATACTGCTCACTCTAATCTCTGTACATTAACTGATGAAATCAATGAATCACAGCTGACTGCAAACAGAGCGTTTCTATGATGAAAATACACCTTTAGGTAACATCAGTATGAACCTGAGACTGAGTGCACCTATAACGTAACATATAGAGAGCTCAGCAACTTGCTGGAAGACTTGAGCACTGCAGAAAACAAAACAATCTCCACCTGGCTAAGGAGAAAAAAGAAATACACAGCCCAAGTGAGATTCTCATTTTTGAATGGCATCGATTACCTGCACAAAAACAAAGCTACAGAGGCTGCTGCATATAATGGTATCCATATTGGAAAATACTAGCATCTGTGGGAGGACCAACTCTATTTCCAGACTAATGCTGGAGATGATTACTGTGGGGATGCTGTTGAGGTTCAACACAGACTTACTGGGTCGGACTGAATAAAATGATTGCAAACCAACAGATTGAATTTTCTAGCCCTTCATAGACTCACTATGGTGTCAACTTTTTTCCAATTTTGATTCCCCACTGAAAGAATTGTGAAGTCCGTAGATGAGGTTCGGTGTGGTTTTGGCAAAGCACCTCTTCATTTTAATTGGATTCTGTAATGACATATATTGGGCGTAAAATGACTTCGGAATATTTTCCTCCGACTACAGGAAGTTCAGCGCAGAGAGGGCTGGTTCGACAGAGATGTTTCACACGAAGCGTGGGTAAGCCATGCACGCTTGATAGTGTTCAGCCCCCACACACTCAAAACACATCATTACGCTGGCCTATCTGGCGACCCCTTGCATCAGGGGATGGGCGATGAGGCGGGAGAGTGATTCTGGAACTGATCCACCATTTATCACATGGGAAACGGAACAGATGTAGGCTAAAACAGAATGAAACCCAATCCTGGATCAGTGTTTCTGCTTATAAAGAGAGTAGTAACACAAAACTGACTAAAAAAATCCATGTTGTGTCCCATAAAAACGATTGAAGCTAATGCATCACGTTCAAAGCTCATCGGGCTAAAGCGGCTTTGTATGATATGGGATTACTGTAGCATTTTAGACGCATTGCAGGTAGTAAATTAATCCCAGGCTCTAGTGGATTTTCAGTTTTTTAGGAGACCCACACAGTTGCATACACAATTATGTAATAACCTGCAGCAGCTAGAGCTGGAACCGAGGCAGAAACCTCTTGATTTATTGATTCAGCTAAGAATGAATAGGACATTGACACAGCAAGAGGTCTCTGACAACTGGGCTGAGAGCTGGGTTTACCGCATACAAGAGACAAAAAATCTAAATCATGAAAAATTTTAGACAAGCGTGATTCTTGTCTAGTCCACCCTGTGTATTAAGACTTGTATGCTGTAATATAATGTAAATGATGTCTCTTACTAAAATATGTAGTAGAAAACCTATGAAAGATTTACGATTGGTGTGAAGTGAAGTGGTGTACTATTGGTGCTGCTATTTTTACCACAACACAACTCGGAATACACAATTTGGAAAATAAAATAATGATACACTGTCACATTGTACAGCTTTTGATTAAAATTTTCATTCGAAGGGCAACAAGACCAGCGATTTTAGTCTTCACTGCTGTTCATGGCAATAAGAAGAGGAGAAAAGAATGGGGAGATGTCTGTGGATGAATAAAACTTGCCAAAGACCGCGTCTTTGTTCTCTCTACTTTAAACCTGATGCCCTTGATGCTTTTAGTAGACCACAGCTGCTGAAAGAGCTTACAAACGGCAGAGACAAGAAATGCTAGATACCATCGTTGTAGGATGTAAACATGCTGACGCTTGTCAGGACTTTCTTAATGTGGTCTTCACTTCATATCCAAGGCGCTTCGACTCCTTGTGGGGAAAAAATCAATGATACAGCATTTGGTTTAAGCATACGCTTATATCCACTGCCACCTGTAAGCTCTTTTAGTAGCAGTGGTTATCGTATTAGTATTTTATTTTCCGAGTTGTGTTGCGGTAAAAATAGCAACAGGTAGCACCAGTCTAGAAAATCCTTTTTGATTTAAGAATTTTTAGATATTTTGGCTGAAAACAAAGAAATGCATAGCTCAAAATATGTATAACCCAATGTTGTTTTTTATAAATAATGTCTACTACATATTTCAGTAAGAGACATAATTTATGAAATTATACATATTATTTAATCATAAGAGTAATAATAATATCATTTTAAATGTGGACTGTAAAACCACACACCTGTCCAAAAATTAAATTCAAATACACATATCCACACAAAGGTCAAAAGGTTATATTTAAATATTCACATTCATATAGAACCACTGTAAACCAAACAAAAACCCATTATTCACTGGTTTGCTGGAGTGCAAATGGAAATGTTGAGTGTTTGAATACAAAATGACATGCACACCACAACAATGAAAGGTCATGATCATTACTTCAAAAAGCACAGCAAACCTGCTGACAATCAAAGCATGACAGCTATTTGCTTCCTCAGCATGCATTCACAAGCAGATAAAACAGATAGTCCAAGGTCATTTTTGATTGTGCTATTAGTGTAAACATTTGATTCTTGTATTAGTCCAACACTCCAGCATAGTAGAACAGAAACAGATCTACGCGCATTCATTTTCCATAGCCTTTGAACTTCAGAACGAAGAAGAAGAAAGTGAAAATGTAAGAAAAGAGTGGGAGGGAGAGAGGCAAGAGATGCTCAACTGGAACAAGAAAAGAGGTCTTAATCATTTTCTGTCACCGTGTGAGGTCTTAAAGTACCTAGACAGAGAGAAGAACAGCATATTAGGGCTCTACAAAAGAAGTGCACGAATGGACCAGGACACAAATGTGCTTATTGACTCTCTCCACAATGGTACAAAAGATATAATAGGCATATGGATCAAAAGAGAATTATGATCCTTGACCTTCCTCAAACCTCCTGTTTCGGAGGTTTTTAAAGGAACAGTTCACCTAAAAATAAAAAACCTGTTACTATTTACACACCTCACATTTCTAATGCTGTTCATTTATGATTCATAGACCCTTGAATGAATTCAGTTCAGTTTCTAATTTGATGCAATTGAAAGGATTAGTTAACTTCCAGAAAAAGATCAGATAATTTACTCACCCGCATGTCATTCAAGATGCAGACCTGCCAACCCTGAACATTTTTTTTGAGTACCACCCGGAAGGGGAGGGGTTGGGGGGAAGGTGGTTATGCGGTTGGGGGGTAGTGTTGGTTGCAACAGTGCAGTTAGCCCTCAGTTCAATACATATGTTTTTTTTTGGCCCTGATTTTCTGTTTGGTTCTGATGCTATTAAAACAAACTCCAGTACACTGTAGAAAAACACATATGTCTACATCAAATTTCTTTTGAAAGAAGTAGTACTTTTATGAATTGTTCATTATTTAGAGCTATAAATACATTCATTCATACTGCAATGGGCAAAAGCACCCAGCTGTCGCTGTAACTGAATTAAATATAGAATTGATTTGCCTTTGAAAAATCACTTTTTAAAATCACCTCGGGTATTTTCAGAATAATATAGTATTTATGCGATAAGAAGCCACATTTGATCACAAACGTAAGTTATTATAACATTCGACTGATGTTGTTTAGCATGTTATAATGTTCCCTTTTTTTGGACAACAGGTTTAGAAACGCTTCTCATTACAAGTCATTACAAGGAAAGATGTTTGTTGTGTGTTGCACGTTTTAAGCCAGGAGGCGTTTCCTCATATCAGCACATAGACTCACAGACACACAAACAGAGCCAGTTTGGAGAGGAATAAAATGCAAGAAAATTATTTAAAACGTAAAACCGAAAGAACCACTCCGACTGGTCAAACTTTTTCTGTTGCTTGATTTGAGATTTGAGAGCTGTAACCAGGTTTTTGCATAGTTTAGAGTGACAAATCGTACCAGCGTACTTTGAGGTCAAAATGTGTATCCGCTACGCAAAATGCATACAGCTTGGCAGGTCTGAAGATGTTCATGTCTTTCTTTCTTCAGTCGAAAGAAATTAAGGTTTTTGAGGAAAACATTCCAGGATTTTTCTCCATATAGAGGACTTCAATGGGGATCAATGAGTTGAAGGTCCAAATTGCAGTTTCAAAGCGCTCTAGTGAAACGATCTGTCTTTTTCTTTAAAAAAACTAAAAAGTTTATATATTTTAACCACTAATGCTTGTCTTGCACTAGCTCTGCAATGTGCATGTATGACATAACGATTAAAAAGTATATAATTTTTTCAATTTTTTATTGTTTCACTGGATAAGTCCCTTATTTCTCAGCTGGAATCATGTAGAGCCCTTTGAAGCTGCATTGAAAGTGCAATTTGGACTTTCAACCTGCTGATCCCCATTGAAGTCCACTATATGAAGAAAAATCCTTGAATGTTTTCCTCAAAAACCTTTAAAATTTAATCATGAACATCTTGGATGAATAAATTATCAGGAATTTTTTATTCTGGAAATGACCTAAACGTTCAATGCTGTAAAATATCCAGACTAATCCAAATCTTGTTTAACTATTTAATAAAATAATTTCCTCATGGGAGTCTTTTGGTCACCGTGAACTGTTTTTAAATGGAAAACTGTGAGCATGACAGAATTGTCATTGAGGGTGAACTATTCCTTTAATAACCTTAGCTGTTTGAAACTCTTAACGTTCCTGGTATCATCTCTGAGATGTTTTATGCCATTCATTCCTTGCAGAATAAACCTCTATGTATCACATTTGTGTTTACTGCCTCTATTACAGCTTGGTTTATCAGACTACTTGTGTGTGCGTGATGTTTTCAGTTCTGTATTAACACTGCTATCACAGTAATGACCATATTCATTTCAAACTATTTCAATTACTGACCCGTCAAGCCATTTTCTCTCTCTCTCTCTCTCTCTCTCTTTCTCTGTCTCTCTGAGCAGTGTATGTTCTGCGATCCTCGAAAAATCATTAATGAAGTGTCACTTTTTCTTAGATTCTCTGATAATTAGGGTTGCTCAGTGACGGCAGTGATTATAACAATCTTTCAGCAGACTAGGTCAAGGTGTTTCAGCTTGGATGGTCATCTTAACACGATTACGTATATGTGTGTGTGTGTGTGTGTGTGTGTGTGTGTGTGTGTGTGTGTGTGTGTGTGTGTGTGTGTGTGTGTAGGCTGCAAAATTGCTAACAAATCCCGAGTTCAATACAAGTAAAGCTGTGGATTACAGTAATGGCTGCTGAAAATTCAGCACTGTCATCACAGGAATAAATTAATTTCAAAATACATTAAAAGAAAAAACAGTTATTTTAAACTGTAATAATGTTTCACAATATTCCTGTATTTTTAATAAAATAAATGCAGCCATGGTGAGCACAACAGATTTCTTTTCTTTCAAGACCATTAAACAGTAGTGTACAACAAAAGCTGACAGCTATCAAAAAACTTGATAATGCATGAAAAATGCATAAAACCTTCAGAGTTTTACCGTTATCTGTAAGCATTTATCAGAATGTGTGCATAAACCAGTCGTGTGGTGAGGGTTGGGTTGAGGAGCTCATTGTTTTGTGATGCAGTATATCATTCTACACCTTATTAAGTTAAGATGCATCAGCGTCCCACAGAGACCGGGAACGGCTCCAACTATGTCTAATCAATGTCACACCATCCCCAAGACTTAAAGCATGCAGTCAATATGCTTTCATAATGACCAGCCGAGCCGCTACTGCATCCATAACTGTGGTGTTAATATCGCCCACTGTGCCACTTATATAGATTCACCCTGAATCCAATTAATACAGACCTTCTAAATAGGGTGAAAGGTGCAAAATCTGTAAAACATGCCATCAATAGATTTGTGCATTAACAGGAGATGACAATGCTTGGAAAACTGCTTGGAAAACATTACAAGAGCTAGTAAATTAAAAATCTCCCAAACGATCAATATTGTGTGTAAGTGAAGGATTATTCACATTAGCTAGAACATTGCACAAGTTCTCCATTAAAGATACAACATTCATCATTAAAATCACTTTTATGAGTTTATACTAGAGAGGCAGTGATATTAAAATTCTTGCCAGTACTGATAAACCAATAATTATTTTCATGTTTGTCGGTATGGTCACTAACTATTAAAATGGCAGATATTAACATTGTTTACTATTTTTTTCAAAATAAAGTTAAATACTAAAAACTGTAATCACAATGAAACTATAAATACAGTAAAATACAATACAATAAGAAACTGTAAGTGAAATAAGCTAGCAACTGGCAGTGAATTGAGACACAGCCAGTCTACACATCTCAAATTATTTTCAGCACATTAAACACTGCTTGTCTTACTAGTGCCAACCCACTGCACCAAATCAGGTGCGTGATTGTAATGCTCCCAGCTGACAGAGAGTACAGTGAACCTCTCAAAGCAAGTCAGGCACAGACTCAAAAAAACAACTGTGCTTCTCCGGCAGCATTCAGATCAGAGGAAAGCTCAAAAATATGCCAATTTAATGTGAGCTGTGATCTAGTTTAACAGCTTGGAGAAAGAAAAGTCAAAAGAAAGGAAGTTTCACATATCACGGAGCAATCAGATCTAAGGTGATTCTACCCACAGAAAAGTTCTCTCAGTTTTTTTAGACAGCAATGAGATTAAACAGAGAAAAAAATGCTTTGGTTGTGGGAGCATGGCATCCTTTAAAGCTCTGCTATAATGTGCAACTCCAGTACACTACTGAAGAAAAAAACGAGGCTATGTTAAATTGATCAAAAGTAACAGTAAATACTACCGTTCAAAAGTCTGGTATCAATAAGATTTAGTTTTATTTAGAAAGGGTGCATTAAATTGACCAAAAGTGACAGTAAAAACATTTATAATGTTACAAATTATTTCCATTTTAAATAAATGTTGTACTTTTGAACTTTCTATTCGTCAAAAATGTAACATGGTTTCCACAAAAATATTAAGCAGCAAAACATTTTCAACTAGGGCTGGATGATGTGGCCAATTAAATTTTTTATATCAGTTGGTATCAATAATTATTACGTTAAAGTTGTAGAGTGTTCATTGTGGTTTTTAACTACTCTTTATGATCAGAACATGACAAACACTTTATGTTTTTGAATTTTTCCTTAACAAAATAAATCTCAATAGAAAAAAATAAATTCTTAGTTTCTGAAACGTAAAAACACTTTAAAGCTGGCACTTCAAAGTTTCTATAAATATATTTCTCATGTCTGTGTGACAAGTATCGCTGTTTTTCTTCATTTCAGGAAGAGGTTCACAGAGACCAACGTACAACGTTGTACAACGTTTCATTGTTATTTTGAAAGTACACAAATAAAAATTGACTAAACATAAAAAATAAACATAGAAAATGTATTAGGTGACTCAATTTAACTTCTCTGTTGTATGTAAGTTTTGCTGGTCAGTGTGAGCATCGGCATGCCGTGGTGTTTTTTCCAAACACTTTTTTGCATATGTGAAGGATGCTGTTAGTAGATATTCAGAGCGCAAAGCCTTTTTTATGTAATAAATAATAGTTTTGCAACCAAATGTTACATCAAATGTATAATGATTCACTCATGGAAATGAAAGGTTTGTGTTATCATTTTATCAAGGATAAATTCAACCTAGCTGAACATAAGAAAAAAAAAAAACTTACTGAGCTCAAACTTTTAAATAGTAGTGTATACCCTCATAATATTCCTAAATCTGTTTCCATGCGATATATAAAGTTTGTGTTGCACATAAAACTTCTAAATTGAATAAAAGTCAAGAAAAAATGGCTGATAAGAAGGTGCACATTGTGTTAATGCAGCATATCCAAAGCTGGTTGTAGGTTGCAGCAGTAGGATCAGAGGTGTGCTTGGAGATTAATCTCAGAGGGTTCAGCCAACACTCAGGTATGGGAGAATAATTGCACGGCGAAGTGCCTAAAGCATAATTATGAGCTTCCACTGTATTCCTGAAGGGGTGCTCGATCAAACCCCTGAACAAAACAGCCCGGAGGAGTAAATCAATAGACAGGCAACGTCTTCATGACATGATCATGCAGATTTTAAGCCATTAGGCTACTATGGAGTGAATTTTGTGCCAATATTCATCAAACAAATCCATCGTTTTGCAAACAAACACAACCTGCTTTGCAAATACAAAACTCTATTTGAGAGAAAATGCAGAGGCGTGTACAAACATATTTACTGTGTGATACAACTGTGATACTCAGTTGCCTTTTTATGAGGAAACTTGGCTTGATTTTCTCACAAATGCGTGCATGCAGATTTTCTGACTAATGCAATGGAGCAACTTCCTCTTCCATGATTGATTAGTTCAAAAATCAGTAGTGACATGGCTAAACATTTAAATATTATAGTCTTTCCCTATAAAAACTGATCCATTCTCTGAACCTCTTATCTCTCTGTTGGATCGCGGGATATAGAACATACACATATGTTGATACAATTGTTCAACATTCAAAACAACGCAGTCACAATATACTGTAATACTAAAACACATATGTATTATGGAGAGCGACCATATTGTGTACCAAAAATGAAAGCTTAGACTTTTTTTTTTAGTATCGGATATGGTAATATCACCCAAGAGGTAATTAATTAATAATAAAAAATGGAAAACAAATAGTATAGGGTCACTTTGTGAAAACATCTACATCGTTAATTATAGATATAGTAAGACAGAAACTTACCTGTTTCCCACTCATTTTGGTACTCCCTGGAAAGGTAAACGTGTGTTTCGTAAATTGACCGACAGCGTCATCTGCTATTTTTGGGAAAGGAGGTTGCTTAATTTCATTTGTGAGAAAATCTGCCTGTACGCATTTGTGAGAAAATCAAGCCGTTTCCTCATAAAAAGGCAACTGAGTCTCACAGTTGTAACACACAATACGTATATTTATACATACCTCTGCATTTTCTCTTGCGTTAGTTTGAAAGTCGAGTTTTTTCTTTGCAAAGCAGATTGTGTTTGCAAAACGCTGGATTTGTTTGATAAATATTGGCCCAAAATTCACTCCATATTAGACCTCTTAACACAGATGGGGGAGAGTGGTAACTTTCCCTGTGGGGAAGGGTAGGTATATTTTTTGCACACATACAAACACCCACAGGGTCAAGAATAGCTGCTCCCTGACTAGGTAAGGCCTGCTGGGTAATTACAAGGAAAAGGTCAAACAATGAGCTAATGGGCGTCACAGGGTGCTAATGGAGCGGTGGCCAGATGAGAATACACACATACAGTACATATGAACAAAAACACCTACACATATGAGCATGCACATTCTGCAAAATGAATTCCGCATGATTCTGAATAATTCTTATTAATAAATGTAAGAAATGCACAACCACAAACACCAGATCCCCTCAGGCTGTGAGCAAACCACACAGTGGGCTGTCAATAAACCTGCCTAGAAACACACACACAGAGCTCCTGAGTGTCAATAACTCTGCATAGTTTATGGAGATCTGCATGTGCTGCTTTGCTGCATGTCAATTTTTAGGATCTGGCCGACCCTGCTGTACACAGAGCTGAAACAGACGTCATGCCTGATTAGAAATCATAAAAACTGACTCAGCATTCGTAATCTGTGCAAACACCCATTTCTATATCAAGTAGTTTCTGAATTACAGGACTATTGTCAGGTGAATTGACCTGGGGCTTCGAAATTAATTGTTTCAAAATATGCAAATACATTTACGCTATCACACACATTGGCCTGATTTCTGGTATGAAGAGTAATCAGCGCATTATGTGGATAACAAAGAGATTAATTAAGAAAGAACCCCTCAGACTTCCCATAATGTGTGTGTGAGTGTGTGTGTTTTTCCCTAGCGCTCCATCACTAGCGTAAAAACTGTTAGTATGCTAATCATTCTTAGTCAAATTTGTCCTTCTGAACTGTTTGTCATTTTAATGACAAAAGAAAATTGAACAAAGACAAAACACCCCTTGGGATCCTGAAACACAGAGTTTACACAGTTCCCTGACAGGACGGAATGGGAAAAAAACTTCAAGATGACACACATGGACATCTCCTGCTGAAGGAACTCTGAACGTTTCAATGTCAATGAATCTAATTATCAAATAAACTTCAAAATTTCCAATTAGATAGACAGTTTAATAAACAATGAATAAAAAATGAAATGAAAGTTTGCGTGACCAGTTTTTCAGAATAGAAACAATAAAGTCAGCACAATGATTAAAAAACAAACATATATCTGTCTAATAACCTAAAGAAAAATGTGGAATATTTTGCATTTTTGTTAACCACTTGTTGTTTTTCTCCATTGTTTCACTTTGTTTTATTTGCTTTATGTCACACTGACACTATTATTTTCTGAACAGCTTCTTTACAGGTGAATTTGTTTCATAATTGATACATTTCATAACATTAGGTTATTTTCATTTTTGTCAATGTTTAGCTGCTTTGAAACAATCTGTATTGTATAAAGGTCTATATAATTAAATGTGACTTGATTCGATATTGGCCAACAGTAGTGCAAGTGTTATTGTGCACATAGGATTTCTAAATGAATTAATTTTCCATCAATTCCCTCTTTTTCTAATTTCCTGTCCTAGCTGTACTATTGCTAAGTCAGAATGACAAAAGGCAAACAAAACAAAACCAAACCATGTAAAAATTTGTTAACAAAATGTATTGTTTCATACATACATACTGTATTATGCACAATATTTATAAGAACATTCATTTTGTTTAGAATTATAACTAGGGGTGAACAATTTATTTATTTATTTATTTATTTTTAGGAAAATCATAATTCACAAATTTATTATGATTCTTTGTCATGTTGGTTTTACTATTTTGCAAGTTTTCTGAGCAGTACAGCAAAACTAGTTTCCATAAACAAAGTCTTATAAGGTAACAAAATCTAAAATAAAAAAGAATGGCAGGCGTAAGCCAAAGTGGGCAAAGATAAAAAAATAGATAAAAAACAGAGCTTTATTTTTTAGGTACAGAAGGTGTATTTAGCAGCAGCATTCAAAAAACTGAATGAACAAATATAAAAATAAAACACATCAAAGGTAAAGTTTACATACAACTTGCAGAATCTGCTAAATGTTAATTATTTTACCAAAATAAGAGGGATCATACATAACGCATGTTATTGTTTATTTAGTACTGACCTGAATAAGATATTTCACATAGAAGATGTTTACCTAATAGTCTACAAGAGAAAATATTAGCTGAATTTAAAAAAAAAATACCCTGTTCAAAAGTTCAGAATTAACACTGTGTTGTTAACCTGAATGATCCACAGCCGTTTTTTGTTTTTTTTTAGTGATAGTTGTTCACAAGTCTCTTGTTTATCCTGAACAGTTAAACTTCCTGTTCTTCAGAAAATATCCTTCAGGTCCCAAAAATTCTTTGGTTTTTCAGCATTTTTGCATATTTAAACCCTTTTTTAACAATAACTCTGCTGTCGCTTTAAGACCTGCATATATCCGTTTTTCTCTCAATTGTTTACTTTCATTTTAGACATAACCAACTGTGTTTATATGTAAACCTCTGTCAACCTTTTGTGACTGCAAATAATTGCAGTTTCCCATGAGTGTAACTCTACCATTTTAGTTAATATTTGATGTGAATGTATGCCACGATTTACAGTATATAGAGACGAAGGCGCCAGAACTGATACGATACTACGATATTTCTTCAGAGCATCTCAAAAATAGTGATATCACACATTCCTAATTATAACCATTTTTACTTGGTTTGGTTTTATGTAATTTACCTTTTGTCACACTGACAATAGTAGGAAGAGGACAGAAGAGCACCACAGCTCAATATATGCCAGAATAATGTCCAGATGAATTATGTTTTTGAAGCTACACATAAAACACTGAAAGAAAAAGACAGCAGCCAAAGTACGGTACTTTGTAAAAGGTTGTATAAGGTATATAAAAAAAAAAAAAACAGAACATCTCTGATAAACAAGTGTGAAATGCATTAGTGGCGAGAGAGAGAAAAGAGTAAGAGGAATCTACTCACTGAGATCATGGTCACCTTAAACCTGAAAATACTTCAGCCTGGGAAAGAATTCAAACTCAAACTACAAAACGCATACACAGAGAGACCACTACAGCAAAACCACAACAGCACCACAGCGTGGGAGACTGGGGAGAGAGCCAGAAGAAAAGAGAAGCAAACGGAAGAGCCAGAGTGCAAGAGAGACAATTGAGAGAGAGCAACAAGAACAAACACTCTCTCATTAAGGGTGAAAGTCTGAAAATATCACAAGTAACTGTTCTGTTTCTGTTCTGTTCTGAAGTCAACAAAAGCGTAGTGTCCCCTGAGATTTCAGAGACAAGCGCCTTCTCAATACAACTTTCAAAAAAGTATTTTTCTTTGATAATTAAGATGCACAATTACTGTAGGTGTAAAAAAAAGTGTCACATCTGCCACAGATAATATGCTTTAGTATGACAATTCTGTCATCACCCACCCAATATTTTATTTGAAACTCATATGACTTGTTGTGAAAAACAAACATTGGAGGTTTTGACAGGCTCTATGATGGTAAATTTGACACTTTGTAAAGACTTCTTAAGAACAATTAAATGTAACATTTAAGGAATAAATAAAGTGATCTTCTTTCTTGGTATTTTTGTCTTGTTTCCCAGTGTATATGTCTAAAGATTCTTACATCAAATGTATTTACTTGAGAAGCAAAATAAGATCACATAAGGTAGTCTGATCAAAGGTGAGTTTATCATCAAAACAGGAACAAATACCATAAAAATAAACTTAAATCAAAAGGGGAAACAAGTTTTATACCTAACTGACAGATATTTGTTCTTGTTTTAAGCATAAACTCACTTAATTTTGTTTCATTTCTCAGAAAACGTTCATTTTTAGCAATGTTTTAATGGCACAAATGTAATACTTTAAGCCTTTCTCCTCTGATTTAAAACCTTTCTTACTGGTTTATTTGTGGGAGGGTAAATTGAGGCTTTTTAAGACCTTTTTAAGACCCACAAAAACCCTGTCAAGTATAGTTGCAGTTTTGCTTTATTAAAAATAAATTAAAGTGCACTCTAAATGAAATCATTCCAATAGACCAAGGGTTTTCAGCTAAATTCTATTGTGTTCAACTTATTTAAAATATTGTGTTAAATGTATTTAATAAGTAATTTAACTTAACAGATAATCTCTGACAGTCATAAAAATACATGTCACTAAATGTTTTGTTTTCTTTTAAATTTTCCTCAGGCCCATAGAACGTCTTACAGCTCTATAAAGAACAAAAGTGAGTTTATGATCAAAACAAGAACAAACAACAGAAAAATAAACTTAATTCAATGGGAAAACACGCTTTGTACCCAACTGAGAGATATTTGTTTTTGTTTTAAACATAAAAATGTTCAGTTTCTCAGAAAACATTCATTTTTAGCAATGCATGCAAGATTTCATTTCATAAATATAATAATTTAAGCATTTCTGCTCCAACTGAAGATGTTTCATTTGTGGAAGGTTGAATTAAGACCCACAAAACCCTATCAAATACGGGTGCAGAAAATTCTGATGTATTTTTAAACAACTTCAATAATAAATATGGTTCCAAAGCAGTGTTAAAATATTGTGTTAAACCTATTCAATAAATCATTTAACTTAACAGATAAACTTTGACAGTTGCTTTATTTATTTATGTAATTTTTTTTTTTTTTTTTTTTTTTTTTTTTTTAATTTTCCTCAGACCTATAGAACATCTTCTATAAAGATCAAAAGTGAGTTTATGATCAAAACAGGAACAAATATAAGAAAAATAAACTTTAATACAAAGGGAAAACACACTTTATACCCAACTGACAGATATTTGTTCTTGTTTTAAGCATAAACTCACGTAATTTTGTTGAATTTCTCAGAAAACATACATTTTTAGCAATGCATGCAAGATTTAATTTCATAAATATAATAATTTCTGCTCCGATTTAAAGGTTTAATTTTGGAAGATTAATTTTTATAAGACTTTTTTAAGACCCACAAAAACCCTGTAAAAAATACAGGTGCAGTTTTGCTTTGTTAAGAATAAATAAATAAATAAATAAATAAACTCTAAATGAAATCATTCCAATAAACCAAGGGTTTTCAGCTAAATTCTGATGGTTTTTTTTTTAATTATTCAATAAGAAATATGGTTCCAAAGCGGTGTTAAAATATTGTGTTAAACATATTTAATAAATAATTTAACTTAACAGATAAACTTTGCAAGTCCTAAAAATACACGTCGCTAAATGTTTTGTTGTCTTTCAAATTTTCCTCAGTGTTTTGCCAGAACGTCAAGGTCAAAAGTGAGTTTACAGTATGATCAAGAACAGACATCCGAAAAATAAACTTAATTTAAAGGGGAAACACGTTTTATACCCAGCTGACAGATATATTTTTTCTTGTTTTAAGCATAAACTCACTTAATTTTGTTTAATTTCTCAGAAAAACTTCTGAGAAAAATATTCATTTTTGCTGTCAAATACAGCTGCTGTTTTTCGCTCTTGAAACTAAATAAGTTTATTTTTTATCTCTATAAAGAACAAAAGTGAGTTTATGATCAAAACAAGAACAAACAACAGAAAAATAAACTTAATATAAAGGGGAAACACGCTTTATACCCAACTGACAGATATTTGTTCTTGTTTTAAGCATAAACTCATTTAGTTCCAAAGCAGTGTTAAAATATTATGTTAAACGTATTTAATAAATCATTTAACTTAACAGATAAACTCTGACAGTCCTAAAATATGTCGCTAAATGCTTTGTTTTCTTTCAAATTTTCCTCAGACCCATAGAACGTCTTACAGTTCTATAAAGATCAAAAGTGAGTTTATGATCAAAACAAGAACAAACAACAGAAAAATAAACTTAATACAAAGGGAAAACACACTTTATACCCAGCTGACAGATATTTGTTCTTTTAAGCATAAACTCACTTTTTTTTTTTTTCAATTTCTCAGAAAACATTCATTTTTAGCAATGCATGCAAAATTTCATTTCATAAATATAATAATTAAGCCTTTCTGCTCTGATTTAAACCCTTTCTTAAAGGTTTAATTTGTGTAGGGGTGAATTAAAACTTTATAAGACCTTTTTAAGACCCACAAAATTCCTGTCAAATACAGTTGCAGTTTTGCTTTATTAAAAATAATAATAATAATAATAATAACAATAATAATAAATTAAATACTTAATAAGTGCACTCTAAATTAAATCATTCCAGTAGACCAAGGGTTTTCAGCTAAATTCTTATGTATTTTTTTTTTTTTTAATTCAAAAATAAATATGGTTTGAACGTGTTTAATAAATCGTTTAACTTTGACAGTCCTAAAAATACATGTCACTAAATGTTTTGTCTTTCAAATTTACCTTAAATTTTTCCCAGAACATCTTACAGTTCTATAAAGGCCAAAGTGAGTTTACAGTATGATCAAAACAAGAAAAAAAAGAAAAAAAAATAATTCAAAGGGAAAACACGTTTTATACCCAGCTGACAGATATTCTTGTTTTAAGCATAAACTCACTTAATTTTGCTCAATTTCTCAAAAAAAAACTTCTGAAAAATATTCATTTTTGCTGTCAAATACAGTTTTGTGCTGTTGAAACTAAATAAATAAATAAAATATTAATTAAATCATTCTAACAGACCTAGTTACATTCTAATGTATTTTAAAAACACTTCAATAATAAACATGGTTCCACAGCAGTGTTAAAATATTGTGTTAAACTTTTTTAATAAGTAATTTAACTTAACAGATAATCTCTGACAGTCATAAAAATACATGTCACTAAATGTTTTGTTTTCTTTCAAATTTTCTTCAGACCCATAGAACGTCTTACACTTCTATAAAGATCAAAAGTGACTTTATGATCATAACAAGAACAAACAACAGAAAAATAAACTTAATACAAAGGGAAAACACGCTTTATACCCAACTGACACATATTTGTTCTTGTTTTAACATAAACTCATTTAGTTTTGTTCAGTTTCTCAGAAAACATTCATTTTTAACAATGCATGCAAGATTTAATTCATAAATATAATAATTTAAACCTTTCTGCTCCGATTTATAACCTTTCTTAAAGGTTTAATTTGTGGAAGGGTGAATT
Organism: Cirrhinus molitorella; assembly: GCA_033026305.1. Classification (NCBI taxonomy): domain Eukaryota; kingdom Metazoa; phylum Chordata; class Actinopteri; order Cypriniformes; family Cyprinidae; genus Cirrhinus; species Cirrhinus molitorella. Next base: position 20,090,547 of record CM065135.1, read on the forward strand.
AAGACTTTATAAGACCATTTTGAGACCCACAAAAATCCTGTCCAAATATGGGTGCAGCAAATTCTGACATATTTTTAAAACATGGTTATAAATATGGTTCCAAAGAAGTGTTCAATATTGTGTTAAACTTGTTTCAAAAATAATTTAACTTAACACATAAACATTGACAGTCCTAAAAATACATTTTCCTCAGACCACTCGTACCAACATGAACATTAGACAAGAAATAACGTTAAAGCTCATGCAGCATGATCAATTGAGATTCATGAAAGTCAAGGCTGTTCGTGCCTGGAGTTATAAGCGTTCTGGCAGGAAGGAATCAGACAGCTCTATTCTGAGTCAGCCCACCAGGGTCTTTCACAACGAAACAAACCAAAATGTTCCATAACTTCACCAACAGATTTTGGAAAGACATGCAAAAGCAACAGGGGTTTGCGGCCTGTAATGTAACTCATTTTAAATGATACCAGCACAAGCACTTTGAGTCTAATCAGGGGCAGCGCTCGACTACGGCTGATCACTTTAAACCACAGGACAGTGGGATATCGCCATCCCTCAAGCAGCCATTTCAGAGCACATTTAATGCTGTTAGCATCGACCCGCTCTAAAGCCGTGCAGGTCACTTCAAAGCCTGTTTTCTAAAAGTGCTTTTGTCTGGTACTGCTCACATAAACACAGTGTTTGGAAACAGACAAGTGTACTTGTGCTTTTACAGAGGATTTCTCGTGCTATTGTTGAACTCGCTTTTGATGGGATGCCATGTTTGATTTCCTCAAAAGTACGACCTAAAATGGGGTGTTTGTGGAGTCGGATGATGAAATGTTAGAAGGTAGGACAGCAGAAAATGGACTGCTGTTGGTTTACCGATTTGGTTTGTAATCTTCCCAGCCAATCACATCACCCCAAATATCTCATCTACTCCAGGAAGATCTCATTTTTATAAACAAATGCCTTTAAATACTACTTAAGATCATGTTTTCCAGTGACATCACCCCAAACATCTTATCAACCTAAACAACTCATTCAATCACCTCCTGCAGCCATCCTGTCCAATCAGTTTCTTTCAATCAATAAAACCAACCAGACGGAGAAAAATAGAGAAAGCAGTAGAAAAGAACGAGCTCAAGAGAGAGGAATAGTGGTGTTTTCCCAAAGGACCAGAGAGAGATCTAGGCTGAATGATGAGTGTTTGATTGACACATTCTTGAGCGTCTCTGTCAGTGTATAGGAAATGAGAGAAGCGACATCAGGCAGCATCGACAAAGCTCTGATCAATACTGCTCAGCCCCATCTAGAGATGATGGCATTAATGATAATGAAGAGAGGGGGAGAGAGCAAAAGAGAAATCCCTGTAATGCAAAGCCCCTTGAACAATATTTTCAAAGTAAAATAAAAGGAAATACGGAGCTTGGTCTCATATAATTGCTAAGATGGGACTCAGAAGTTCACATTGAAAATATGGTTCTTTAAAATAAATTTAAACTGGACAAAATAAGTTGTAGAGTTTTAAAAAATGTATAACGTTATTATGTAAAAAGAAGGAATATTTAAAATTCTGAACTCTTAAAGGGTTACTGTTAGTTAGTTAGAGTTCGATTGCTTCCCCTCCCCCCTGCCCCCGCTGGAAGGTATTCATATTATTTTATTTGGGTCCAAACCGTGGTTCGTTTGCGTCATCAAGCCAGCAGCTGTTTACCCCGTTGCTTAGTAACAATGGTGCAGGAGAAGGCGGCAAAATGCATGACACTGCTCTCTTCTCTTATATATATTTCGTTTTTGAAACGTTCGTTTTGTTTTTAAAGCTTTAGTACATAACGACACCTAACGTTTGTCATACAAATATACTGCAAATGCTCTAAAGATGAACAGAAATTACATATACAGCTCTCTACTTGCAGCGCCTCAGTCACACAAACACATTTATAGTGGTTCACTTCCACGATTTGGTACGATTACGTTCATATCAGCAGCGAACCATATCGTAGTTCACATGAACTGTACCCCAGACCACCCTGTTTAAGCAGACTCGGGTACGGTTCGCGGGTGCGCCCCTAAGTTTGGATGACAGCGTTCACATCATCCAAACGTACCGAACTCTGACGTCAATCGAACCCAGGTACCCACCAAAAGTGCTAGTGTGAAAGCACCCTTAAAAGGTTTGTTTTAGTTAGTTAAGTTAATTTATTTTTGTAGCTTCATAAAAATAACGGTTGAACCACTGCTGTTACATGAACCATTTTAACAATGTCGTTACTATCTTTCTGGGCCTTGAACATGGTAATTGCTGTCTATGCAGGGTCAAAATGCTCTCAGATTTAATCTAAAATATCTTAATTTGTGTTCAATGGATTTGGAACAAAATGAGGTAATTCAGTGCTTCCCACACATAGACTTTACCTGGGCAGGTCGCCCAGGTTTATCAATGGCCGCCCAAGAATATTTGGTGACACATTTTTGTACTACTTTTATCCTCTTACACTTTTTTTTTATCCACCCGATATAATGAAACTAGCCGCGATCAATTAACTAATAGAAAATCGCCCCTCGCCCTACGAGTTTCGTAGGCTCCACAGACAATCTCCAGAATGACGCTAGTGTTTGCCATACGTTGATTTTATTTGTGGCAAGCTGCCACAATATCCACATCGACTGCCACAAATACCCACCGGTCCGCTGCCATCAGCTTCCGTGTCTCACACACACAAGTGCAACTTTAGCACAATATTTAGCAACTTTCAGACCCTTTTTGTGGCTTTTTCCTATAGCAGGTACATACTGAAAAACCTAGCTATCGTTTAGTTGGAAGATGTAGCCAGTACTGCCCCGCGATCGCGAGGTCTGACTTTCCAGGTGCAGTATCTGCTCTCTCTACGTCTATTCTGTGCAGTGAATGGCAGAGAAGCGCTTTCATTTGGCCATAAAGCGGCTTTCATTCTAAACGCAGAAAGCGCTACACTATAAATCCCTTCATTTCAATGGCTTGTGCGGCGCGAGAACGGTTGTTTGCTGCGTCCACCAAATATGAATATAATTCGTCTGTTAATATGCTCATAGTTTGTTACTCAGACACAGACAGTGCGCAGAATGAGACAAAACAGTAATATAGCCGAAACCACCGCATACAGTGACTTTTTAGTGTAAGTTAGATGTATATTAATTTTATAAGACGACATTTATAAGACATGTATTATTAATGGGTCGTGTTTACTATTTATACTTCTTTTATGTATGAGCAGAAAAACATGCTTTGACAGCTTTATTGGGCATTCAGTTGTATTACAGTATGTGACCGTTCATAGAGTAGAACAGATCTGAAGTGCCCAAACTCATTTGAACGCAAACTTGATGCGATGACTTTATATATATGCAAATTAATATGTGACGTCACCTGCCGCCACAAGTATCACAAAATCCTGTGGGAAACACTGTAATTAATGACAGAATTTTAACATTAACATTTAACATTTCTTTTTATTATTAACAGTTGTGCTGAATAATATTTTGTGCATCAAAAATTAAAAAAAAGCATACTGACCCCAGACTTTTGAACAGTAGTGTAGCGATCGACTGCTCATTAAAGCTGTATACCTGCTGAGGCTCTTACACTCCACATGCTGAAAAACAGCCAACACTATAATGTAACAAATGTACATCCATTGTGTGTGAAACCTCACACAGCACCTGTGGACCCTCCGATACAGCTCAGCTGTTTCCGAAAAGAAATGTCTTACAAAAGTCAGCTCTACATTCGGAGTTTCTGGCTCCATTAGCAGGAGGTTTTTCCTTGTCCTGAAATAACACGGTCTTTATCATGGATTTTATGCCATGATAGGATTTAGCCTTGCGGAGAGACAAAAAAGAGAGTTAATTTATGTTATTGCATTATGTTAATTAAAGAAAAGGCTGCGAACAAACTTAATTGTGTTAATGGCAAATGTCTGGTATCTGTAGGAGACAGGAGGAGAATGGGAACATTTTCACACTTCTTTATATGCCAATGTCATAGAGACTGAAGCCAGAAAATATTGTCACAGGGAGAGAAAGAACAGAGCATTTTCTTTGGCCAATTAAACAGCGCCAACAAGCACTGACATTAGCGAAGCGCAAATACTATAAACGGCCTGTGAACTATTAATGAGCCGTGTCATATGCTTATGAAAACTTTACTACCTCCTGATTGGATGACATGTGTGGCCATATGTGTATCATGTAAGTCCTGGACATATGGAGAACGCTAATCATATACTGTTCAAATCAAGACTCCGCCGCCAAAACTAGACGGGTACACAATGTGCCAGAATAAAACTAAATAAATAAAAGTCACAGATCAAATATATGGTAAGCAGAAGTAGCTGTGAAAAGCTGCACATTTTAATGTATTTAATTTGGATTAAAAGGATAGTTCGCCCAAAAATATTAATTCTGTCATTAATTACTCACCCTCATGTTGTTCCAAACCCATAAGACCTGTGTTCACACAAATTAATATTATATTTTTTATTAAATCCGACAGCTTTCTGACCCTGCATAGACAGCAACGCAACTACCACATTCAAGGAACAAACAGGGACATCGTTAAAATAGCCCATGTGTTTCAACCATAATGTCATAAAACAACAAGAATACTTTTTGTGTGTGCAAAGAAAATGAAAATAATGACTTTATTCAACAATTTCTTCTGTTTTAATGCTTTGTTTATGTCTGAGTGTACACTACCACTACCAGTCAAAAGTTTTTGAACTTGAAGTGTTTTTTAATGATTTTTTAAGAAGTCTCTTCTGCTCACCAAGCCTACATTTATTTGATTCAAAGTACAGCAAAAAACGCAAAATTCTGAAATATTTTTGCTAATTAAAATAATTTTTGTCCATTTGAATATATTTTAAAATCTAATTTATTCCTGTGATTTTAAAGCTGAGTTTTAGCATCATTACTCCAGTCACATGATCCTTCAGAAATTATTTTAATATTCTGATTTGCTTGATATTATTATGGTTCCACTTCATATTAAGTGGCTACTATGTACTTACATTTAAATTCATCATTTGTTACAATGTACTTATTGTGTACATAAATCTTTTTACACTGTACTTATATTTTAAAAATTCCAGCATGTAATTACATCTGTAATTAATTTCTGTATTTACATTTGTAATTACACTGTTGACCCATCCTTTACAGCTTAACCCAACTTAATCCACCAAACCTGTCCCTAAACTTACCCGTATCCCACCTCAATAGCAGCAAAAGTGTTTTGCAATACAATATGCACACAATAAGTACATTATACTTATTATTGGTGTAAAGTGGGACCATTATTATTTTTTATTATTATGTTAAAAACAGCTGAGTAGAATTTTTTCAGGTTTCTCTGATGACTAAATAAATAGAAATCTTCTGTAACATTATAAATGTCTTTATCATCACTTGATCAATTTAAACCATCCCTGCGAAATAAAATTATTAATTTTTTGAACAGCAAATCAGCATATTAGATGGATTTCTGAAGGATCATGTGACACTGAAGACAATGATGCTGAAAATTTTAATTACTTTATGAGCTGAGTGAACAATTCAATGACTCACTCATAAAGAGAGCTACTTAAGAGAGTAAACAATTTGTTCACAAATGAATCAGTGGTTCAATTGATTTGTTCAAAAACACAGATTCATTCAGTCAAATTATGACTCTCTTTTATGTCAGTCAGAAGAGTGTTGCTTGTTTTGTTCCTGAATGAATCAGTGTTTTGAACAAATTGGCTGAAAAATTATTTCAATCATTAAAATCAAATTATCTTTTGTCGCCACCAACTAGCATGCAAAGAAAGACTTACTAAAAATGCCCCACCACTACACAGACTAGACAGTTTGTTTAAAAGAACGACAGAAAAGCAAAATACAAACAGTGAAATGTCTCAGTGCTCAGCCAATCAAAGTTAAGAACTGGAACCACTGTATAATTGTGTTTAGAGAATGTTCACAGACCATAAAAACTCACAGACCAAAATTCTAAACCTGCAAAACTGTTCCACAGCAGAGAGTTAACCAGCTCATTATACACACACACACACACATTAGCTGACATGAATTATGTTCACCTAATAGTCGCTTAACTGATTTGAATCATGTTCTCTGGGTCAGAGAAAAAACACCCAGAGAAATACAGTTGGGATTTTCATTAATCTGATGTCAGATGACCATTCCAGCTTCTTCCTGCACAACACAACAAGCTTCAGCTTCACATGGCCAGTCAGCTGTCAGTTCACAAATCAGCACCAGAGAACACATTTGCCCGTTATCTCCTTTTCTACAAATCCAGTGTTTTGTTTATCAGACAAAAGCCAGTGGCGTTTTTATCCGGTTATTTAAAGAGCTTCCCGATCTTAAACTAATCAGCGTGTAATCCGACAAACCGGGCTCGAGTCTTCCAAATCACACCATCCGTAACATTAATCCCAAAAACCATTCCGACCCCAAGCTGCCCTCCTTCGCAATTTTGAGGAGGACTTCCTTAACGTCAGCTAGATGCACCGCTGCACTAATGAGATTACAAAGCCTATTTTAGAAACTCTTTATTGCCAGAGAGAAAAGAGGAGGGCAGGAGAGGGCAGTAACAAAGTGTGCTGTAACAGGGCTTTGTGGGTAGACATTTACGGCTACGGGCCAAAGACTGCAACACTTACATGGTATTAAACACATCCAGCTTCCGAGGCCACAAATTTACAGACAGACTGAGAGAACGATGATGAATATATCTGGGAGGGAAGGATCTGAGGAAATCGTGACATAATATGTCAATATGAACAGCTGAACGGTGTTGAACTCTGCAGAGGGAGGAAGATGAAGACTCGGTGGACTTGATGAACTGACGAAGGCTCCCAGGGGAAGCAGCGAGAGCCTGCAGGTCTATAAACATGCGCAGACCTGATCTATGGATCTATAAAAGTGACATGAACACGCACAAACACACAACTGCACTTGCCATAGTGATTGCGAGTCCTGAAACTCAAAATTACTCCGATCCAATCCCGTCGTTATCACCGCATCCAATCGCATATGCAATTATGTAGAAAATCGACCTCATATTCAAAATAAACGTGGCTAGGGGGACATTGAATATCACACAGGTGAGCCTGGATTGATGTGCAACTTACGGCGAGAATGAAAACATTAGATCGCTCCTCGGCGCTCTCCGATTTGGTTTGGGTAAATCAAGCGTAAAAACCCATTACACTAAATGTCAAAACAAACACAATGAGTTCAGTGAAATCATTACCAATGTTTTACGCCAAGGGAAGGTTTCAGAAGGAACAGAGAAACCAAGAAGCAGAGATGTTTTCCTAAGGGACGTGACACTTTCGTTGGCGACTGACCCTCTTGTGATCTGCTATCACAGCTTCTGCACTTTTAAAAAGGACTCATGTGATGTAATATCCTATCTCTGGAGTGTGGCCGACAAGTCTGTCCTGAGGGTTAAAATAGTGCTCAAGGTGCTACACCGCAGATCAAAATCAGTAGACTACAAAACATTCAAACAACCAAAGGTTTCAGTTAAAGTTAGAACAAGTCAGGTCAAGGAAAAAAATTAACAAACTGTGGGTTCCACCTTCAATGTCTATGGGATTTATGCATCTACATATAAATCTGATTGGAAAAGTAAACAGAATTAATAAAACAACACAAAAAATAGCCTTGCACAAACAAATTAAATCTATTACGTCTGTTGCTAACCAAGTGAAAATGAATAAAAAGTGTTAATTGTGGCATTAAATTAAGATTCTTTTTAGGCATTTGTACAGTGTGGCACATTATAACCAATCACACGCTATTTGGTTGAGCTTAGGAATGCAATGGCCAATCAGAGGCACAAATGAGTCATCACTGAAACTCATCAGTTTTGTTGAGTGCACACAACTCTTGAATTCTCTCATCATAAACAACAAAGCGCAGATGTGCGTACAATGTAAGTAGGAGATTAATTTCACAGTGTATAAAGCTTCAGTAATTATAACGATAGATTTGTTTTTGGGTTTTTTTTTTGGAGTGCTTAAACTCGTGATTGATCAAAGTTAGTGATAATGTCGCTTTCTGTATAGAATTTATTTGCTGTTTGAAAAATCGTGGAAATGAAACATTATAGTTATTAATTCCTAATGTTTTTGTTAAATTGTAATCCTGTTAAATACAAATTCAGGCACATTAAAAATGTTTAATCTCCATGGTAAGGCTGCTTTTAGCCTTACCATGGAGTTGGTTCAACCCTCCCTTCTTGATGATTTCTATTTCAAAAAATGTTATTTATGTTAAATTTCTATTTCACATACAATCCTTAAATTAAATGTTTAATAGTTTCTATAAAACTATCAAGCAGTGTTTTCAGCTTTCTTGAGCACCAAATTAGCATATTGAATGAACAGAATGATTTCTAAAAGACCATGTGATACTGATGTGATTATTATTGTATGAACAATAATAGTGATGCTTCCCTTAGCAAGTATGACTCAACAGGTTTCACAAGATGGATGTTCTTCTGCTGGCTACTTGTTCTTTTTTTTTTTTCTGTGGCTTCACCACAAGAGAATGACACATTCTCACATTCTCTATTTTTGTCAATGTATTTTTATATTTGCTAGAAATATTTTTACATTTTCTTTTCCACTAAATATTATTTATTTATTATTATTTTTATTTTATTTTTTTTTAAAAAAAGGAAAATTTGCAACAATCTGAAAGATTAACAGCTATAATCTAAATACATACATCTATAGACATTCATTTTTTTTAGTGCTGTCAAACGATTAATCGCGATTAATCGCATCCAAAATAAAAGTTTATGTTTACATACTATATATTTGTGTACTGTGTATATTTATTATGTATATATAAAAACAAACACATGCATGTATATATTAAGGAAAAATATTTTAGATTTATATATAAAATATTTATATTTTTTTATAATCTAAATTGCATACAGGTATAAATATATATACATATAAATATTTCGTTTTAATATATACATGTATGTGTGTGTATTTATATGTACATAATAAATATACAAAGTAAACACACATATAGTATGCAAACATAAACTTTTATTTTGGATGCGATTAATCGCGATTAATCGTTTGACAGCCCTATTTTTTTTTATGAATGACAATGGCATACAATGCAAAACATTAGTGATTGGTTTGCAGCACATTCGGATGCTTAGTTTAATGATTAGTTCACTCCTGAATTAAAAGTTCTGATAATTTACTCACCCTATGGCATCCAAGATGTTCATGTCTTTCTTTCTTTCTTTCTTCAGTTAAAATGAATTCCCATTTGAAACTGCACTGAAACTTCAATTTGGACCTTCAACCCACTGGCCACTATTAAAGTCCTCTACTGTATATGGAGAAAAATCCTAGAATGTTTTCCTCAAAAACCTTACTTTTTTCAACTGAACAAGTCATTTTTGATAATATGACAAAACCTCATTCACATTACTCAGCCAGATAACATTATCTTACTGACAAATCAGCACAATTTGCAGCAATAATGCTAAATACATCACAGAGAATCTAACATTTAGGTTCGCATGGCATAAAAATCAATGTACAAGATCAATAAATCTTACATTTTCAGTGGTAGCGCAGCACTGGCTGAGAAGAGCTAGTGACAGTTCTGTCAACTGGTCTGAAACTTTCACATGCTGACCCCGAACCAGTGAACCATTTTTATTGTTCAGCCCTGCTAGCAAAAGGTTCTGAGGTTCTGTATGTTCAAAAAATATTGACTATATCAACCTTTCTATAGTAACCATGAATGGTGTCTTTACGAAAAAGGATTATACAATTCTCACTTTCTCGTTACAGTTCTTTTTTCGATTTTGAGACACTCATTCTGACAGACACATATTCTTTGCTCTTATACTTATCTAATCGCAAAGGAAAATTGATTCATGGCAAGATCTAACAGAAGCGGAAATGGAAATGATCAAGCACTAAATCTCCTCTTCTTTTGTGGTCATTGGAGACCTTCTGTAATCGCCTCTCGTATCTGCCTCAAATCTTTCAGAGCAAAGCCACCTCCTCTATCTGAGAAAAATAGCCCATCGATTCATCTGTCAAACGCAGAAGAAAGCATTCGTGATTCTGTCAGGACGCTGCTCCTCACTATTGATTTACAAATTCAGAAATGACAAGGACCTCATGCATGCGAATGTGAAGATTGCCATTAGCACTAAATATATTTCTACACTGTTTTAGCAGCTAAAGTGTTGTGGTTTATCGTAGATTTAAAATCTCCTTCTCTGATGTCAGGTGAAGATTCTTTCAAGTGTATCGATTGAGAAATCGTAACCATAACAACCACCCATAGGTTAGTGGCAGCAGAGCACAACTGTTGAAGTATTACGCAAAACCAAGGAACAAACGCTCAAGCTCTGACACTCGAGGAGGAGAAGAAAGGAGACAAGATTAGAGACGAGACGAGACGAGATCCCATTCTATGTTCCACTACTCAATAAAAAAGAGTAGAGCAAAGAGATTTAATTCTCTCTTTCACGAATACAGACAGAGAAACGCACACTTTTTATTAAGAGTGAGCATAAAAAGACACGTTCCAGTGTCTAAGAAACAGCACAGTCTTCTGTGAATTCTCTCTGTTGCTTTCTTACAAAGTAGATTGTCTCGTCTTCTTTCTCATAGAGACGGTTAGTAAATGTTTACATTCGTCCTTGTTATTTATAAGACTGTGTGCATTAGCCGTCTTTAAAAAAGGTCTCATCATCTGAAGGTTGTATTGATTCTCAAGACTCTGAGGGCCTACAATAAACACTCAAAAAAGTGTTTTGACAAATTTGAAATAAAATGCATGGCCAATAAAAGTATTTTAGAAAATGGCAGATTGTTTCACTAGATAAGACCCTTATTCCTCAACTGGGGTTGTGTAGAGCCCTTTGAAGATGCAGTGATACTGCAAATTGAACCTTCAACCCATTGATCCCCATCGAAGTCCACTATATGGAGAAAAATCCTGCAATGTTTTCCTCAAAAACCTTTTTTTTTTATTTTGAAGGAAGAAAGAAAGACATGAACATCTCGGATGACATGGGGGTGAGTAAATTATTCAGGATGTTCTTTATTCAGGAAGTGAATTAATCCTTTAATGATATTTGACATGTTTATACAGCACTGTAATCCTGTGAGGCACGACATTTTGTTCCTTCGTATGACTCTATATACAGCGGAATGTCAATAAAGCTCACTTGACTTGACTTGAAATATTGAAAAACTTAACATACCACACTTAATGGGAAATCTAAAAAGGTTTCTGTGAGGATTAGATTTCAGTCAACGAAAAGTCCCCAACAAATGTGAGTGTGTGCACTGAATTAAAGTGTCTGTTTCAAATGCAATAAAAGAGGTTTCCGAGGTTTCCTTTCATAATTCTAGACCGAAAAGGATGTGCATACACACACTCACATGTGTATTATTAAAAACCCATGAGGTTCAACACGCACATTGCGGTAAGATGATCTAATTTCATTTTCTGGACACTTTTGGACAGAATCTCTTCGAGCCAGCGTAAACCTTATGCTGAACACGCACAGTGAGGTGGCTGTGTGTCATCTGTGCGTTCCTTCCTCTACCGTAGCTGTTTTATTCATGCTTTTATGCATAATGCAGAGGCAGATATGTGCATTAGACATTCCTGCTCAGTATTATTTAAGGTGCAGGTATGTTCATTAAACTCTATAGTTAATGTGGTATTACAGTTTTTGCCTATTGCTTACACACTTTTTTCAGAATTTGGCTCATTATGTCAAAACTCTACACACAAGTCAATCAGACATAGCACTTAGAGATGAACAACTCACATCTATGCCAAAATGAAACACTGCAATCAAAACTTAACACTCCTGTCTAAAAATGAAATTCTTGCAACAAAACCATACACACAAGCACCATTTGAATTCATCTTTCACATCACCACCAACACACTGATGAGCTTTATAGAAAACACTGCAGTCTTTGGGTTTCTTTTTTTATTGTCATTTTTGTAAAACCCAAAAGTAGTTTTTACAAGAAACAATCTTACAGAAATAAAGAAAATTTTAACCACAAATCAAATTTATCAACAAAACAAAAGTACCATATACTATATATAAAAAACCCATACATTTGTTTTGTGTGTGTGCATGTGTGTGTGTGGTGACTGGGGGCTTATGGATCCCGCCTTCTGTTTGGGTCTGGCCACAAGACCTCGTCAACATCACAGGCGATGTTCTCACGGGCTAGACATCGGGGAAAATATCGCCTTGTGTGACGAATCCACCCTTGGATTGATGCCAACTCGATGTCTTCGCATGCCTCCTCCATTGCTTGCAGAAGAGTCATTCTGGCGTGTGGTTGTCGATCATAAACTTTCCACCGCCACGCTGAAAAGAATTCCTCAATTGCATTTAAAAAGGGGCTGTAAGGGGGCAGGTATAAAACTGTGAAATTTTGATGATTGTTAAACCAATCTTGGACCAGAGCTGCCCGGTGGAAACTGACATTATCCCATATGAGAACAAACCTGGTCTGCTGTGGTCTGTTCTGCACAGCTGCATGTAGTGCATCTAGAAATGCAATGATCAGTCCTGTATTGTACGGACCTAGAGTAGCATGGTGATGCAGGACTCCTTGGACACTAATTGCAGCACACAAGGTGATATTTCCCCCACGCTGCCCAGGGACATTTACAACAGCCCTTTGTCCAATTACATTACGGCCCCGACGCCTGGTTTTGGCCAGATTACAGTTTTTGCCTATTGCTTACACACTTTTTGCAGAATTTGGCTCATTATGTCAAAACTCTACACACAAGCCAATCAGACATAGCACTTGGAGATTACCAACTCACATCTATGCCAAAATGAAACATTGCAATCAAAACGTAACACTCCTTTCTAAAAATGAAATTCTTGCAACAAAACCATACACACAAGCACCATTTGAATTACTCTTTCATATCACCAGCAACACACTGATGGGCTTTATATAAAACACTGCAGTCTTTGTGTTTCTATTTTAATTGTCATTTGCTCAAACTCAGTCTTCTGTAAAACTCAAAAGTAGAAATTCAGCAGCAATCAAACAATAGTTTTTACAATAAACAAACATTCTTACAGAAATAAAGTCAATTTAGCAACAATACAAAAGTAAAAAAAAAATGGGGTGATGGGGAGGCTTATGGATCCCGCCTTCTGTTTGGGTCTGGCCACAAGTTCTCGTCAACATCACAGGCAATGTCCTCGCGGGCTAGGCATCAGGGAAAATATCGCCTTGTGAAAATATCACCCTTGGATGGATCCCACCTCAATGTCTCCGCATGCCTCTTGCAAAGTTCTCAAAATGGCTTACCTGAGGCCTATTTGTAGTGCTAATGCTCAGACCAATTAGTGTTCTGTTTTCTGTGCAAGTGTTTTCAGGTGTGTATTTAAGTGCCTACAGTTGCCAGATAAGTTTTGCTTTTTGAACACAGTATTTTCCCAATGATAACAGGTGATTTTGTTTTTGAACAAAGTGTCTAATGAAAGAAAACGTGTGTAGTGCTTTGCAATAAGTGTGTTACAGAATTGTAACCAAAGTGCAAAGTTGAAAACGTGCTTAACGTATGGTTACACTGTGTTTAAAGGTATGCAACAAGGAGATTAGGTATTGAGGCTTTGGTGTAAGCATTCAGTTTTAGTGTGTAAGCAATGGGCAAAAACTGTAAGCAAGCACTGATAGTACTGCACTTACTGCTTATGTGTGTGTGTGTGTGTGTGTGTGTGTGTGTGTTGTCCACAGGCCTGAAAGAGTTTAGTTACACCATTGTTTAAAGACTACAAAGCCAGTAAGATATAATTTGTTAATAGTGCAGAGACCACTACGTATCTTCTGCCAAGACTATCCAGAACATGCCAACACGGTGCACAGCCAACAGATATAACTGCGCTCCATTCAAAGTTAGAAGTGGGCTATTCATAAAGTTAAGAGGTTTCCCGTGTCAGTGTGTCCCGCAGTGATACTCCCCTGATGAATCTATGCCTTCGCTGTTGAATCTTCAGCACTTGGCGAAAGAAATCATATTTTGAGTTGCAAATGTGAGTCCGTAGTCTATTTAGAATGGGATGCAATAAAATGCTGCATGGAAAAACAACATACAGTGCAACAAATTATTCTTTATAACCTGGTTCTTTATAGGGAATTAGAAACATAAAGAGTGACCAATGAAGCTGATTCACAAAAACACTCTTAACAAATGTCTTTTTTTTTTTTTTTTTTTAGTGAAGACTTGAGCAACCAGTTTAGCCTGATTCTGGAAACAAAAGATTCGTGTGAACTGGCTATCTTGAGTGAATCAGAACATATAGCACGAGCATTGTTTTCCTGATTCCTGAAACAAATTATTCTTATAAACTGTTTCTTTTTAGTGAATCAAATTTACAGCCCAACCAGTTAAGATAATTTACAAACTTTATTCGAATTAATCAATTCTTTTCAGTGAAACAAAACATACAGCACAATCAGAGTAGACCGATTTCTGTAACACATTATTCTAATAAATCGATTCCTTTCAGTGAATCATAATATACAGCACAATCAATGCAGTCCAATTCCTGTAACAAGTTATTCTTATGAACTGATTCTTTTCAGTGAATCCACACATACAGCACGATCAGTGTAGTCTGATTCCTTTAAAAAGTTATTCTAATGAACTGATTCTTTCCAGTGAATCCACACATACAGCACGATCAGTGTAGTCTGATTCCTTTAAAACGTTATTCTAATTAATCGATTCTTTCAGTGAATCAAAACAACACAGCACTAACAGTGTAGACTGATTCCTGTAACACATTATTCTAATGAATCAATTATTTTCAGTGAATCATAACATACTGCACAATCAGTGCAGTCTGATTCCTGTAACAAGTAATTCTAATGAATCTATTCTTTCCAGTGAATCAAAAACACAGCACGATAAGTGCAGTCTAATTCATGTAACAAGTTGTTCTAATGAATCGATTCTTTTCAGTGAATCAAAACATACAGTGTAGTCTGATTCCTGTAACAAGTTATTCTAATGAATTATTTTCAGTGAAACAAAACATACAGCACTGTATAGACCGATTCTTGTAACATGTCATTTTAATGAATCAATTATTTTATAGTGAATCAAAACATCCAGCATGATCTGTGTAGTCCGATTCCTCTAACAAGTTATTCTAATGAATCAAATTCTTTTCAGTGAATCAAAACATACAGCACAACCTGTGTAGACTGATTCCTGTAACAAGTTGTTCTAATGAATCAATTCTTTTCAGTGAATCATAACATACTGCACAATCAGTGCAGTCCGATTCCTGTAACAAGTTATTCTAATGAATCGATTCTTTTCAGTGAATCAAAACATACAGTGTGACCAGTGTAGCCTAATTACTGAAATAAATGATTCATATGAACCAGGTCCATTCAGTGACATAAAACATACAGCGAGAACAGTATAGCCCGAATCACCGGGGGTGAAAAAATGACTCTAAAAAGTAGGTTATTTTCATGAAGAGCTATAAAAGACCACTTTCTGATTTAAATCAATCTGAAGTCCTTTGTAATTACTAGAAAATAACTTTGAAATGCAAGAAAAATTGACTACTGTATCCAGGTCATTCTGAGACAGTTCCAGGCTGTCAGTTTACTGGAGTTGTTTGTTTGTCTTGTTTTTCCACTTTATTCATGGACAGTCTGCATTATACAAATCAATAAAAAAACAACACTTTCAGGTGGAAACCAATTGAAGCTTCCCGCCGTTATGCGTCTCCAGTTGTGGAACGCGGCTGCTACTTTCCACTAGCCTGCTGTGGGCTTCTGTGGTTTCTCCAGCCTCTGTGCACATGCCGGTTGTGTCTCGGAGAAGGCTTCTGTTGCATGGTAACTGTGCCCACTGGGTGTTCACACTTACCGCTTGGGAGTTGTGGGTCGTCTCGGGTTGCTTGCCGCCCGCACTGCACTTGTCGCTCCAGCAGGGACACTTCATCTATCTCATTCATTCTGTCCAGCCTGCTGAATCGGACACAGCCAGATCTGCCACGTCAAGTTGAAAATCCAACATCATGCGGTGTCCTTTTGCACAGGAAATCTAAACTTGTAATGGTACACAGTATAGTCCCCACCCTCCTATTTGTGCTTTTCACAAACCCTCAGTGAGGCACACCACGATTCCAAACAGGAGTTAAACAGGTCATTCAAGCAGTCTTTTAAATTTGTGAATCTCACTCAGGTCATTTTTGTGCATTTGTTTATTCGACAAACAACTCCACATGTTCTCCGGTTAGCATAACAATGTGAGATCAGCGGGATTCCGATAGAGAGCTAGTGCTCTAGAGCGTGCTCGCTAATAGCACAAAAAACACTATTATGATCTTGGAGAGAATAATTATGAATCATTTACATAGACCCTGAGTTCTTAAAGAGACGCAGCCATGTCTTTTCTCCCCCACACACATATATTACGGTGTACTTCAACATTCCTCAGCCATTAGCACTTCTATAAATCATTCACATTGTTACAGAGAATCTTTGTCACCTCCTGTATGCATTCCCTGTGGGTTTCTAAAGAGCGTGGGGATGTTAGGGGAAAAAACATGCTTAACAAAACTACTACGCATCAATCTTTTATCCCAATGTGCTCTCAAACAGTGCATACACAAACTGTTTGTGACAGCCAAGAGGTGTACACAGCACATGGCACATTGTTTTAATGAGAGCGTCTGGCTCACGGTAAAGGAGGCATGGCCTTTAGCATGCATGCAAACATGCACATTTAGGGGTGAGATGCATCTGACAGGGTCGAGGGTTCTGGTGGGGTTCTGTCACCCTCAGACATATTTTTGCAGAATCAAAGAGCATATTTTCACCTGGCTAATTACTAGTGCTGGGTTAGAGGACACCTTTATCTGAAGTGACATTCAGGGACACTTATTGTAGGGACGAATCCCCCTGGAGTATACTTGAGGTTAAGTTTTTTGCTCAGTGACACAATAGTGCTGTGACTTCTGTCTAATTTCATGTAGTGTAAGTAATAGTTTGGCCTTATGGGGTTTACTAATACAGCCTTTAGGTTAGAAGCCCAGATTTTGACCACACGCTACAACAGGATTTAGAAATGGCCCGAATACAAATGACACATTCTTTCGAACAACAGAAAAGAATGTTTTTTGTTAGTCTGATTATGCAACACGAACAAGGATAAAGACCAAGGATAAAAAACAAGGATTTTTCTTTCCATTTTGGCCTTCCATCTACACCAAGATGGTGTTTTTGAGTCAAGAAAAACTGAGCTTTTTGAAAACGCTCTCCAAAGTAGATAACTAGTCTGGACAGTGAAAACAGAGGTATTCTAACAGAGCTAAGTTATTCTAATGAATCGATTCTTTTCAGTGAATCAAAACATACAGCACAATCGTTGTAGTCCGATTCCCATAACGAGATATTCTATTGAATCTTTTCAATGAATCAGAACATACAGTTTGGCCAGTGTAGCCTAATTATTCATGATTCATAAAAACAGGCTCTTTTCAGTGAATCAAAATATACAGTATGATCATTTTAGTCCAATTCCTGTAGCAAGATATTCTAATATATCGATTCTTTTCAGTGACTCAAAACATACAGCACGATCAGTGTAGTCTGATTCCTATAACAAGTTATTCTAATAAATGGATTATTTTCAGTGACTCAAAACATACAGCACGGTCAGTGTTGTCTGATTCCTTTAACAAGTTATTCTAATAAATCGATTATTTTCAGTGATTCAAAACATACAGCACAATCAGTGTAGTCTGATTCCTGTAACAAGTTATTCTAATAAATGGATTATTTTCAGTGACTCAAAACATACAGCACGGTCAGTGTAGTCTGATTCCTGCAACAAGTTATTTTAATAAATCGATTCTTTTCAGTGATTCAAAACATACAGCACGGTCAGTGTTGTCTGATTCCTTTAACAAGTTATTCTAATAAATCTATTATTTTCAGTGAATCAAAACATACAGCACGATCAGTGTAGTCTGATTTCGTAACAAGTTATTCTAATGAATCGATTCTTTTCAGTGAATCAAAACATACAGCACAATCAATGTAGTCTGATTCCTGCAACAAGTTATTCTAATGAATCGATTATTTTCAGTGAATCAAAACATACAGCACAATCAGTGTAGTCTGATTCCTGCAACAAGTTATTCTAATAAATTGATTCTTTTCAGTGACTCAAAACACACAGCACGATCAGTGTAGTCTGATTCCTTTAACAAGTTATTCTAATGAATCGATTATTTTCAGTGAATCAAAACATACAGCACGATCAGTGTAGTCTGATTCCTGTAACAAGTTATTCTAATGAATCGATTATTTTCAGTGACTCAAAACACACAGCACGATCAGTGTAGTCTGATTCCTTTAACAAGTTATTCTAATGAATCGATTATTTTCAGTGAATCAAAACATACAGCACGATCAGTGTAGTCTGATTCCTGTAACAAGTTATTCTAATGAATCGATTATTTTCAGTGACTCAAAACATACAGCACAATCAGTGTAGTCTGATTCCTATAACAAGTTATTCTAATAAATCTATTATTTTCAGTGAATCAAAACATACAGCACGATCAGTGTAGTCTGATTTCGTAACAAGTTTTCTAATGAATTGATTCTCTTCAGTGAATCAAAACATACAGCACGATCAGTGTAGTCTGATTCCTGTAACAAGTTATTCTAACAAATCGATTCTTTTCAGTGATTCAAAACAAACAGCACGATCAGTGTAGTCTGATTTCGTAACAAGTTTTCTAATGAATCGATTCTTTTCAGTGAATCAAAACATACAGCATGATCAATGTAGTCTGATTCCTGCAACAAGTTATTCTAATGAATCAATTATTTTCAGTGAATCAAAACATACAATACGATCAGTGTAGTTTGATTCCTGTAACAGGTTATCCCATTGAATTGATCCTTTTTAGTGTTTTTACCGGTATTGTGCCTGTTATGTGCCACTTTCAAACTGTTTGCACACTCTTTATGTTACAGTCCTGCAAAGATAATAGAAAATGTACTCACGATTGACGTTCGCCACAAAACATGAGGGTAGTTGTAATTTGGAATAAATATATAATGGTGAGTGAGTGCGACCTGGAGGTGTCAGTGAATGATAAGATATTTTCTAAATAAAATTATCCTGCCAGAAGAATTGCAGGTAAAGTATGTTCCATCTGTATCATCTCAGTGAGCTTTTATGAGCATTTACACATGCGCAGTACAAAGAATGTAACATTTTCTGACATGCTAGTGTGGATGAGAAATTTTTGGAAAATACTAGTGTGGACAGAGAACGTTTGAAATGAAAACGCCAATTTCAAATGTATTGGGATTAATGAAGACATAGCCTTAGTTTAGAACAGGGCTGCTCCTGGAGAGCTACCATCCTGTCTGAACCATCTAATCAAGGTTTTCAGGGTTACTTGAAAATAACTGATAGGTATGTTGAAGCAAGGTTGGAACTGAAGTCTACAGGAAGGTAGCTCTCCAGGAGCAGGGTTTGAGATACTTTGTTTAGAATCAGACACGCTTCTGATTTAGGCCCCTCCCACATCCTGTTCCATCCGAATACAGATACAGATCATTTTTTTCATTACATCAGATACAGAATCATATACACATAATGGCTTCGTTGCACAAACCTATTAAGCAGACAGGTGCCGTGACAGGTGTGTATCATCATCATCTCACGTCCGCACTGGACTAGAGACTGCGCTTGAACATTTAAAATCTTTCATCTCTCAAATTACCTGTCAAATGATGAAAATGCTCAGGAAAAAAAAATTGATTTAGGGGAGAGGGGGTGTTGTAATGCTGAAATGACAGACAGAAAAGGTGATTTAGAACACAGGGCTTGAGACTCTGATGATATTCATCATGACACGGCAGATCAGGCGGCCATGTGAGAGAGCAGATGGCATCTGTGAGAGGTGTCATGCACAGACGTGACACTGCCAAAGATCTGTAGAGTCATGTTGACTGATTGGCAGGTTTTCGGCTAGATCAAGCTTCCAAAACTTCTCTCATAGTCTAGATACCATCAGTCAGATCAGTATGTTAACTGACTGCTTGCAGCTGTGACCAACATAAGCTGTACATATAAATGTCCTCTTGTTCTCTTTTGAAACTTTTTGATGTTTTGTACTTGCTTTTTGGGTGGTCAAGGTATCAGATTTCTTCTAACAATCCACCTTTTACTTTAACATGGAAGTAACCCTATGGTAAGACTTACGTTTCATTAGCTGCTATAGGGCAATAACGAGAAGAATAACACCATGCAGTAAACGGTAAAACTGTTTGCACTACAAATCAGTGTGATCATAATTAAGATAATACTTTAAAATAACATGGTAAGACACACCAATTTGCAATATCATGCAGCAAAACAAACAACTAAAAATAGCTGGTTCAGTGAGTCACTATTCTTAAAGGTACTTTATCAACCACAAAAGGGTGCATATTAGTATCTTAAGTACAAATATGAATTCTTCAAATTTCAATCTTATCTCTAAATGCATGTTATTGAGCTTACTGCAAATAAATTATCCATGCATTTGTTTTATTTTAAGTTGTTCGACATTGTAATTTTTAACCAAAATTTTCTAACTCAGTCTTCTGGTGAAACAACAGACAAAGTGTCTCCTCCAGTCATTAAAAAGAATCCATATTCTATAATAACGCTTCCACCAGTGGAAAAAGTCCATCCCATATTGTCCTCTCAGAATGGTTTTGGACTTTGCTTATAAACGGTGCTTAATCTGTGCGTATTTCTCTCCTGATTCAGGCTAGTTTACTTACTATTGGAGAAAGCAATATTATGGATTTTAGCCAGAAGCAATGGTTGTAATGATGGATTTACAAACAAGCAGCTTTTCACTTCACAAGATGTCAATTGATGGATAGATGGATTATTGTGTTTGGACTCGCATTCACTGCAATATATCCATTGGTGAGCAAATGATGTAATGCAAAATGTCTGCAATCTATTCTGATGAAGAAACAATCTCATCTACCTCCTAGATGGCCTGAGTGTGAGTATACATTTTCAGCAAATTTTCATTTTTGGGCAAACTATTTTTACTACTTCAACCCAGTGTTTTACCTAAACATACAGGAAATCTTGACGAGACCTCCTGAGATGAACAGCACAAATGAGATCCACAGGAACCTGCTGAGAAGGAGCTACACAAATACCTTCTGAAAATAACCCAGCTAACAGATCTGTGTACAAACACAGACGAAATGCAGATAAAAAAGAAAACAATGGAGACTCGCAGGATGTAAAACCCTTTTGACTTTAAATATACATATAATGCTTCAACATCTTGATTCAAACATTGAAATTTGATCCCCTGACTGAGTTCGAGTAGATCAAAAATTGATATTATTTGAACCTCTGTCACCTTCTTGGTTTCTTCCTCCATCCCACTGGACATTTTCTAGTGCCACCGTCACCTTCAATCTCAGTAAAGCTGCTTTATGGCAAGTGCCATTACATAAAGTGCTGCACAAATGATTCAGAATTGAATTGAGAGCAGGTTTAGCTGAGGACTGTGACTGTAGAGGTTGTTTTACTCATTCACGCAGGAGAGTTTGAGTATATAGAGCCTCTCACAGCAGCGGTGAATGAGAGTGACGTAACCCGCTGTAAGGTTTCAGAAAGCTGCAAGGCTTGATTGGCAGAAAAGATTTGGGATTATCTGAGTGTATTTCGTCTTTCTCTCTGAATTCCATTAATGTCACTCCACTCACTTCCTCAGTAGCTAAAACAGTCGGTCTTGCTCTCTCCCGGGTCAAATAAACAAGCCGATAATGGTGGCAAAAGGATCAATAGGTTAGATGCTGAACCGAATTTTCCTGATGAGTTTGACCTGGAAGTCAAGATTACATCTACTCAGCAATATATTACTCAACGTCCTCACACACTCGTGCCAAGAGTTCAAGAGGTCAAGCAACCAAATGAGCACAATTACATCAATAAAATAATCTAATTGTACTAGATCTTTTGAGATACACAAGCTTGATGTGTTATGAAAATATATGGTCAATTTCAGAACTCAAACCTTCATCCCCAGTTTCAACTGAAACCAAACATCTAATAATAACTGCATTCCTTCTGACTTGAAAATAATAAAATGTGTGAAAACACACTGAAACTTAATTTACACGTCAAGGGGTAAAAATAAATAAAATAATAATAGCATTCCTTCTGAGTTAAAATAACAGAATCTGTGACTGGTATTGAATCTGCAGGACATAGAAATGTGAGTCAGGTAAAAGAGAAGACAGAGAAGAGGGAAGGGAGGAAGCAAGAGAGAGAAAAAGAGAGAGGGAATATGCTTTGGTAAAGCAAATGTAATGTTATTTGTCATGCCAATTAAGCACACTAAATAGAAAGTGAAAATCGAATTGAATTAAGAAAAGACAGAGAGAGGAGTGAGAAACACGCTCACTCATTATGACAAGAAAGTCTGTGTGTTCATATCTGAATCAATCATAGCCAATAACACTGTTCATCATGCAAGACAGAGGACCCAAATTGGCACAGCATTGACAATTTCGAGTATTTCTTTTCCTTTTGCCAACTGAGTCCAGAAGTTCAGGGAGCTCAGGGCTAATGCATGATATACCAATTAGGTGGCTGGTTGAAATCCAAGCTGGTAGTGACATTTGGAGAGGAACTCGCACGTTGTTCGTGACTCTGCTCAACATCTGTAGAACAGCAGCAAAAAGAATGAGGGCACAGCGTACAAGTTTGAACAAAACTTGAGTACAGTATATTTTGAGGATTTCCTTTGAGTTTTTGAGTTCCAAACCGTGCTTTCCACAAGCTAGTACAATCAGAACATGCACTACTGTTCAAGAGTTTGGTAGGATAGAAGTCTAACGTTCACCAATTAGTGTTATAATTTGATAGACCTATTTCCTATTTTAGTATATTTTAAAATGTAATTCATTCCAGTAATTCTTTATGATTCTTTAGATTCTTCTTTATTCTAATATTTGTATTATTATAAATGTTGAAATAGTTATGCTAACGGTGTTTGTTAAAACCTTGATGCATTTATTTCTTCAGGATTCTTTAATTTTTGCAATATTTTTGTTACATTATATGTTTCCATGCGTCTTTGCTCAATAAAACTACTGATTTCTTTAAAAGTATATTTGCCCAAAAGTTTGAACAGTAGTGTATAAATGCCAAAAACACTTGGTAAGTGCTTAATAATTGAGATTTATCACTCTGCTTTGGATGTGGGCAGCCTGTTTCTACTGATAAACTCCTTTAGAGATATTTAGACGTGCTTAAAATTGATCAAACTTTCTTTAGCTGCATGCAAGAATGTCTCTCTGTTTTATCAAATCCCTTTGCTGTCTGAACAATCTGCTCAGATTTGCAAATTTAGGCTCTTTCCTGTCCATAAACAGTTTCGAGTGTAGCAAAACGCATGCAAAAGAAAACCCAGAGTGTATTATCTTGTTACCTCAGTGTGAGGCAAAATGATGAAATATGATGTATTCAATATTAAAATCACCCCGACAGTCCATTATTCAATGCCTGCTGACAAAAACACCAAAGCATCTCTCAAAACTACTGGACAACTATAAAAAAAAAAAAAAAAAAAAAAAAAACAGCTCAATCCGTTTCAAATCCAAAAGTCCTGTAGTTTTTCTCTCTTCCGATGGTGTTCCTGAATTCAACACCATTATGCCATTACCTGTGTTGCATAAGAACAATATACAACAACACTATTATAATAGGCGGGTATCCACCTATATAGTTTTAAAATGTTATTTGTGCAAATTTCCAAAATGCGCAGAAATAAAAATGCTCACTTGAGGTGGCTTTTTATTCAGTAAAAAGACTGATAAACTACAATAAAATTTAAAAAGACGTGCTTAAAAAAGGCATGTGACTTTGACTCAATAACTTTGTCCAAATGCTCAATAAAATGACTTAATTTTTGCACCAGTTATTTTTTGCACTACAGAAATTACAATATATTTATTTTGAACCCATAAGTTGGATCATCTACTTTAAAGGAAACCCCAGGTATTAAGACTTGTTTGGCTTTTTATAACATAAATGATATCTCTTACTGAAATATATAGTAGAAAAACCATGAAAGATTTACGTTGTTTAAAAAATCCATATCATTTTATACATATATTGGACTATGGGGGGCACCATTATTTCGATCGGATAAAATGGTTGCACTCGGTGAGCTACTGGCACTACTGTTGCTATTTTTACTGCAACATAACTCAAAATACACAACTAGGAGAATAAAATACTGATACAATGACCACAGCTATTGAAAGAGCTTACAGGTGGCAATAAATCTAAATGTAGACTTAAACCAAATACTGAAACTCCTTTGGCGGATGCGCCATCATGACAAGCGTTGCATGTTTACATCCTGTCAGGATGGCATTTGGCGTTTCTTGTCTGCCGTTTGTAAGCTCTTTCAGTAGCTGTGGTCTACTTAAAGCCTCAAAGGCATCAGGGCTTAAGTGGAGAGGGCAAACATGCGGGTCTTTAGAAAGTTTCATTCATCCACAGGCGTCCTGCCATTCTTTTCTTCTCTTCTTTGTGCAAGAAAAGCAGTGAAGACTAACATCACTTCTCTTGTTGTCCTTCGACTGAAAATTACAACCAAAAGCTGCACAATGTGGCATCATATCAGTATTTAGTTTATGTTGTGATGCGGTAAATATAGCAACAGGCCGCACCAGAAGCTCACAGAGGGCAACCATTTGATGTAATCGAAAATATTCGCCCTTGCGCAAAATTTCAAATCACATGTATACTGAAATGATTGGATTACTGATGTTAAATGTGACCTTATTCAACTGCTTTTGCAATATCCTGAATATTCATAAAAATACATTTTGCAACTCAGATGGGTAGCACAGCTACTGACATGATGTAATTTCCTGAGTGCTCTTGTTGGCTAGTTAACAGCCCTAATTGCACATCCACATCCAGTTTCTCACATCACCCATTTGTGCTCTGACTCAACTCCTGCATCACTGCAAGGCCATTTCAAGGTCAATTTGAGAAACAACGAGTGTTCTCCATCAGGTCTACAATAGCAGCTCAAACTCTCTGACCATTAGCTCTCTCATCTGTTTCAACCATCTGATAAATCACATGTGACTCAAACCACAAGCGTTACCTCCTCTTACCCAGACCACACCACTAGAGAGACAATTATAATCCTTTTAGCTTAATAACCATGCAATGCAAATCTGCTTAATGAAAGCATATCAGGATACTGTACTTGTTAAAGACAGAGTGAGTGAGAGAGACAGACAGGGAGGGGGATGGAGAGGCAGCGCTTTTCTCCAGGCAGCTAATTATCTGATGGTTGTTTTTTATTCATTGTAAGCGAGAGCAGTTCATGGCCAGTAACCTGGTCACTCAAAAATAATGGGAGAGGCTCTAGGGTCCTGAATGGATCTTACCAACCATTCTGTCTCCAGAGCTCACTCTAATTAAGCAAGGTTCTATCTATATTCGTCCTTTAATCAAGCATGCTGTTTACACAGAGCTCATGGTGCCGGACGCCACAAGAGGCCTGAGCTTTGTCCTCACATGCACGTGCGGACTCTGTAAAGCAGGTGTTTAATACTCACTCCTTAGTGTGTACTCAAGATGACCTCTTTGAATTATTCCCAGGGCATTTGTAAACATCTAACATAGAGCATTCAGGTGAAAATATTTACAGTGGTGTAAGCTGAAACAATCTGTAATATAATTGTGGGTCAATTATATTATTTTTCTTTTAATATTACATTGCATATGCAAGCTTTCACTACTGTTTGCCTGCTGTCATTATGTGGCGTCTGGGTCTGGTGACCCCTAGAGGCCTGCAAGGGAATGCTTGTTTAAAAATTTGGTTAGTAACAAAAGTAGGCAAAAAGGCTGTACGAAATGTACAGAGAATTCCACAGAATCACAAAAATATACTGTAAGTTGCTTTGAATCAAAATATGACAACTAAAGCAGAGTAGACCACTTAAAGTGGGTTGTTAACATCAATGTTAAACAAAGACTTCAGTGGAACAAGGTCACTATGCTAAGAACAGCACAGTCTTAATGCCATTGCAAAGCATTCCTCTAACTTATATAGAGTACAAGCTATTACAAACAGCAGCTCTGATTATTGAGACCCATAATGGACCTTGTCATTGTTGTCATAGAGAATATATCATTCCTCCTCTGAGGCTACAGACATTTGAGATCTGATATGAATGGGATGTCCAGTGATTTGTGGCTCAGACTACATTAAAAATGAAACTGAGATCCTGGCAGTAGCCATTCTGGATCTCATTAATATGAGACACTGGCCGTAGCTGCACTGGGGACCCGGAGTAGACAAGCTGCCATTTTGAAAGGGCACGTCAGAATGTGAATTGCCAACTAAGACCACCTCCTGACTCAGCTTTAGATAAGAGACAGTGAAAGCGCAGGAGCGTGAGAGAGAAAGAGCGAGAGAGAACAGGGACCCATGCACTGAATTTGTACAGCTGCCTGGGAAACTTCCTATCTGTAATAGTTCAGGGACCAAGGAATCGTGTAGGTGTCATTTGAATTTGTCTGTATGAGTATGAAAGAAATAATGTGTGCGTGGAGACTAGTTTTCGTCTGTTTCTGATAACTGCAACTTCGCTTCATATCTAAAAAATTAGGACTGTTTTGAAATTGCTAATTTATTCTACAGATTTGCGACATTACTGTATACCTAACAATATGCACAAAGACGCACCCCTTTTGTTACTGTTGACTTTTCCAGCACTACTTTTTTGATCTTCAAGGACGTCAATCATCTTATGCTTTGATGTTTTCCACTGTTTAAGAAAAAAAAAATCTGAAAAAAAGATTTGCAAAACCGCTCAGAAATCCTGATCTAAAACAAATGATTCATAATATGCACAATAAGTCCAGAATTGAATAAAATGATAAACAAATGCACACTGAATTCCTAATTTCAGATCAGAAATCGGGGCGCAGATTGCAAATTATTCAATTTGCAGAATGATTCAAGAACCCACTCTGAAGTTCTGATCTAAAGCGAAAGATTCACGAACCCACTCCGAACACCTGATCTGAATAATGATTTGTGGATCATTTCAGATCAGGACTCGGAGCACGGATCGCAAATCATTAAATTCACTGAATATTTTGCAATATGTGAAGTCCCAATCTGAATCAAATTATTTGTGATATGCAAAGTTCCGATCTAAATCTGAATCTGAAAATGATTCGAAATACACAACAAAGTCCCGATCTAAATCAAATGATTCGTGATACACGATTTGAAGTCCCAACCTGAATCGAATGATTCACGATACACAATCTAATTGGAGCATTTTGCTACGCAATGGTTAAACTGATTTAGAGTTTTGAAAAGCTCTGTTTCAACCCATTACAATATGTGCTTTTTAAAATCATTACAAGCGATGTCGAAATTCGAATATAAATGGGTCTTTTAATTTGATCTGTTTTTTGCTATGAAATGAAAGATCAAAGTCACAAGCTTTAATCAATCGAAGCAGTTCCAGCGTAAATGACTCAATTTATTTGGTTAATCTGTTTCTCCACATCTTCAGTCATAGTAATTCTACTGGTTTAGCTTGACAGTTTTATGACGTGTATATATATATATATATATATATATATAATTTAACTGTGTGAAATTTGCATGAAAAGAAATATGCTTATAAAAAAAATTAAAACTTATTTTATAGATACACTGTCATTTAATAATTCAAGTACCTCCTCAAGAATGGTGCTATTCAGAATGGTTCTCCAGGCCTTAAATCTCAAAAAATCTAATTCAAGTACTTCAAGCACTTTAAGAACCTTATATGAACCCTGTCTAACTCAGTGAAAAATACTTTTCTGAGCAAAGAAAAAACTGAGAAAATTATTTTTGGTATGAAACTAAGTCTCACCTTTCAAATGTTGTCATTTTGTAAAAAAAAAAAAAAAAAAAAAAAAAAAAAAGGCAAATTCAGCATTATGATTGGTCAGATCACCCGTCAATCAAACTCCCTGTGAAGGGTCAATTGTGACTTTTTTTCCCTCAAAAATGTATATCTGACGTGTAACTTCCAACCTGATCTCTGTCACAGTGTTACTGTGAGGAGGTAAGGAATGTGGAAACGTAGGAAATACAGGATAACAGTCTTTAATAATCCAAGAAGAAGTATGGGCAAGAACATACATATAGCAACAAGTATGAAAGACACCGGAAAAAGGAATCATAGGACAGACAACACTTTGAATACTAAACTAAATAATGGTTAACAACGGGAAACACCTGAACCAATTGACTGATCAAACAAATGGGAAAAACTCGTCACGGGGCTCACATGGGGAGAAAAACACACAGTCCAGTGTGACAATCTCAAGATGAAAAATGTAACTATGGGGACTTTTTGCACAAAATACGTAGTGCCATGTATGTTTTGCGACATTCAATGTGAAATGTCAACTGAGTGGCGCTAAATATGTACATATAAATGTACATATGGTACGTTTTATGTGATGTTGGTTTTGTACGTGTCACCACAGTTCTGACTTGAAATGTCCATTGAGTGATGCTATAACTATGACATTTTAAAATAACGTACCATCTGGACTACACCTAAATCTACCCGATAGTATGAACAAAAGTGAAAGTGACGTAAAAACGTAATCATGCCGTTTTAGCTTGTTTTTCAATCTCTCATCTTTCAGCTTTTTCATCATAAGTCATGTTTTCACAGGATTCGTACCCAAAGATTCCACATCCTAAGACCAATTCGGTGCTGGCTGAACTACCGTGCAAGCTTGTTATGTGTAGAAAGTGAACCATATGGAGCTGTAATCATAAACGTGTACAAAAACAATTACAAGTGCTCGCTGTTTTACCGCCTCTAGTGGACATTTTTTGTTGGGAACTGCAACTACTTGTGATGTTGCGAAAAAGTTCCCACAGTTCGTAATGATATCAGGTAGACAACTTCATATCTCACAACTGAAATGACGTTCATCATAACTGTGCCAATAAATAAACACAATGTGACCTGAGAGTTTTTTTCTTTTTTTAATTCTTAACTTTAATGTCTTTTTTACCTTTACTCTGAGGTGGAAAAAGGCCTCTGCAGGTTTTGTTTTTCACAAAATGTCTGAGTATGTCTGCATCTAAATCAATTACCACTGATAAAAATAACTAAAATATGTCTACGTATTTCTTTTTTAAATTTAAGTTGTCCCATTTTTCCACACTTTCTCAGCTGCACAGTCAAGCAGCCAGTCATTTATTAAAAAAAAAAAAAAACGTCCTGGTCTTTTTCTGAAGAAACCTTAAAAGTGTGCTTGAAGCTGAAAAAAATCATCTAAAAGCTTAGAATTACAGACTTGTACAAAGCTGCTCTAAGCAACTGTCACGAGAAGTGCGCACAATTTTGCCAGAGACTGTACTAAAAGCCCACTTTGATGAACACTGTATTTTACCAGAATGAAGCGATGTGACAAAAATTTGACCTGCGACATTTAGCGAGCGTGAATCAGTTGTTACATTATCTACCCTAACAATACCAATATGACATAACTATCATCAACCTCATGAAGATGCGTTCGGAAGCATGTATTTTTCTGACCTGTCCAATTTAGAAGATCTCCCCACAAATAACTGAAATAACAGGTATTTTGATAAGCATCCTAAGCCTTTAGAGGACTTACAAGAAAGAAAGCACCACAAACAAGATGAAAGAGGATGAGACAGAGTAAGAATTAAGGAGAAATCCGTGATCTTTACAAGAAGGGAGTGTCAAACCTTTCAAGATCTGACAGCATCCAGGATGACCATTCCAACTTCCTGCAGCCTAGAAGCCAAACAGATCTTTAGAAAGGCTTAACGGGAGAGAAAAAAAGCTGAAGGGGTGAGAAAGTGAAACGGGATAAAGAGATGAAAAGAAATAAAAGGAGTCGTTCAGAGGACTCGCTGAAAGTTGTTTTTAGACAGGACGTGACACTTCTCAAGCGATTTCCCCTTCAGGTGACTCTATTTCTCCACGTCAGCGCTTTTTCCTCAAAAAGCACAGCAGGACACAACAAGGCCACATTTGCCTCTTGAATATTAGCTTGACTCGTCGCAACAGGAATCTGCTATCTTGCATTATTGTCTCTTACCAAAAAAAAAAAAAGCACTGGTTCATTGTCATGCAGTAGCATGTTTCATAAAATCACACATGCATCTCTGCACCCACACACACACTTAGCAACTATGGAAGATGTGTGCGAGTGAATGATGTGTGTGTGTGTGGGTCACACAGTTGTTATAAGTAATTAGACCTAATGCCCATGCCAGCACAAATGCAGGTGAGAAGAACAAACAGCTTGATCCTTACAATACACACTTTTACCTGAGCCACAAACTCCCGCTGTGTGTCATCTCTCCACATACAGGATCTTAAGTCATTTTATTGACTGGTGGGTAAAAGGCTGGAACTATGCTATGCCAAAGCTATGTGTGTTGTGGACAGAGGAGATTAAGTGGTTATTTCAGTGTGTGTGTGTGTGTGTGTGTGTGTGTGTATTTGACAGGTGAGTTTCTTCTCAGTAGGGTGAATGTGAGCTAAAGAGCAAAGTGAAAGGTCATCACCACTCAACTGTCACTCAAAACCAGGGAGGCTAATCGATCCCAGAGCCCCTGGAAACCAGACAGAAGTGCAATACTCGATGTCCCCAGGATAGGCAATCAGTCCTGCTGTCATTTCTAAACACACTCTGGGGCTAGATTTAACATTTTTAAAATGTAAGATTTCGTAGCTTAAAAAAGTTCCAAAATACATTTCTTATAGACCTCCTGTGATGAAAACTGTGATTTTAATGTTGTTTACATGTCTATCTGCTGTTTTTAATATGCTTGAAAACAAAACAAATGCTAATTTATCAGTCAACACCACTGCTGAGCATTTTCTCCTTAGAAATGCAGCGAAAAAAGACATTTTTGATAAAGCCCCTGTTTCTGGCTATCACAAACATGTAACCAGTTCCGTCAGCTTGCAGAGTAGGGCTTTTTTCCCATCATTAGCAAAGCGTTATCACCTAAGGATGTTGATTTTTAGAAGATAGCTGAGATGGCGAACGGGAACATGGTTTGTGTGACATTAGCAACACGTTATTAGCTGCTCGATAACGTATCAAGCCAAAGGCTAATGATATCAATTATTGTACGTGTCTGATGTTGAAGAGACGACCCTGTATAATTCTCTCTTCATGTTCTTGTTTGAAGTCAGTTTCTGGTTCAAACATACAGGCTATATGGCTGTGCCTAAGAGGAGGTGGGGACTTATTTGCATGTTAATGTAAATATTATATCCACGTTTGCTATATTCAAGTTGATTTAAAGGGATAGTTTACCCATAAATGAAAATTCTGTCATTAATTCCTTACCCTCATGTCGTTCCAAACCTGTAAGACCTTTGTTCATCTTCAGGAGCACAAATTAAAGTATTTTTGATGAAATCTGACAGCTTTCTGACCCTGCATAGACACACAAAACTACCACGTTGAAGTCCTATAAAGGTAGTAAGGACATCATTAAAAAAGTCCATATGACATTAGTGGTTCAACCATATTTTTATGAAGCAATGAGAATACTTATGGAGCCTTATTCATATGTATTCCACAATTTCTTCTCTTCCGTGTCAGTCTTTGATGTGCATTCATGACAACCAAGGTGCAGTGTATCCGGGTTCTACGTCAGAATTCGTATGCGTGGTATTGTCATGAATGCACATTGACAGGGAGAGAAGAAATTGTCTAAATTGAATACATTTTTGTTTTCTTTGCGCTCAAATAGTATTCTTGTAGCTTCATAAAATTAACGTTGAACCACTGGTGTCACATGGACTATTTTATCAATCGACACTGCTGTTTATGCAGGGTCAGAAAGCTCTTGGATTTCATCAAAAATCTCTTAATTTGTGTTCAGAAGATGGATGACATGAGGGTGAGTAATTAATGACAGGATTTTAATTTTTGGGTGAACTAACCCTATAATGCATGAAGAAATTATTTTCACAGAGAAAAAAATATTTGAATATGTCATTTTGATCATCAAAGATGAGTTTTAAGAGATCAAATTTGCTTAACTTTGTTCTTTACATAGTTTTCAACAGAAAACTAACTAAGAATTTGATTTCCTGAAATAAATGTTCCTAAAATCACTGTAAATAGCTTGCTTAAAAGTTACTTGAAGTTATTTAACTTTAATTTAATGTTTTTAATGTTTAACTTATTTTTCTTCTGCAAATCTTCAGGAAATGACAAAAACTTCTAAAGAGGATATTTGAGAAATACAAGAACTACACTTCTTACGAACTTAATTATTACAAAAAGTAATAACTTCCCATGAAGATTTTCATGAAGGTGCCACCGGACCCTTTGTACAATATGAGAGAAGTTAGTCGTGATAACAGCTAATAAAATTCATCTCAGGTAGCCACAAACTGATCAAACTGAGAATTTGCTCATATGAGGACAGCAATGAAAATAGCTCAACTGCACAGATGATGACAGCTGGCCTTCATGCTTGATAACATAAATCAAGTTGTGCTACATTCATACATCAATGTCTGTAAGCGCCACTGCTGATCCAGCCTGCCTGTGTGACACAAACACACTCAGCATGTTACCACATATGTCCTCAGCACACTGGCACATGGCTATTCTTCCACTGGATTCTGATTCCAAGAGGTGTCTATTTTCGTGACTGACAACACATACGTTTGTTTGAAGGGAAGAGATTTAAATAGAAACAAAGACTGAGAGGGGTAAATCAACACTTTTGGAAATCCCACACCTGAAGCAATTCTACTTGTTGACGTTAGAGCCTTACAAAAAGGTCTGGCGATATCGGGTAACTGCTCGAGCAAACGGATCGGACAAAAAGATAAAGTAGAACGGCGTGCTTAATCGATTGCTGAGAGATACCAGTCACTCACTCACCTTCTTGTACCGCCTGGAAGGGGTTGTTGGGCTCGATAAGTTTGATAGAATGGGTAATCCTCTCGCTCTGGAGGATGTCGTCATTCAAACTCAGGTCTGAAATGGCAAGCTGAAAAACCTCGTCATCCCGTATGGCGTTCTGTTCAAAAATAGCTCCTGTTGGATGAAACAGAATGTTCGTTATTAATACATCATTCTCACTGAAAGCCATTTCACAGTCTTTCCAAAACGAAGGGAATGCAGATTCATCATGTGGGTCAAACTGTTGAAACTATATTATACCCATCCAGGTTATCGAGAATGCACCATATAACCCTCAGATACAATTTACAGCAACTTCCTCACCTGTCAATAGCCAACGGCATTTCAGGAGCGAGTTCAGCACCATGGAGAGCGCAAGTGCTGGAAGCGCTGTAAATATTCTACACGCATCCCTAATTTGTCAAGGGCGTTTTGCAGTCTGTAGAAACACAGTGGGTTGTAAGCCTACAGGAAGATCTTTTATGTCAAGGGGATCTTATACGTGACAAGGTGCATCTGTGGTAAATATGAGCTGTTTTTATATGTTGCTGGAGTTTGCTGTGTCCTTGAAAAGTCATAAAAAGTGGACAGGTCATACTAAATATCCCAGACAGATGAATGAAACGGAAAAAATTAATGAAGGAAGGGATTATGTGCTTATTGCACAGCTACTTACAAAATGAAGAAGTATTGATTTGAGAAAAGTATTTTAATATCTTACTGGTAGATTAGCTTAGAGCTTCCACAAATGTAAACAATCGGCTTAGCAACAAGATATCCACTGATGCATTATTACAATATTAATTTAAAAATGATTCATTTGCACTGATATGAAGGAAATGACACAAGTGGACTGGTCTGTTGCCATGGCCAGTGGTGAAATATCCAGTTTAGGAGGTAAAAATATTTTACTCTTTTATGCCACAATCTTATTAAAGCATTTCAGTGGGCCATGTACTAAGCATGGGAATTTTTTCATTCAGCTGTTTACGAACGAATCCCAGACGTAATATTGCACAGAGCGATTTAAATGTTGACTTCACATGACTGAGTAACCCATAAAGTGCTGTTTCACTAACAAGTCCTTGACACTTCGAAATACAGCCCAGTATTAAATCAGAATGTGTCTGGATGCAATCAATAAGGCTGATTTGTGCAGGACTATAAACAGTGACCCACTGATGATATGACATATTGAGATCAAGGCGACAGTGATAAAATGCACAGAGCAGCCGGCTTGAAGTGCCAAAGGTGTAGGAGAAGCAAATAGGGCTTTATTTATTTACATGCACGGTTAGCCATCAACAAACAGCCGCTGAGGCCTCATGCCGTGCACTGAGGCAACAAAAGTGCGCTCATTTTAATCACCTCGCCAGCACATGCCGGTCGAAGACAAATAAGGATGCTTAAGGTTATAAAAGGAGAAATCTTTTCAAAATCTAGTCTAAAACTATGGCATGCAATCTTTGTAATTGTGTTGGATTTATACATTTATTATACCAAAAACATTTACAAAACTAGTTCGATTTAATTATTCTGTGGATTTATGTGGCGTAACCAAGATGAAATGTGACCCTGGACCACAAAACCAGTCTTAAATATATCAAAACTTAATTTTTGGTGAGTAATACGCATTGCTAAGAACATAAAGGTGATTTTCTCAATATTTCGATTTTTTTGCACCCTCAGATTTGGGATTTTTTAACAAATATCCCAACATTTTAAATCATAAATATCTTAAAAAAAAAAAGATTTATTTAATTCACTCCACTTGATATGAGTCTTTTCATTAAATCAAAATAAATTGTCTAAAAGTGGCTTCTATGTTTTATGATTTTCTTATCACATGACAACAAAATGGCTTCCTGAATATCGGTTACACCATGCTTTGACTTTGTTTGACAGACAAATGTTTTTCAAATATTATTATTTTTAAATATGCACAATTAATTAGACCAAACTGTTTCAAATTTTGCTTTTGTTTTTTTCGAATAACTTCTAGACAACAAAATTGTTCTTTACCTCATGACTATACACAATTAGAAGATTATTATCCATTACCCAAAACTACCTACACACAGGAAAAAGTTATGATCTATACCAATAATAAACAGCTGATAAACTATTTAGACCTAGTTAGTATAGCGATAAAAACCTAAACGTACACTAACCGGTAACCAACAAGTTATGAGATAAATGCAATAAAGCTTCATTCTGCTGAAGTGCGAATTTGTGTTATAACAGTGTCTATGCCTCAACGTTTGGGACTTAAAATCATCCTTCTTTAAAACTAAGCTTCAAATCCAATTTTGTGTGATCCTGGTGATGAGGAGAACAGTCAAGCGCACCGGATGATGGAGAACATCCACTGCATACAAAAATAGAGGTTCCCTACCAACAGAAGAGCATCAGATTTATAGCACATCAGAATACGGCATGAACCAGTTTTGTTTTGGCTAATACAATCACAGTTCTCCAAGTAACATATTTAGGGGTGTTTTGAACCTATATTGAGTCTGCAAGCAAACCAATTTTGTTTCCAGCATAAGTTATCGGAGATGACTGAATGCTGCATACTGACACAAGGCTGCCAAACTCACTAATACAAACGACTGATAAAACAAAAGCGCCAGAGATAAATGTGTACTCGGAACATATCATCACAAGTTTAAGTTCAGTTAAGAAACGCCAAGCGGGCACGGAAAAAGACTTGTCGCGCTCAGTACCTCAATGAACGAAATTAAAATTTCCGTCACGTTCAACAGAAAGTTCAGGCTTAAGGCTGGGGAGGGGTGGATTGGAGTTAACCCTGAAACAGACCGAGAATAGACGTCTGGATTTGCTTATACGTGTATCTAAAATCATTCGTGGACGCTACGCCTTCAGCACCAACTGAAATGCACTTTATGGACCTGTTTGCTAATGTTTCCTGGCAAGTTAAAGCCGTTTATCAAATGTCAAACAGTTCAGGGGAGCGAATGCGCCTTCTATCAAGTCAAATCTGCACGCCTCCGACTTTAAAATACGAGGTACTAAAAAAAAACATCCGTGATTCGGCGCGTCTGTCCGAGACCGTGCTTACCGATGTGAATAATGGAGTCCGCGCGAGCTGAGCGGCACTGCAGGATCCATAAGGAGAGGCTGATCACGAGCAACTCCATCTCCAGTTCTCGCCCCGGTGTATCATCCACGCGTCCACGTCGTTTAAAAAAATCCAGTTCCGGAGAGAAAAAGAGCGAGCGCCAGAACGACCACTGTTGTGGAGATCAAGGATGCGTCACTTCTATCTTTCTCCGAGATCTATTAAAATTGAAAGTGAGAAAGGATATTCGCGGGGAAAAAAGAAGCTCTCAAGGGAAGGAAAGCAGAAGAGGAGGGGTAGGAGAGCGAGGGAAACGACGGGGGTACCACGGTCAGAGGCAAAGCAACGGGTCCGTGCGCTCCAGCTCTCAGTGTGGTTTGGATACTGCTAACTGCAGCGCAGAGAGAGACCCCCCCTTTCTCTCTCTCTCCCTCTCTCTTCCTCACTCACTCTCTCTCTCTCTCTCAAAGCTCGCAGTCTTTCGCGTTTCGCTCCACCACGTGACCAAAGAATCGAAAGATCGGAACGGTACGGTAAAAACCAAGGAGAAATGAAATCTGCGCGCACCGGAGAGAGTCGCCACAGCGGAGTGGCGGCGGGAGGTCTAGCGCAGCCCTGAGCGCGTGAAGTTCGGGCTACCACAGGGAAGGAGAATCTCCTCAAATATTCGATACTAAAACTGTGTTTTTCAACTGAGAGGCACAAAACCTAACTGCTTTTGAACTCGGGGCTGCTGGAGGGAAAGAAAAGTTGCTGATACGGACGGTTCAATCTCCACAGAAGTTCGCCGCGCTGACAGCGACTCCAGAAGTGAGAAGAGCGACCGGGGGCGCTCCGTTTATCGGTGGATATTTTGCCCGGTGCTGTTTATAGACCCCAGTAGCACCCTGAAAGAAAAGAAACGGAGTCTGTAGCAACCACGGAACGAAGCAAAACAAGTGGGTGACTGAGACTGAATGACCGAATAGTGAATGACTATCTAACGTCGAATACTATGGCGTAGCCTATACGTGTTTTTACAATAAAACATTACACAGATAAGGTGAGTCGTTTGAACGCTTCTGGCAGCTTATAAAATGAATTCTTCATCTCCACAATAGAAAAAAAACGTAAATGGGACTCAAGTCACGTTTGTTGCAGAAATGTTCCTGAACACTTTCTGACATTTTCCTCTATAGGATGAAGAATGATAACCTTCACCTTACAATTAAAGGATATTTCTTGAGACGACACTAACAGAAATATCTCTTAATTGTTTGGTGAAGGCTACCAGGTCGTCAGCTCGGTTCAGTCGGACGTGGACAGCGCCACAGCGCCCCTCTGGTGAATCGGACCAAGTGCCTTTCTGAGAACTCTACAGATGAGAGATTAGCTCTGTTTAATAAAATTAGCTGAATGTAAAATTTTGTATGCAGTAAATGTATTATAAGGTAACTGAATGTGTTTTGTTT
Source organism: Cirrhinus molitorella (assembly GCA_033026305.1). Taxonomy (NCBI): domain Eukaryota; kingdom Metazoa; phylum Chordata; class Actinopteri; order Cypriniformes; family Cyprinidae; genus Cirrhinus; species Cirrhinus molitorella. The sequence continues at coordinate 20,128,215 of CM065135.1, forward strand.
TTTTTGTTTTTTGTTGTTTTTTTGGCAAATGTTTATTTACTTAGCATTTAAGTTTTTCCTCATTTAAACTTGAATTAAAATCTTAATATATAAATAATTTTGCTTGACTTGAAATACCACATTAGCTAAATGAAAGACACTAATGATTAACTCATCAAATCCAGTCTAGTAGAACATTGTCACCCTCAGAGATTTAACCTTCAACGTGCTGAATCCATCATATGAAAAGGAAACTATGACGAATTGAAGTAAAAGACTGGAAACTAACGCAAATACATTTTTAGTATAATATACAATAATATAATCATTTCAGTTTATCCTACTTTTTCTAATTGAAGCAAACAAGGCAAATACATGTCATATGTGTTAACATGGAACTAATGTGATAGAATCACTTACTAACCTACATTGTAATGACAGCCTAATTTGCACAATGTCTTTGTAATCATGCTGAAGAGAGAGGTGACTTGCTTATTTACATGGAGCTGAGCAGGTAGTCTTTCAGAATGCTGTCTTGAATCAGCAGGACATCATCTCAACTCCTTTTTGATGTCTGCACACCTTTATAATATCTGGTGATAAAAAACAAGGCATGCTACATCTTTACGTGACACCCGGTAGGTGACAAATAATCTGTAAATAAATTTTGTCCCACTGAAAAAATGACAAATTTGACAACTTTACATGTAAAATGCATAACACTATTGTTTAAAAGTTTGGGGTCAGAAAGATTTATATTTGAATAAATGCTGTTCGTTTGAACTTTTTATTCACCAAAGACTCCTGAAAAAAAAATCATGGTGTCCACAAACATATTACACAGCACAAAGGATTTCAAAATTGATAATAAATGTTTTTTGAGCTTTAGATAATCATATTAGAATGATTTCTGAAGGATCATGTGACACTGAAGACTGGAGTAATGGCTTTGCCTTCACAGGATTACATGACATTTTAAAATACATTAAAACAAATGGCTCTGTTTACTTCTAAATGCTATACTCCACTCCTTATTTGTACTTTTAATTATTTTATTTTATTTTATTTTATATATATATATTTTTTTTTTTTTTTGGACTGTGGAACATCATAATTGTCTGTGATAACAAATGTGATCGACTGAGCTTAACTTGTATTGAAACTGGAATCTTCAATTAACCACTTTTCGCTACCTGATCTCATGACCAAATGTTCCAGTTAGAATTTTTTGCAAGACGCAAAACACTAGAGTTGGTAAAACAGCGAGCACTTGCAGTTGTTTTCGTACACAGTAATGATTACAGCTCTATATGTTTAGCTTTCCAGACTAACAAGTCTAACAATTTGCTCGGTAGCTCAACTGACACGGAATTGGATTTAGGGGCCATTCACACAGAACGTGTTTTTCTATTCCAGTGCGCTACTTTTCCACTGTTTTTCTCTGTAAACGCGCTTGGCGGACGTGCATGACCGTTACGCTCGCGTCTCGCGTCATTTGCAGCGCCTCGCGTTTTTAAGATGCAGTGTCAAGTTAAAAGAATTTCAACTTTTACACAAAGCGCCGCTCATCAATGTCAGTTCCAAAGTAGTGGACCAACCAGAAGAACTCAACGGGGCAAGCGTTGCGTGCTTCTGTTTACATTAGCAAGTTGGCATGACAACTGTTTTATTTGACGGCAACATGGCGAAGGAGGCGCTAATAGTGGCTGTGTCCGGATACACTGAATTATACAACATTTCCTCAAGCAATTATCACAACTTGTTCCTTAAAAAAGGAGCTTGGAGAGAAATATCTCTGTTGGCCACAATGTTGCTGAATATGTATAAACTGAAAATGCCCCTTGTTGTCGTTACTGCATCATACCTCAAAAGCGCGCCTCGAGACCCTTGCGTTCTATGCTGCGCTTTTTTTTAAATCCGCTCCTGAGTGCTGGGTCTCGCGTTTTTAGACGCAAAGACTCGTTCTGTGTGAATGGCCCTCTAGGATGTGGAATCCTTGGCTATGGATCTCATGAAAAACTTGACTCACGATGAAAGAGCTGAAAGATGAGAGATCGAAAAACAGGCTAAAATGGCATGCTTGCGATTGCGTTTTTACATCACATTCGCTTTTGCTCATATTATCGGGTAGGTTTAGGTGTAGTGCAGATGGCACGTTATTTTAAAACATCACAGAGCATTATAGTTACAGCGCCACGCAATGGACATTTTAAGTCAGAACTGCGGTGACATACAAAAACCAGCGTCACATTAAACACACCATATGTACAATAATCTGTTCTGGAGAGAAGAACCAAACACTCTTTTAGCGCCACTCATTGGTCATATCCCATTGAATATGTCATAAAACATACATGGCGGTACATATTTCTCATCTTGCGAAAAAGTTTTTACAGGTACGCTTTTGTCATGAGACCACTTAGGGTTTTCAACCCTATGTAGAAAATCTCTCTCTCTCATTTTAATATAATCAGCAGCTAATGCTTGTGCAGGTGGATTTGTGGTTGTAATCTGAACTAATGATAATGAAGAGCTTCCCTGTTTTTCCCTGTGTCGAAGCATGTGGTAAGTACTGAATCTGAATCAACACTGCTGATAGTTAAAGAAACCCTCCATCCTGAAGCCTGTAGGCCGGATTAGTGTGCTAATCTGTGTTTGGGCTCCGCAGGCTACATACTCCAGTTGGACTCTGGGTGTTAACATAACAAGATAGAACAGCTCATGTCACAACTTATTTTGGTGAATATTAGACTCATGCTGCTGCAGGGATTCTGTAGAGGGGATGGAGAAAAGGGCAAAGAGCAGAGACCAGTCAACAACACACCAAAAATAGGATTTTTATGGATTAGTTTAAATTTAGATATGATAGTTGCAATTTCTTGCTAGATTTAAAAGTGGCAAAACAACAATTTCAGACCAGTCACTAGCCATACATGTTTTTTCAACCTCTCTGATGTATGTGACCAGGCGTGCTCTCCTTCAAGCAGTTTAAAATCAACCTGAAGGATGTTAGAATCGTTAAGGTGATCAAACTGTGACAATCAGAGCGCATCAAACAACTAGCCTTAGAAGCTTGGATTAACGCCTCAGAAGCAAACCCAATACAAGAGACGTTAGAAAACAAGCTGCGAGGATGAAAAGAAACAGAGAATATGGTGGAGATGAAGGGTGTTAAGCTGCTGTCCTACCACTTGTCAGAGATCTCGCAAGCCGTGGCGTGTACATAATTAAAGCCGATCAAAGAGAAGCAGACATGTTTAGTGCCCCCAAGCTCCCCTCCAGCTGTAGCCTCATTAGTGGACTAATATTATGAGAGGATGAAAACATTACAGTCCATATTACCACTACACAAATACACAACGCTCTTAAACAATACAATCAACAGATGCTGGTTAAAATTAAAATCAGGTCAGAAGATGCCTGAATTTTAACATTTGGATTCCTATTTGGGGCGAAGACATCACCTGTGGTCAGAGGGAACAGAGATTACTGCAGATTACAAATAATAATTGAAATAACTTTCAGCAAAATTGTGGCCATACAAAACTCACCCCGATGAAGTTATTGTCTAACCCTCTGATGTTCAAGGATAAGTTCACTCCTGAATTAAATTTCCCTGATAATTTACTCACCCCCATGTCATCCAAGATGTTCATGGCTTTCTTTATTCAGTCAAAAATATAAGGTTTTTGAGGGAAAAATTTCAGGATTTTTCTCCATATTGTCGACTTTAATGGGGATCAGTGGGTTGAAGGTCCAAACTGCAGTTTCAGTGCCGCTTCAAAGGGCTCTACACGATCCCAGCAGAGGAATAAGGGTTTTATCTAGCAAAACGATCTGGCATTTTCTAAAATACGTACCAGTAAGTACACATGACTGGCCGTTTCCAACAAAAATGAACACTAGAAGCAGTAAAACAGGTGCAAGATGAGCATTTGTGGTTGAAAAGTATATAAATTTGTATTTTTTTAGAAACTGACTGATCGCTTCACTACATAATACCCTTATTCCTTGGCTGGGATAGTGTAGAGTCCTTTGAAACTTCATTATAACTGCAATTTAGACCTTCAACCCGCTGATCCCCATTAAAGTCGACTATATGGAAAAAAATCCTGGATTGTTTTTCTCAAAAATAACACAATTCTTGGATTCAGATAAGTAAAAATACACTTTTAAGTAAAGAAACAGTTTCAAGTAAGGTTCAAACCAATACCTATGTGATGAGATTCTAATTCCCAGGTAAGTGTCATTGATGGCCATTATTTGATTTCAGTTAGACTGGGAGTACTACAAGTCACACTGGGTAAAATCAACTGCTAAAAGACAAATTAGTAATCAGTGATGGGGGGTAGGCAACAGACAACCAAGATTAAGTAATTCCAAACGCACTTGAGTTCTGCGGAGTCTGTTTAACAGTAAGACTGTCAGCTCTTGTTAGGATACTAACTGCACCAGCGCAGTGGTTCATCCATGAACAAGGCGAGCTGGTGGAGTGCATGAGTAGAGCGGAGATCGTTGTCACATGTGCTCCAGTCAATGACCGTTCAGCACTCCAGCAGCTGTTTGAGAGAGAACGCATAGTTCTTCTTCGTCTCTTCTTCAAACGCTGGCGTGAAGTCGTGATTTAGATGAAGAGAGACTGTCATTTCAAGCTCTCAAGGTTTCTGGAGAGAGTAAATAAGACCTGGCATTTGAATAGATCAAACACGCATGAACACCGGCCGCCAGGTACCAGGGCCATTTTTCCAAATGATATGTCAAGAATTTATTTATTCCAGCAAATGAGCACTGCCGTGCGCTTCCAAAAGTCTCAACACAACAAGGTTGCAAACAACCATTAATTATCCTGAAGGTGAACTTTTTAGAAACAACGGCAGAATCTTTTTTTTTTTTTTCATTCTTCGAATGTCTCTGTTTGAAAGTCTGAATGCCTTTTTCTCTCTCTCATTAGAGCCTAGTTCTTAGTCTCTGAAGCACACTGTAGGTGTGTTGTTGTACTTGGGTGTTACAAACTCTT